>CM037091.1:6245087-6567587 GCA_020916435.1 Oxytropis ochrocephala | reverse complement strand
AAATAGAGTAAAATTAAGAGAGAGAGATAGAGGAATAATTCAAGGAAGAATTTTGGATCATCTTTCACTCGCTTACATCTTCCTCCACCTCTCTATCTCTCTATTAGTTTCACTCTCGCTCATAATTTATTTATAATTTTTTAATAATAAAGAGTAAAATTAAGAGAGAGGTAGAGGGGATGGAGAGAGATGATAAGTAGAAGGAGAAGATCCAAGTCCTTTGAGGAAGGGGCATCAAATGATATGAATACAACTTCGAGAAAGGGGCAACAAAATAACATGAAATGCACTTTGAGGAAAGGGTATCAAAAGTAGTGAAAACAAAGACAAAAAAGTTGTCTTTACTTTGAAAACAAAAAAAAAATTGGCATTTCATAATCATTGATAAAAATATAAAATAAAAACAGAAAATAACTATATTTCAATTCAAACAAGTCATCGAATCTTCAAGTTACAAGCAGAAAATATGACTAAAACTTGAATTGTAAGACACTTCAGTTTTTTCCCCTAAAATACAAAATGAAGGCTAAAGGGATTCAAGCATCAAACCTCCATTTTACAATATAGCTGTAGTAGTTACTATACAACAGTAAAAACAATAAGCAACGTAAAGCACATTCAAATACTCAACACAAGTTACACAATATAAGTCTTGAAGCATTTTGCATAAGGCACAGGCATGACAAAAATTACGAAATACACATCAGTAACAAGATAGCAAACTTGTAGTTAAGTGGCTGATGAGGGCTGAGAGACCAGAAGTAAAACATCTCCTATGAAAATTGTACAACAAATTTGCCGCTGCAGAGAACTACTAGAATCACAATCTCCACCAAGTCAAGTACTCTTTTTGCCTGTAGTGAGAATGAGGCATGCAACCAAATATTTCGTGTACGCGGAAATCTTTGAAAGCCACAGATTACGTGAAACTAACCACCTAAGAAAGATGATGATGCCATTTGCTATTCAATCTTGGATGCTATAAAATAACACAACCACATTTGTGCTGTGCTGCTTCCTTTGCAGCTTTCTTCTCTGTATAAGAAGAAAAGACCACGTGTGAACAAATATCAGATAAAGCACCAAAACTAAAGAAAACCAAATTTGGTCAAAACAAAACAGCAGTAAACTTCTATTTAGATGCAAGTTGTTTCCAAGTTTTGAAAAGTCTAAGAAGTACTTGGAAATTGAAAAATCAAGTCTTCTTCAACAAAGTATATCTAATAATTATGACAACTACTCACTCTTTGATCCTTATGTTTCTTCTCTTTGATCCTTATGTTTACACCACTAAAATTTGTTCAGAAAGTAATTGTAAACTCGAAATTTTGGGAAAGAACTGTTTGTTTAACATATTGGGAAGGAAGGATATAGTCTCTATTGATATTATGACCCAAAATAAATCGAAAAATTGAATTAGAACAAAGAGTTTAATAAACATATACGGACAGTGTAAACTAGTTTTACCAAAACATCTAATCATATTTCACTATAGTGTAACGGTGTAATTCATGGGTGCATGACACATGAAAAGGAAAAAAAAGCAGGATAACAGTTTTGAGCGGATAAATGAGCTTTTGGCACGTATCACTACTGTAGTTAACTTTATATATATACATACATATATAGACACATAATAGATAGAGATCATGATGATACAACACAATGGCAAAATATGATTGGATGTCTGTCTGATTTCAATATTGGTGTATAATTATTAAATTCTTGAACAAATAGTACTAAAGAGATGAAAAAGTTCACTGGAGACTACATCACAATTAAGATAGTAAAATCCGGGATAATAACTGTTAAGGGAAAAAGAAAATAAGGGATGTCTTTTTATATGACAGCTTAGTTATAGGATGGTACATCCTAATTTATCTGTCATTAAGGATAGGTCTTGATATTTACAGAACACTTTTATAATGTAAATTCATGTAAAAGTATTTTCCCAAAGCCAAATCCAACATTCTCTTGATATAAAGGGTTACATACATACATAGTGATAAAACCAACTTTTATTTATTTTATGATATAAAGGACATGAACTATTTCTACTATTCAGAAAGAGAAAAAGCATAATTTTCAATAGTCAATAAAGTTTCAACCTTTGAAAAAGAATCTTTTATTATTAAGCTCTATACAAAAAGACAAAAACAAAATAGAACTAGCTTTTGGCATTCTTGGAAGTAAATATTAGACCTTTCTCTGTAGTAGGTGGTTGCACAACCACATGCATCGTTGTAACTGTTCCAGGGGCATCACATAAAGGGCTCTGGCATTCCCCAACTGTTCTGTTGTTCTCCAATATTTTTCCTGCACTAATTAACTTCAGATCTTTTATGGTCCTTGGGCCATTCTCCTTATCTTCAAAACAACAACAACAAACTTATAGTTACAGATCTCATATATCACTAAATGGCAAAATGTTCACTGTGAGGCTCATAATATATCAAACCAATATGACAAAAATCCAACTGCCCAACAAAGTCTACCTAAAATGTTGTTATTTTATTTGGTCTTGTTACTGTTTCCAAATAGTCAAATACAACTTAACACATCTGTATTATTCTAGAAAGTAGAAACGTGTCATTTTCATTGTATAATGTATGCCAGCAAGTTGCGGTGAATATGGGAACTGGTAAGCTTGGACTTTTGTGGAAGTATATAAATATTAAGTGTCAAATACTATACAATGAGCAATAATAAATAACACTTTAACAAGGATAAAACTTAAAATGCATCATTTAAAGATTTAACAAAATCATATGACATAAATATTTCCTTGCAAGTTACTAACACTGAAAATGCATCAATCCTGAAGAAGTCAAGCAAGAGAGTATCGGATAAGGAGAATAATTGAGTTTAAGAAAAAAGTAAACTACGATA
This sequence comes from Oxytropis ochrocephala, assembly GCA_020916435.1. NCBI lineage: Eukaryota > Viridiplantae > Streptophyta > Magnoliopsida > Fabales > Fabaceae > Oxytropis > Oxytropis ochrocephala. Next base: position 6,564,698 of record CM037091.1, on the reverse strand, counting down.
TGAGGGACATAAACATAGTATCTTCCACATTTTTAGTTTAAGGCTCCATCCCAGGTCTTATCACCTCAGATACTTTCATGATTAATGAACTCCTAAAGAGTGCCTTTCACTGAAGCAAATAACATTTCATTAATACAAAGTCCCCTCAGATGAAGTAGGAGAACTTGCCTTAACTGAAAATAATCAACCAAACAAAACATTTGTGCATAGGTCACAGGTGCATGCAACATATCCGTGCAGAAGCATATAGAAAATTCAAAAGTATCCCATTATATGAAAAATTCTTTCAATTATTACAATTTATTCTCTGATTTCATCATGTGCGTGAATTTTTTATATATTTCTACCCCAATATATGTCTTCTAAACTAATGAATACATCCAACCCAAAAGCCTCAGCTAAGTAGTAACAAGTCTTCAGGGACTCCTTTGTCATATTGAATCCCACTAAGGCCGTGTTGTATCTAATTTAGCCTGCCTCTCCTCCCCATACCAGGACTCAAACCTCCTTTATCACCAAAAAAAAGGTTCCACCGAACACAACATGGACACGGACACGCAGACACTGGTTTTAATCTGAAAAATACAAGCAAGTGAAGTGTCGGTGTCCAACACGATACGTGTCAGGCACAAGACACGTCTTTAACTGGAAGTGTCGGTGCTATAGAGGGTTCCACATAACGATCCAGCTTGCACCTGCTGTTAGCATGTTTACAAATCCACCCAACCAAACCACCAGCCTCTCTTAATCTAGAGCACAAAGTTCATTTCATTATACTAAAGCATCACCTCAGTTCTCACATTGATAATTTAGCTATAAACAGAAAAACCAAAAAGAGGAAGCACAAATGAGAAGAATAATAATAACAAAACTAACCTTTTGGCCATTGAGCAAGAATACTTTCTTTCAATGTTGAAATACTAGTTGCAGCAGGAAAACTTTTGGGGCCAATATCTGAACCATCAGTTAACCTAAACCTTATCTCAAAGTGATCTTGATTTCCAGCCATGCTCAGAGATCCAAGAGCTCAAGAAATTACAAAACAAATCTAATACAGCTTCAGTTGTACTTGTACCTCAAAGTAAACACTATTATGAAGAAGTTTTCCTTGTAAATAGCTTCAATTGAGTTCAATTAGTTAATAACAGAATTCCATTTAAAAGCTATTATCATTCCAATGTTCTGCAAAAAATTAAAACATAGAAACACAAATAGGTTCAGTAAGAGTTTCTCACATAACATGCAAAATCTGGCATAGAAAACAAGATAAATCATGAAAAGTTTAGAGAGATTCAAGATGTTCTTATAAAAATTAACATCATGAGAATAAGAATGAAGAATTTCAGAATAACTAAGCTAGATAAATCACCCCCAAAATAAATCAAAGGAATCAAATATGATTGAAATCCAACAAGTGCTTATAAGGAAACATCACATCATATCATAACATAATTCAACACACTATCACCAGCAGAAAAGAGAATCTCAAACAGCAGTGGCAAAAACAGATCAAATGAAGAAAAATCTGAAATATTCAAATTGGGTCAACAACAATAAAAATTGGAGAAAGCGGAAGAAAGAGTTGAGCAACCTGAAATTAATATATATTTTTAATAATTTGTTGTGTTTCGAAGTTGGATATGTATGGCAGTGATCTGAGTAGTATTTGTTGCGGTCACGAGGGAAACCTAGATGGAAGAAGAAGAAGAAAGAAGAAGAAGAGAAAGTGGGTTCATTTTATTCTTTATTTATTTTATTTATATTTTCTTATGGTTGGCTTGAGCTTTGCAAATTGCAATAACAATAATTGAATAATTAATTGATAGTATTATTAAAATTAAATAAAATGGAGAAAAAAGAAAAGGATAGAAACTAGGAAGGAGGGGGTGCTTTAGAATTTTCAAAGTGATGGAAATCAAATCTATGGTCAAATGGCTCCATTCTTTGTTTTGTTGGCTTCTCCCTCTCTCCCAAGGCTGTGGAAATAAGGAAATGGACAAATTAGGAAAACTACATCAAAATTCAACTTGCTTTTTGGACAAATTTTGTGTCCATTTTTGGTCTCTAGTTTAAAAAATAAATTACAAAAATTACTATTATCAATGAGCTTTATTAAATAAGTTCGTTCTAAGGTGATGGATCAATTAAATCTTTCACTAATGTACCAGTTAATTGATCGTATCGTATAACATAAAATATTATGAGTGATTGAGATTGTGTCCACCGGTATAAATCTCAATCATTCATAAATAAAATCTTATACTATATGATTATAGTCAATTAGACTGGTACATTGGTGTGGATTAAGTTGATTCCTCAAACTAGAAGTCACCTTAAATGATATAAACTTTGAAGTTTGATCTCAGATATACCCTTAGTAATAAACTTTTATGCCCGCTATGTAATTTTTTTAGTAAATTCACATCTCACATTAAATAAGAGTTTAAAAGATATTTTAGCAATTAAAATGTCTGTATATTCTTTATTACTCTATGTGTTAGAGTGTTAGAACTTTGCTAAGGAAAACTAAAGAAAACCAACATGAAAGAGAAGGAAGCAGTAGTACTTATACTTACAGATTTACACATCACCCATCAACAATGTTTTGAAAAACAAATGGATTTTTATTGACAAAAAAAAATCAAATCGGGATAATTTTGCACGTAATGAGAGTTAGCATAATCATGTTTAGCATTATCATTATGTATATCGTATGTACTAACATCAAATTTTACAATAGTTATGCATATATAAAGGTAGGTGAATGTGTACAAAAGATTAGTCCACTGTGAAGAAAAAACAGCACTAGCAGCCAATACTGTTATGATGCAGCAGTGTTCATACTTCAAATCTCACTCATGACAAAATCCATTGGGAGAATAGTCCTTATCTTGTTTTTTATGCAAATAAATATCTTCACACGTAACTTTAGAGACTAGGTCAACAAGCCTATTCGAACTAAATCGATAAAAACACTTTTACTAAGAAAAGATATGTTTCTTATTCTCATGACTCTGATTAAGTTGAAAGAGACTATTATCATCTAATCAAACCGCTCTTAGCTGAAATAGTATTTTATCTGATAGGTGAACAACAACAAGTGGGACCTATAGTTACAAATGCACAGCATCATCATATAGATTCCTCATATCATATTGATAGACTCTACTTGTTGTGGTCCCTCTCTTATATGCTACTACTAAGTTCTGATTTATTAGAATCCTTTTAGTTTTTTATAATGGGTGTGTGTACTTGATTGTTATTATTTTTTATCAGAGTATAAAGAACCTTTCATATTGCTCTCGACATATGATTTTGGAAGAATCGACTACTCAATGTTGGAACACAAGTAGTAAGTGACACCTGTTAAATCTTTTATATATTCAGACAATTTGATCATTAATTGACAACACTTGAATAAAGAAAATGCTACAAAAGGGTCCCATTTCAATGCACTTTGAAGGGATCACAGTAAGGAGAAAATGCTATAAAGAATACTAAATATCAGAATAGTTTTAATTGGAAACGTTGTCATCACCAACTCTAACAAAGTCCTCCTATGAGATTCTTCTCTATTCATATTTTATAATCATCAGAACTACATATATGTTAATAAAAGCTAGTTAATCTCTTTGATGGTTAATTAAGGTTAGTTAGTTAGTCAGTCTCTTCATTATTGAGAATCAAGAAAATGAAGGTCAGAACAAAATATTCTGATGGAATAGGAGAGGAATACACAGAAAACAGTGAAACATAGGCTAGAAGGATTGTTATCCTATGGAAAAAAAAAAGGAAAACATGTGAATGGTTGACAAAGTTAAAGACTCCATGTGACAAAATAAGCCACTATTATTGACATCTAACCAAACATAGTTTTGAAAAGTACTTCAAAACCACGTTCATCTATAATTGTGTCAAAGCTACAAGAGATAGCTTTTATGGTGAAACACCTTAAGATGCAATTTCAATGTGAAAGCACATACTCACTACAGCTCAGTGATTTAACTATCCTCCCTAAGAACTAAGAAGATCCATACACAAGTCAAAAGGTGTTGTATAAAGACATAGACACTAGTTTCAATTTGAAATATCGGTGTCAATGTCCGACACACGTACACTAACACAATATGTGTCGGACACCAGATACGTCTTCAACCGAAAGTGTGTCGGTGCTATAGAGATTACTAACAACATAATTTCTAAATCGATGTGCTACTAGCATTAACTAAAGCAATATGCTTGTTGCATCTTGAAAGCAAAGAGGACAAAAATGAAGATAGGGATTAAAACTTAAGGAGGCATGGAAAGAGGAAAAAAGAATTTTCTGCACATTTCCAATGTCAGGTAATCGTACATAATGAATAACAATATATATCCTACAAACAGTTCCCCAATTCAATGGACCTGTGATGTGACAAAGCAATCTTGTGAACTACTTTACTCCTAGAATTCACCATCATCATCATCATCATCATGACAACAAATCAAAGTGGATGAAGGTAAAAATTTGGTACAAAACAGAAATTAAGAAACTAAAAAAAAAATGATGCTCTCTAGAGTGGAGTGGAGGGGAACCTCACAAATTAACTGTCCTACTAGTAGTAGTACTGCTCTCAACACCAACAAACAAGGTTGATGAAACAGGCCTGAAGCATTCAGTTTATTCTCCAATATTCAACTATGGAATCTTTCCTATTTTTGTCCCATAGAAGACCAACAATAATAGTATTCTTTTTCACCAACCAAAAAATAGAGAGGATGTGTTTCCATCTCACAACTCAAATGATTCATTCTCAAGGCCATGTAGTAATGTAGAGACTGTAACTGTGTCTGCAAAAATGTAGGGAGGGAATGGTCCCTCCCAACAACCAATTTTCTATTTGCCTTCTCAAATTCATCTTTAGAAGCAAAATTTAGATGAAACCTGTATTACTGGTCCCTTTTCATATTCACTGTTGTACAAAACAAAACCATATATAGCTCATTGCGGCCGGGGGACTATGATTCCTGGATATGACAGTTCTTCACAAAATCATTTGAATAATTGACATACTTTGTCCAAAATGGCCGAAGATGTTCAAAGCCAATTGGCAACCATGGTTTAGACTGGCCATTGTAGTGAATAACAGCAGCCTTTTTCACACTCTCAATATTCGTATCGTTCTGATAACCCAACCCAAGCATGTGCCAAGAGGGATCAATTGGATGAACATGACCTCTAAATGCAATCAACGCCGGAGGTAGGGTTCCTAGCTTCCACATTGTCAAGTTTGACTTCAGATTCTGCCACATTGAAACTATCAGTAATATATTCTCTTTGGTCCAACGTTACTAGTACTATCTTATAATTTATAAACATGTTTGGATTTCAAATTAACGAAAAGTCGAAAACCAAAGAACAATTTTAAATTCTGAAAGATTTTGATAAACTGAAACAATATTAGTTTGAGTGTGTGGACTTTTACCTCTTTAAGCCAGGAATGATATGTCTCTCTTATATTAGTCTTTCTCCATGCATGCGAAGATCAAAGATATTCATTCCATAAGCCCATGCACACTCATTGGGATCCAAATGCTTTTCAATGAGGGGGTGTGCAAAATTGAAGTAGTTACTAAAATGCTTAGACATTACCCATTTATCTTCACCTCTACAAGTTTCTACAGCTCCATTTACTTTCCCTTCCAGGTCAATTTCCCAAAGTGGAGACAAGTCGCGCTGAATCACCAGATCATCGTCCAAAAAGACCACCTTGTCAAGGTTTGGGAAAAGCTGTTTGACAAACAAGATATCCATAATTAGCATATATATATATGAAATACAAACTGATTTATATTTTCAAAAAGTGGTCATCGTTGAGTTGAATCCAACCTACCTCTGGTAGGTATATGCGAGAGATGGTTGAGCAAAGATATGTACTTTGGGCTTCTAGCCTGCAACTTAGATGCAAATTTACGTGGACTAGTATCACTGAGATTGGCTCCGCGATATGATTCCCGTGATAGTAATCCCTGATCCCATTTTGATTTTCTACAGCTTCAAGTACGGGAACATTTTCTCTAGTCAACCAGTCAAACTGGTGAATGCCTTTGATTTCAACTACGGCAGGGGTGGCTGGATTTAGTGCAAACCATGAGTGCATACCCGCATAAGTTTTCTTATCAGTGATCACATGGAAGACTATCTTCTCAGGTTTCAAAGATGACTGGACAGTGGAAGTAACAACTACTGAAGCAGCCAAAATGTTATCAGTTGACAGAATAAAATGGTGGTAAGAGTTGTCAGACAGTAAAGGAAGTAACTCTGGTGGAGGCAGTTGTTTTTGTATGCGTGGGCATTCGACGAATACTCATCAGTCAAACGCAAAGACAGACAATGAATTCCTTTAGGAATAGAACTTGCTGCAAAGTGTTTATTCATCAACTCTGCAAATTTAGACTCTCTGATTTCCCTCTCAAATTTCTCCATCTGTCACAAGAAGCACCGCGTTTTAACAAAGATCAATACAATCATCATTTACCACAACTTTCAATATAAGAACTGTAATACTAATATAGTATAAATAAATGTGACGAAGCTATTGCAAGATAAATTACAAGTACTTTTATAATACATGAAATCTATATCATAACATATTGTTGTATCTAAAGTAATTTAGAGTATCTTACACTATCTCTTAGGAATGATTTTCATATTTCCTTATATATCCTGATATGTTTCCTTATTTAATTAGGATTAGAAGTTTATAGCTTAATTGTTTTGTCTTCTGTAATAACATATTCACATCATATAAATATAATTTTATGTGTTCCTTTTCCTCCCTCTATATCTAAAAGACTAACCCTAAAATTTCAACAAATATGACTACCGGTGCTAAAATTCACACGTCAATCTTGTATATACTGATAAAATGTCCCAAAGTCCTAATAGAGCAACATAAACCCATGGCCATGGCTATCATTCACGGGTAAACTGAAGAAAATAATGATGATAACGGAGTATTACAAGCTATTTATTTCTTAAAATATTAATAAGGCATCAGAATAATGCCAACTGCAAATAAATAGACATTTCGGACTAAATAGCTGCTATTGTACAAAACTGAAATGTAGCAGTTAACAAACATCTAAACAAGAAAGAAAGGAGAGAATAAAAATAAAACCTAACATGTTGAGGAAAACAAACCTAATTATTTCATTTTTAGAGCTACTTTTCATCTTGACAAAATCCTAAGGAAGTTCAATGCTCCCTTAAAATCAAGTCATCTATTTGGAAAGTACTTATTGATAAATGCTAATAAGACCCCCTAATCCGAGTTATGTGTGGGGCTAGCTCAGAATCAGTTCTTCACTTGTTCTTACATTAATCTGCTTCTGTTTCTCTTTGGAACTCTATGCTTGGCATTTTTTGAAAATCCCAACTGTGGCCAAAATCCTTCAAAAAATTTCATGATCAAATTTGATGGATTTAGAAGTAGATGTTATTTTTTGTGACAATGGGCAACCTATGCTACACTTTGGTGGACATGGGTGGAGCATAACTCTATCTCTAACGAGGTTTCTTTCCACAAAAACTGATTTGTGGTAATATTATGTGTTCAGCTTCCATGTGATCTGAGGTACATGGTTTTTTAAGGGGGCGTTCCTACAGATATGTTGAGGAATTCGGCAGCTTTTCTCCATTGATGTTTTCATCTTTTTTTGCTGCTGTGTGTTTTGCTCTATGTTAAAGAGAATTCCTAAACCATTAAACTCATTGCAGTTTCTCCATTCATCTTAATAAACAAACGAAATACATGGTGTTTACTTCATAAAGAAGCACCGAGTGAAGGTAAACAGCTCAGACTTCAGTATAATATGAGCAGCTTGATTAAAGAATATTGCATTTGCAACTGAAGATATTCATTCTAGTCATCTATCTTCTATCTACCTGATAAAGTTCGAGATTGATAGAATTTTTATTTACAAATAAACTAAATATACCCCTTCGCCTTCCTGAATTACAAAACAACTTGAAATTTTAGAAAAGTGAAACAATAGCAATTTAGTCATCTAGCTAGTAAGTACTCTTAGTAATCAACAATGTGATTTGATACGAAAGGATTGTTATAAAGGTGAATACAAAAAGTTTCTCAGATTGGGTCGAAATGAACATGAAGTTGGAAGGAATAAAGACTATGTAGTGGCTTGGAGGAATATCCAAACCACCTCTTGCTACTTTCTTTGAAGGTGGCGTAATTTGCAGAAGTGTGATTCATCTTTTGTACGCCCCCACCTTCCCCTCAAGAATAACCATGCAATATGTGAATCAATATGCTCAAGGGCTGAGGTATTTTCCTATTGGGCATGCAAACCACGGAGTTGAGGCCCAAATCAGGTAGATCCTCCAGCTCATGGCCAGGTGCATGTTAATTTAGATGGTGCGGGTAGAACTCACTTTAACATAGCAGTTTGAGGGGAGTGATTCGGGATTATATTGTGAGGTGGTTGTGTAGGTATGCAATGCAAGGTATTTGGGCCCTAGAAATGTCATGAACTGAATCATCGTAACACAAGACAGATTATTGTGTCTTTGTCATATAAGTTGTCTAAGACAGAGTACTGTGCCTTGTTATATATGTTGTCTTAGATGATATTCACAGTTATATAACGCATTAACTATCCCAACCTCGACCTTTAAATGTTCAAATCTTAGTAAGGATAGACGCATCATTAAAATGCACTTTCCTTATCCCATAAGATTTAAAAGATCACTACAATTCAGCTTCAGACAAACTTTCCCTACAAAATACCAATTAACCATGAAACAGATAATACTTGATGTTAAATGTAACAAGCAACTTACCATTCCCCTTAACATGAATGCAAAAGTCTTCGCATCATATTGATTATCCTTCATATCAGAAACAAGTTGCTCAAAGGAATCTGGCAGCTTTAGATCAGCTGGCATTTCCCCGGTCTTAACTTCGTTAAGGATCTTGTAAAAATCTCTAACCAGTCTCTGCAGCAGTATTAATGTCATCATCAGCACAAAGGTTCATATAATTCTTTTAAACCACGACTTTATTGGCTAATGAAGACATTTAAAAATAACAATTATTTACCCCTGAATCGTCAACCCTACCAAGAAGCCTTGGTCCCAACCGCCTGCCTAAACAATCTGGAGCATAAAACAAGGAAATTGGAATCAATCAGCGATCTAAAACAGGCACAAGTTGAGACACTATAAAAAAGACGCAAAATAATGAACTATAAAATCTAAGTAAACACATTAAAAGAGCTACAGACAGCTCGTGCTTCAGAAATTGATAAATCAAACTTTTCTTATCAACAAATTGAAAAGTAGAAACATCATAACATAACCCAGCTTTTTCCAACATGGATCTTAAACACAACAAAGATCAACCCCATAAAGTTTTTACTTGTTGATAAATGTTATCCCATTAAATGGTTTTTGAGTCAATAGCACAGAGAAAATATTCATTTTACTCATGAAAGGCTTAACAGCTTATAAATTTCATCAATACGTACAACCAAAGCATCTTCATCACTAAACTTTGAGTTCAACTGCAGTCAAAACCGTGTGAATCCCGTTTGGATAGATTTGTTTCACTACAAACCCCTAATAGTGTGTTTGGATTTGTCAACATCCACGGTGAACTCCCATGTTGAGCTAAAAGCTACAACTGGGAGCTTCAAGTATGCCGTACGTTTGATGGTATTGGACGCGGATCCAAACAATCAATAAATCTCACCTTCCAAAGCAATTTCAATGAAAATTCTAGCTTCAAGTTAAAGTGTCTATAGAATCAGCTCGAAGCTAAACCAAACATGCTATAAATCACCCAATCACACTTCAGATCCTAAAATAAAGGGGCATAAATTAAATACTAACCTAGCAGGTAGCTACAAAACACAAAAAACTTCCCTCCCAGCAAATCATTTACAATTAATTGCAATTGCATTAGTAAACGCATAATTTTAAACATAAACAGACAAGACATTATACATGATCATATATTAAGTTTGACCCAAAAGTTTAAATCAATCAAGATCTAGCTTTAAATAAATAAAAAGAGCAAAACGCAATAAAAATTGCATGTAAATAGTATAGTAGATGGTGAGAAAAGGATCGATAATAGAGTAAAGTAGTACCAAAGGATGAACACTTGTTGACACCTTCAAGGGTAACAAGAGCAGTGAGAATGAAGACAAAAGGTAACAAAAAAGCGAGAATGAGAATGGTATGAAAGAGGGTTCGATAAGAAATGTGGCGAGCTGCGACCTTGATCTTCATTAAGTCAATAAACCCATTGTTTGTGCTCGATATCGTGATGCTTCTCATGCTAGGCGAGAAGTGAAGCTGCATCGTCGTTTACGCATATGCAGCCTCACCGCCACAGCAACCCTAGCAAAAGAAGAGCAACCCCAAAATGATAACAACGACGCCCATTTCCCCAAAACGCACACCATCAGATTCAGATCCACCAATTGATCGGAACCTGTAAGGAAAGTTTAATTTAGATCGGTTTTGAATCTGGGTCCTCCTCAGATCGGAAAAGTTTTCGTTTTTCTTCTTCTTATCAACTTTTCTAGAAAACCGCATTGAGGTCTTCAATCAAATGGGGTTTTGAACAATCGATTCAATCGTTGGATAAAGGAAAATCAATCTAGTTTAATTCTTCTGGGTTCGCTTTGAGGTGAAGGTTCGAGTTACTCTCCCATGGATCAAGAAGGAGAGAGAAGAAGATGAAGAAGAATGAAGAGAGAGAAAATTTGGGTTCTGTTTTTTAGTTTTGTTGGTTGTTTTTGTTTTTTTTTGTGTGCTTTTTTCTCTCTCTCTCAGTTTGTGCGGAGCATTTAAATTGGTCCGATCTATAAGGAAAAATTTATTTATGAGGAAAAGAAAAAAAAAATAAATAAATAAATAAATGTGGAAAACCTTATATGAGTCAAAGAAAATGTACTACAAATTACAAAACCGTGTTGGGTTTAGAGGATGTGTAAGAAATTAGAGAGAGATGTGGTGGATGTTTGACCTTAAGATTAGGGAGTGCATGATAAAGGGAGCTAAATTTAGATGTTTCCTATGTTTATGGACATGGTCTAAAGGATTATGTGGATAGATAGCATTCTAAGGAGAGATTTGTGGTTAATTTTAGTTACTGGTGTTAAGTATGAGGCAGTGTAAGGGATGGTAGGAAAAAAAAAACCATCAAGTAATTTTCATTAAATGATTAAATCATATTGCATGTAATGCAATAATACTCTCCTTCCCAAAATATCATAACTATATTAAATCGGGAGTTGTCACGTCCATCCACGTGGGGCCAAATAGGAAATGCCACACACAATCAAAATACGTGGCAAAGCCACTTCATCTGTTAATCTCCACGTATGGACAAATGGGCGGGTGATTACATCTAACATAAAAGGCATTTAAGCGGATGGTATACAACGCTTTGGGCCATCATTCAAATTAATTTGGTATTGTGTGATTTATTCTTTCATTCAATTCTGACAAATAAACATCCGTTTATTTGCAATAAATAATATTTAAAAATTTCCTTATTTCAAGGATCAATATTACACCTATTGAAATCTTGAGTCATGCAAAGGAAAATAACGTTTACCCAAGCATAAATGCTATACGCCATAAAAAGAACAATAAAGCGTATATGTTACTATACTCTACATGTGGAAAAAATCATTAAAAAAATGGATCTACAAGAAGCACAATTCTCAGACTTTCTTCTACAATATGAATATGTCAACCTTAATTTTTGCAAATAGCTCTTCCCCCGAGGTAATTATTTGCACATTCAATTATTGTTGTCTTATGTAATCGATGTTGTTTGCAGTATGTTGTGATCACCCATATCGTTGGCATCCTCTCCACTAGCGCGTAAGTTTTAGAAACAACCGAGTTCGTAAATAATGTAGATCAAAGAAGCGAGGAATGGGATCGATACCAAGATCCGACCGTGGCGGATCTCATCACTAGATCAAGGCGATTCGCCGTTGTTGTCAAGGTGCTCAAGAAGTGGCCATCTACACCCCCTGAGAGGTGGGGATAAAACTGTTTCCATAGAGTTGGTTTTAGTCGACAAGGAGGTATGATTAAAGCAATATCTATATACCAACAACAATCTATATTATAGTTAATAATCTCATTACGAGTATACACATATTATATTGTTTATATGATGTCTGTTAGATCACTTAATTTGCATGTTGATAAATAATAATTTATCCAGTCTTCAAATTTTGTTGACATGTGAATATTCCATCCAATGGAAGTTGACTGCGACTTTTGCAAACTTGCATGAAATGCACGGATTATTGTCATAGAAATAGTTTTGTTGTAACCTAAAATTTAGTTACTATATAGTGAGTATTTTGTATTTCAAAGCGATCTTTGTATTACCAGCGAAGCCATATATACTGTTTGCGATTTAGTTCTATACATGACTGATATCACAGTTAGTTAAAATTATGTGCCGATTTCATTTAACTCGAACACCAATTCCAATTTGGACATGCATGAGTATGTGCACAGACACTTATAACAACCGTAAACAATATGATCAATATGATTATCACAATCTCTCAATTTTTAGAATGCATGCAAAATTGAATTTCTTTGTTATTATTCTTTGATCCACCACAAGTGATTGCAATCATCACAATAATATAAAGAAGTCTCGCCGTATATTGGTGATGGAGCAATTAACATATAACTATTGTGCAAGCATTCCTTAATTTTTTTGGTGTAGAGGAATAATGAATAATATCGTGTGCCCTCAATAGAAATTCAGTGTTGAGCAGACATATATTATTGACTATATTATATACACTCACAGTCACCACTATTGCTACAATGATAACGTTAATCTTAATTGGCTCTCTTATATTACGTGTTAACAGTGGTACTAAGATCTGAGGCATATATCGACAAGCCATACATATACAAACATGGTGATGCAATGAATGAAGGTTTTGTGTACAACATCACGAAGTTCATACTATCTCTTAATCATGGGAATCTGAGTGCGCCAAAACACAGTATATATGAAGGCTTAACTTAAAATATCATCTTTGAGATAAGGTCCGTTGGACCGAATGAGGTCCCAAGTCGACGAAACCGATGATCAAACAACGAGTGCAGGTTCCGCCAATATCAATATCGAACCATAGATTTATACAAAAAAACAATTAAATTTTATGAGATAGATTTTGAGTAATTCACTCTTATGATTAGTTTGTGTTCCCACATATTCAATCAATAGAATTGAAATTTAATTTCAGAGATTTTATTATTTTTTGAAAATAAATTTGAGAGATTTTACCTCAAGACAGTTAATCTACGCAATAATAGCAATGATCCTTTGTAGCAACTACCTAGCCAAATTTGTTAAGGTTGGTCAACAAAACTTAATAATTTGATTAGACATTTATTTATTTGCAACTTTAATTTCATTTGTAGCTTTAGAATAATGAGACTATTTAGATATTCATTCATTTGTTTATTTTGACAAACTTTAGGGCAAATGTCCATTCAAACCATCATGCATTCATCGGGAGTTCTTGAACAATCCGGAAATTTCGGAATCAATTGCTCTCATTCCACAATTGTTAATCTGTTCCTAAATTTAAAGACTTACATAACCGGTTACTTTTTGGTATAAACTAACATCGAAATATATTTGCTTTACACGGTATGGTCCAAGCTAAGAGTTTTTTAAGTAAGCCTGAAGAGAGTACAATATGGCAATGAATATGGTCGTTGGAGTTATCCAACAAAGAAACATCGAAAAATACCCTTTTATTCTCACACATTCACAGTTGGAGTAGTCCAGTTGGTTGTCAAGAGAGAGAGGCGTGGCAATTTTATGGCGATCGACAAAGAAGCGAATGATGACGATTTAGTCAATCAATTATCATTTGCAATAACTTAATCGCGTCGTGTTTTCATTTACGTATTGTGTCTATTCCATAGCATTCTCTTAAATTTGTATTAATTGTTACGGGGTAATGTTCGAACTAATTTTTGGTATAAACTGGGTATCTATTTGATCATGTTCGAAAACGAAATTTGTTTGAAAAAAATTGAGTTAAGTGCATTTGCATTTGAAATGAATCACTCAATTCATAGATTTTGTTAATTAAGTATATTGTTTCTCTACAACAATTGGAATGGATGGTAATTAATGTGTAATAAGTCACAATTTTCAAAATTCGATAGACTTTTTTGTTACAAAATTCGGAATCATCTATATTAGACGAAAAAATTCATAATTATATAAGATAAATATAATAGTCAAAATTATAGCAATACCAAATACAAATTGGATAACAATGTCTATTTAATAGTTATTTGAAAATTTACACTTTTGCATATTTAAAATGCCACAAGATAGTATATACATGCATCCGAGTTAGTAAAATTACAGAACTCACAAATAAAAAAATTAGTGTTAGTCAAGTTGTTGGGACAAGGAGAGTCACTACAGAGGCGACAATCATCATACAGGTGGGGATCTTGCGGGGGGCCTTGTAGTGGCTGTGGTGAGGAATTTTTCCACGTGGAGGCGGGGACGAGAGAGATAATTCCCCAACTATCAACTTGGGGATGGGGATGGGAACGGGGGCCATTTCGTTGTCCGAGTACATTTTATATGTGTTTTTTAATTAGGTAATAAAAAATAAAAATGTGTAACTGTTATCTTTTATATTCTTAATTTTATTTTTTAATATCAATAAATAAAGAGACTAAATTTTATATTCAAATATTTACCTATTATTTTTTAGTTTAGCAATTGTATTTTTCCCTATTTATTAGATTTATATGTGTTTTACGAGGTCCCCACGGAGACTATGGGGGACGGGGACAGGGAGAAAAACTCTATGTGGAGGAGATCAGGGGAGTACTCCACCGACCCGCCCACATCATTGTCGTCCCTAATAACATTCACAAATTTACGCATGTCTGTTCTCATGTTATATGTCCAGCTCGACAAAAGTACAAGTTGAACTTCGCATTAGCGGCAAAAATTCGGCCATCATCACCATATGTGGTTCCTTATTGGATTCAGTTTCACTACACCATCAGAATGCTTCGAACCGTGATTTGACTCCGACTATTTAGTAGGTAATGTGATATTTGCATTGCATATCAGTAACTTTATGTTCAGTTCGATATTTAATTGTTCATATTATCTCTAAATTATGTCGTGTCTTAGGAGATATGGTTGGCATACTGAATGGAGTTGGTGCTCCGTGTGATTATTAGAAAAATAACACCAAATCTACGTTGCTATCGATCGACTTATATATCAGGGGGTGTGAATGCAATGCATATACGTTTTATACAAATTTAACAGTTGTATTTAATTAAATTTGCACCATAATCAAATAAGACTCATTTTTAACTAATCATAAACATCAACGATACATATACATAATATTTTAACAAAATAATAATTACAAATTAAATTAAAAAAAGAGGATGTATACCCGTGCTGGCACGGGTGATACATACTAGTAAAGTCTCATTTGTCACTTTTATTTGTCTCAAAATATAAGTCTATTTTATGGTATAAACTGGGTATCCTCTGCGCGCAACTACAGAGACTAATCCATCGAGCCGGGTGGGACCACAATGGGCGGCAAAGCTCTCCCTCAAGAGATTTAACATTACTGCATGCCCAAGGCTAGATTCAATCCCAGGACCTTGGTTAAGCTGGAAGAGACTCTTACCATCTCATCCAAGTGCTCTTGGGTAAAATATAAGTCTATTTACAAATATTTAGATATATTTATTATTATTTTTACAAATATATCCCTCATCAGAGTAATTCTTAGGTAGTCACAAATATTTAGTCACAACATTTGGTCACACACAAAACAACAATAAATGCACTAATATTGTTGTTTTGTGTGTGTGACCAAATGTTGTGACTAGATTTTTGTGATCACCGAAGAATTACTCTCCCTCATTAGCACTTCTAAATTGTCTTGGTATGTGAAAAGCTAACATTAAATGGTTCTATACATAAAGGGTAATTGAGTAATAGTCACACACAAATTGTACATATTAATTACTCTACCAACTTTTCTTAACATGCGTAAAAAAATGCAATAGGACCTTATATTATGGGACGGAGGAAGTATTTGTATAGAAAAATGTAAGGCAATATTGGAGCTAGAAAGTAATAATTGAGTCAAAACAAAAGGAAAATGATAATTTGGAAACTATAAATTTGCAGTCTTTACATATTTAATCGCATGGTTGAAAGTCAAAAGTCATAGTGATTGAATTACGGATAAGAGATTTGAATAGTTTTCATAAAAACTAGTAGTAAGTTTAAATTCTATGACAATCGTTATTTAAAGATAGCTTCTAATATATATGAGTATCTGCATTGGGATGTGAGAATATAACTTTTCACCGTTGTCTTTGACATTTATTTTGCGGTTTTGTGTTAATATAAGTAGAAGTCAAAACTATAGCGTTGAATCATTGGTTGAAATTTTAATAAGTGTGCTTGGGTGTGTGTGTTTTTGTTAAATTTTTATAGTTATCCACTCGAGAATCGAGAAAAACATGGCTCAAGGCAATATTATTGACTTTTTTGGAAGTTCGCTGAGTAACTTCAGTCAAACGCGACTTTCACTGGTAGTTTTGACCTAAAAAAATGTAGATTAAACATAGGTATAATGTCAGGGTAGACTTATTTGGCTAGTAGCTTAAAAAGAACAAAGTTGCCTAGGTCACTTCAAACACGCACGTGAACAAGTGTTTCAACAAGAATCAAGTCAAGTTCTAGAGTAATTAACAAACATGAATGAATCACACACAAGAAATGAGAGAATGGCAAAAATGTAGTTCATCCATTATAAGACTCAATTTTCACCAACGACAATGATTATCCCAAATGATGCAAATTTAGTGCTCATATTCAACTTATCATATCAAGAGCAACAATAATCAATCAAATCATGTCACAAAATCTATGGTCCTAGAATAAAAAAATCACGGACAACTTATGCAAACCAAATTCCCACCAAACACCTCACCCTGTCCCACCAACACATGTAACCACCCAACCCCACCCCAATCATGGTTCGCCGTTGTCCACCTCCAGAACGCTGGCGTGACACCACCACCACCTCCCTCGTGGCTCCACCACCTCTCCCCTCCCCCACCCCCGCATGTAAGTAACCCCACCACTCTCAAAGTATAACCACCTTCCACCGCCTCACCACCATCGTCCACTGTCGCTCCACCGAAAACACCATTGTGCCACCATCTCCCCCTTAACACCCACTGTGCCTCCTCCTCCACCCACCAGAGCAACAAAATCGTAAGTATAGTGGTTTCCAGAAACTCAATTTTCGGAACACCTGTGGTTGAGTAGATTATGAACTCCAGGATGAGTTTGGTATAGGCTTAAATATGTTTTTACCCCCTGCAAATATGGGGTGTTTTGCTTTTACCCCCTGCAATTTTATTTTTTTAAAAAAACCCCTTAAAAAATCAATTTTTTTTGTTTTAGTCATACATTAGATGGACGTTACAAAAACGTCTATGTGGCATTTTCAAATATGTTTTTGTCCCCTGCAAATAGGGGGTGTTTTGCTTTTACCCCCTGCAAAATTTTCCATTATCCTCTCCCCCACCTCACGTTTCATTCATCTCTTCCACAAATTCCTCCATTATCCTCTCTCGCTCCCCCACCTCATCTCATCTCTATCACTCACTTCTTATCACTATATTCTTCTCCATTCAAGTCTTACTTCCACAATCAAATCTCTAATATTCAATGCAGAACAAAATGGTCAAAACCTCAAACTTCATCTCTCTCTCTCTCTCTCTCTCTCTCGGTTCTTCACCACCATTATTTCTTCTCATTCCAAATCTCAAACTAGAATCCATCTTCTCTTTCTCACAGAACCATCACACAGTTTAATTAAACCACACACATTTATTAAACCCATAAAACCTTGATTTTGAGATGAAGAACAATCCATAAAACTTGAAACAAACCCTAAAATCAAAATCGCAATAAAAGTTAATTACATGTTCTGCTCATGGTTTGCTGGTTTTGTGTGTGTGTGTGAGAGAGAGAGAGAGACGAAGAAGATGAGAAGATGAGTTCTGGTTTAATATGGAAACGTTGGTTTGTGTTGGAGATGGAAAAGTTGATATAAGGTTGGGTGGGTGCTGAGGAAGAAGAAGGGGATTTAGTTTTTTTTGTAGGGGGTAAAAGCAAAATACCTCATATTTGCAGGGGGTAAAAACGTATTTAAAAATGCTACATAGACGTTTTTTGTAACGTCCATCTAACTGAAGGACTAAAACCAAAAAAAAGTTGATTTTGCAAGGGGTTTTAAAAAAAAAATTGCAGGGGGTAAAAGCAAAATACCCCCTATTTGTAGGGGGTAAAAACATATTTAAGCCTTTGGTATATGTCTAGAAATTAAGTTTCTAGATGTATAAATTAAATAGTCTTTCGAAAACTAAATTTCTGTAAAGTATGTCAAAGGAGGCACAAATTCACAAAGGAGGAAGGACAAACCGAATCTAGAGCTGGAGAAAGAAGAATTTCATGTCACAATGGAGCAATGCATTCTGTTAGACAACTTCATATCTAATCAACATAATAGGGCTATGATAATAGAACAGAGATAACTTCAATGCTCTTTGAGCGCTTACAAAAATACTTACAGATCACCCACCAAAGAGGTCATCACACTGACAGCGGGAGTTGAACCCATGTCATTGTGAGGAATTAGCCAACTCATTATCAACTGGGTCAACATTCATTTGCTCGGATGTCTTTAGCATCAAGTAATAAGTAGCTTGAAAAAATTAACAGTCAATAAAAACACACCACATATATAAACACACATTTGTGCACCCCAAAAGTTTTTGAACAACAAGAGCCTCATACAGTTCAAAATCAACTGCGTCTTATCACTATCCATTCAACTAAAGGGAAAATGTAGAATACAATCTAAGAGCTAAACATAAATTAGATCAGCAGATAACCTAATCATGCTGATCAAAGAAATTACTTCCAAATGGTTTTGGTATCATTACCATCCATACAAAACCTCATGAGAATGAACACATTGAAATATGAGAAATGAAGAAATGATATAGTGGTTAAAGCATAGAAAGTTTACTTCTTCACTGGTAAAATCTTTTCTGATTTTATTACAGTAGCATAGCTCTAGAGGAAGCTGGGATTAGAGCACTCACTGAAGTTAATTTCCATGAGAAACAACAACAGCAACAAATTATCAGTGAACACAGATGGTTCAATAAACTGTTTCATGTAAGACCTGATTTTACGGCAACTTGTATAAATAAATGGGTGGACTTCCAAGTTCCAAGTCGAAAAAACATAATGCAAACTTTCCCCATGGCTTCTCATCAATCCAATAAATTTTGAAATAGCATTGCCTTAGTAACTCATTTCTCACATGCAGTGCATGTTGGGAAATTTATCCAATCTGGTATCATACTAGCTGTGTAAAGATCAAGTCAACAAGCAGTATAGCAATGTGGCAATTATCAAGTGATCAGTCATCACTAAGAACATTTGAAAACAAATGAAAGTAATTCGATGACAATCGAAGTGGAACATTACAAGTTCATTTACAGAACCAATGATCAATTAGACACACAGATGAACTCTACCAATCTAAGGCCAATGGCAATCATACTAAGGCCAATCATATTCTCCTACAATACAATTAAACAATATAAATCAAATGAAAACAAAGTCTCACATGATATCATTCATGTTATGGCCTTTCATGTCAAAATTTTCACACCTTTACTCTTCTTGAAATCACTTCTGTTTTCCATCTTAAGTGGCACTGGAGCTGAGAAAAGAAGCTTCGCTTGGAGTTCCTGAAGTTGTTCTTTCACTACATTTCTGTAATCATTTTTGAGATCCCTTTTAGAGCTATTTTCCCCATCATCACTACTACGCGACGATCCTCCACTGTCCACCACAGGTGCTTCCTCATCATCTTCACCACCCTGAGAAGAATCAACAACATCTTCAACAACTGCAAAACTTACATCCTCCAAAACATCTACTCGGTCATCGCTCGATAAACTTTCATCCGAGTCACAAGTTCTACTGCTAAAAACCTCATAAGCATTCCCATTATCTGCAAATCTAACACTTTTCTTCACCCTAGGTTGAACTCCTTGCTTTTGAACAATGTCCACATTTTTGTTCATAGACAGCACACCCTTTCTACCAATCAAAACATTGGTTACTCCATCATCATCACCATCACCATCATGATCATGAAAGCCATCCTCAGGCTCAAGCTCTGAACCATCCTCATCATTTGCATAAACCTTACATAACTTGCTAATCTTCTCAACCCTGCCCCTCAAATTCTTCAACAGCTTCTTCTTCGCATCATCATCACTACCAGAATTTCTAGGTTTATGAACTTTCTGACCACTAGACCTCGGATTCTTTGCTGCTTTGACATAACGCATATGATTTTTCGCAGCAATATCTTCAATTGAGTCTAAAAACTGAACCAGATCTCTACTAATCGACCTTTTACCATCCACAACCATTGGATCACAAGCCTAAAACAAAAAGTTCGAAACTTTTTTTAAAGGGTTTAAATGAAAATACTAAATAATAAATTCCCAATAATATGATAAAATAAAAAAATACCCATGATTGGATTACCTGAATGGAATCGAGTTGAAGGAGCAAGTTGACAGCTTTGAGAGAAAGAGCTGGGAAATCGAAGTGGGTATGAGATGAAAAAGAGGAAGTGAGAGAAATGAATGAGGATTTGATGGAAGCGAGGTGTTTAAGGTGACTTAGGGTTCGTGATCTACGAACGAGGAAGGAACGAAAATGGGTTTGGATAATGCGTGCAGCGGAGTGGCGAAGAGATTGATGGGTAGGGTGGTGATGATTGATGAGAGAGGATTCAAGGGCTTCGATTCGGTGAAGGAGGGAAGTTATTGTGGATTGGTGACGAGGGTGAATGTTATAGGTTTGGGGATTGTGTGATTTGGGGGGAATAAGGTGTGATTGTTGTGAAATGAGTTGTACGAGGTGGTCGTGTGGTGGGGTGGTGCAGTAGGTGTAGGTGTGTGAAGGGGTGCAGCAACAATGAGTGGGAGGAGGTGGGGATTGGTGGTGGTAAGGATGGTGGTGGTGGTGAGAGGCCATTCAGTCAATGTGTTTCTGTTTCGGACACTCTCACTCAACTCAAGGGATTGTGTCTGTGTGTGTGAGAGAGAGAGGGTTTTTGAGCTGATGACTCGGTATTTGTATTGTATCTAGAGTGTAGAAAGGGAAGAAGGGCTTGATAGAGACATTTTCTTATTTTAAGTGAATCCTTAAATGGGTGATTCTAGGGTGAAAGAGCAAATTAAATCTTTCACCGGTGAACCACTAAAATTGACCGTTGGATATTATTTGAAATACTATGAATGGTTAAGATTGAATCAACCAATATTAAATCTCAACCATTGATGAATTTTTAAACTACATCCAACGGTCAATTTTAGTGGTTCACAGGTGAAAGATTTAATTTGCTCTTTCACCCTAGAATCACCCTCCTTAAATTGGTTCGACGAAAAATATGAATCAATTTAATGAAAGTGAAAACTAAGCCCCGCAAATATGAAGTGTTTTGGTTTTTAAGCCCTAATTTTTTTTATTTATAAGCCTTTGTAAATTGATACGTTTTGTTTTAAGCTCTTCTGTTAGCAAATTGTTAGTGAGACGTTAAAAATCTCTTCCACGTGTATATTTGTAGGGGCTTAAACCAAAAAATATATATTTTGCAAGGGTCTAATAAATAAAAAAATTTGCAGGGGCTTAAAATAAAATAAAAAAACACACATGGAAGAGATTTTTAACGTCTAACAGTTTGCTAACAGAAGGGCTTAAAACAAAAACACCTCATATTTGCAGGGGCCTAAAACATATTTAAGCTTTTTTAAGGCGTTTGCTTTTCCCACTCCACCTCCTACTCAAAACACACCCCTTAACTCCAAATATTCCAAAAATACCCTTAAGTGGAGTGCGTGTTTTCACCGATTCGGACACGGTCAACCGAACCAGTTCGGTTGAGGGAAACCGGGGATTGTTTTGAGACACTCCCCTTTTTTCAATTTTAGAGGATTCGGGGCAGCCCAACCGAATTTTTTCGGGGCACCCCCACCGAACAGTGTATTCCCATCTTTCTTTGCCATCTCCTTGAACTTTTCCTCTGCCGGGTGAATAGTCCAACGCGATTCTGACTTGTTGGGAAATAGCAGTACCTATTCCTTCCTCTGTGAACGCAAAAGCAGGCACTATGCGGAAGCGTAAAAAATAAAAGAGTAGAGAAGAAGAAGACACCGGAATTTTTACGTGGAAAACCCTCTCGGGAAAAACCACGGGACCTAGTCCAGTTAAAAGATCTCCACTATGAAAGTAGAATTACAAGTGTTTCTCTCAATCTCTAAGGATCTCTCTATGAATCGCACCCTCTCGGATGGTATACAATTTTTCTCTCTATAGAACTCTCTTTCTCTCAAAGAGGAATACAAAGATACTCTCTAACTCTCTTAGGATTTCTTCACTTGGATGTGATGTGATTATGCAACTCTTCATATGATCACCTAAAAGGGGATAACACACCTTGTCATAAGTCTCTCTATTTATAGGAGAGAATATGGCTTCCATTCATGCATAGGTACATTCACCCACTTTGTAAAATGTACCTATTTGATTTTCCACAATTTCAATGAGGTCTAGAAACTCCCAATACGTTCTTCAAGGTTAAATGTGCATGTCTCAAGGTCAAAGAAAACATTCCAAGACCTTGGAATAGTCCTCCCCCTTTCCCATGCATTGTGACATGTGCATCACAATTAATGAGGGAATTCCAACAAATCTCCCCCTTCTTGACTTAATTGGGAGACACCACTATACCAGCACCTTGACAACAATCTTCAACCTTATTTGTTGGCAATTCTACCAGACCATACGTCTGATTCTCCTTTAAGGATTGAATCTCTTCTTAAATGGCTTGCCACCATTTGTCTTTGTCTTTCATCTCAGTATGAGACTTCTACCGCATGATACACAACAATCTCCCCCTCAAGTGTGAGTCATCCATCTATTCATCTGGGAATATGCTCCCCCTCAAACGAAATCTTTTTAATCCAAACATACTTGCACCGTCGTTGGCTCATTTTCGTCAACGGGACATGCCACCTAGCCCACACATTGCTAGGTAGACTTTCGTTACAAGGAGATGGACCTTAACAATTGGCTTCCAATAAGAATAGTTACAATTAGCTTGAACATGTCTCGATCGTGACTGAATGTTCCTTCCATCTTGAGTTGCAGAGGACAATGACTTTTTGAACCAACAGCTCTGATACCACTGTTGGGAAATAGCGGTACCTATTCCCTCCTCTGTGAACGCAAAAACGGGCACTATGTGGAAGCGTAAAAAATAAAAGAGTAGAGAAGAAGAAGACACCGGAATTTTTACGTGGAAAACCCTCTCAGGAAAAACCACGGGACCTAGTCCAGTTAAAAGATCTCCACTATGAAAGTAGGATTACAAGTGTTTCTCTCAATCTCTGAGGATCTCTCTATGAATCTCACCCTCTCAGATGGTATACAATTTTTCTCTCTATAGAACTCTCTCTTTCTCTCAAAGAGGAATACAAAGATACTCTCTAATTCTCTTAGGATTTATTCACTTGGATGTGATGTGATTATGCAACTCTTCATATGATCACCCAAAAGGGGATAACACACATTGTCATAAGTCTCTCTATTTATAGGAGAGAATATGGCTTTCATTCATGCATAGGTACATTCACCCACTTTGTGAAATGTACCAATACATTCTTCAAGGTTAAATGTGCATGTCTCAAGGCCAAAGAAAACATTCCAAGACCTTGGAATAGTCCTCCCCCTTTTCCATACACTGTGACATGTGCATCACAATTAAGGAGGGAATTCCAACATGACTGGGCAACTTTATAAAATTCATTTTCCATAAGGTATATATGTTCCTCCATGAACTTTTAATCAATTTATTCCTCAGCACTAAAACCTTTTGACCATGGAACAAACTTCCACTGATTTGTGAGGCCCCTACATATCATTCCCCTTCACTATTAATATGATTAGCTTTTGGCAAAGTAGCCAAATATATGCGAGGTATTTACAGGTACAAGCCCATAATATTTAAATGGTAAAACTACCTGAAGGAGGATGCTGAGGGAGCACAGATTTGTGTTCAATAAATTGTCAAGCATAAGTGGTGCTACTGCTAGAGAGAAAGAGAAAAAGGAGAGAGAAATAAAGGCAATTGAGTAATTGTAAGACAGGTGTAATCCAGTCCAAACAAGATATCAGAACAAAGAAACTGGTTTTGTGAACTTTAACTCTATTCGGATGACTTGGTCCGAACGTGTTCGAATGACATTGTTCGAACGTGTTAAAATCACAGTTTTGGAGGTGTGTCTCAAAAAATGCCTATTCGGTTGCTCTTGTTCGTACTGGTTCGGATGCCCGCGTCCGTCCGAACCGGTGAAAATTTTGAAGAAAAAAAAAAGATGCGTTGTCATTTCATTAATGGTCTTTTGGTATTTTCGCACCCTTATGGGATGTGTTTTGAGTAGGAGGAGGAGTGGGAAAAACACGGCCCTTTTTTAATGTGAATTTTTATGGGAGTGAACCCAAAAATACCAAAACTTTTTCTCTCTCCCTTGTGAGAGAAGTTATATGTTTTCTCTTTCAGGGGAAGCATGTATAGTGGTGATTCCTAAGTAAAAGAAATTGTTCTTGGTAAGATAAATCTCACTGTGGATGACTTAGAGTTGATAGAAGGAGAGAAATGTTTGTCTTTTCAAGCGGACAGGTGAACTGGGGTAGCAGGTGATTTAAAACATTGTTTGGTTAGAAGATTTTTGCCTGATAGACGAATATGATGCTGAAATTCAAACGAAGATACAAAGTCAGGTTTCCAATGGTAAAATATGATAGTAATCATGATTGGGGACTATAACTAAAGGTGGAACCAAGTCACATTTTAAGACACAAATCTACCCTGAGACGAAAAGTTCACTCATTTTTCCCAAGGTTGACTCGACTCATTACATTGCCAGTTGCCAACCTCATTTTATCTTTGAAGCTAATACTGGGCCAAAATTTTTTAAGGAAAACTCAAAACTTACGCCAATATGATGATAACAGAAAATTAATTAACAAAAGTAAATTCATAACAGCCATACAGTAATGAATTGGAGTACAAAAGCAAAGTAATTATAACATAAAGCCTCCAACATTCCCATGATTTATACCCATTTATGTCAACTACTATGGGAAATTGAAGAACGAAAATATAAAAACTCTCAACAAAAATATTAAAGAATCAAACTGAGTGCCTCAATCCTTGACTTCCATTGCAGTGTACTTTAATTAGTGATCTATTTTTATGCCACAGCTGGCATGTCCTTGAGCCATGGATCCAGTGGCTTACCAATAGAGTAGACAATGAAGCCAATCTCACGTAACTTGTCAGCATCCACAACGTTCCTTCCATCAAAAACAAATGCTGGTTTTTGCATGTTGTCAAATATCTTCTGAAAATCAAGTGACTTGAACTCATCCCATTCAGTCAGAATGCAAATGCCATGTGCATCCTTTGTTGCTTCATATGCATCCCAAACCACACTGACTTTCTTCACAGTTGTGGGACTTGTGGGCTGCAAATGGATTGGATGGTCCCAATCAAACTTGTTCATTGATAGATCCCTCTGGATTTGATCCTCAGTAACTTGTGGGTCGTAGATGCTCAAGTTGGCTTTGTCACCAAGTAGCCCCTGGCACACATCAATGGCTGGGGTCTCCCTTGTGTCACCAGTATCTTTCTTGAATGCAAATCCCAGAATAGCAATCTTCTTGTTTGAAACTGTGTTAAACATGGATGCAACTACACGATTCACAAAGCGGCTCTTCTGATAGTCATTGATCTTGATAACTTGTTTCCAGTACTCTGCCACCTCTGGAAGGCCATTGCACTCGCAGATGTAGACAAGGTTCAAGATATCCTTCTGGAAGCAGGATCCACCAAAACCAACACTAGCATTGAGGAACTTGGGTCCAATCCTTGTATCAGTGCCAACAGCAAAGCGACACCTGTTGAACATTTGCACCAGTGGCCTCACAAAGTGCTGACATGGCATTAACAGATGAAATCCTTTGGGCCAGGAAAGCATTAGCAGCAAGCTTAGATAGCTCTGCAGACCAAAGATTTGTGGTTAGTATTCTGTCCTCAGGGACCCATTGAGCATAAACACTCTTCAATGTTTGAACAGCTTTCAGGCCTTCTGGGGTTTCCCTGCCTCCAATAAGAACTCGGTCTGGTCCAAAAAGATCTTTGATTGCAGTCCCCTCAGCAAGGAATTCTGGGTTTGATAGAATCTGAAATTTAATTCCCTTGCTATTGTGCATCAGAATTTTCTCTATTGCCTCAGCAGTTTTCACAGGGACGGTTGATTTCTCGACCACAATTTTGTCAGACTTTGAGACATCAGCAATCATGCGAGCTGCACTTTCCCAATATGTCAAATCTGCAGCTTTGCCAGCACCAAGACCTTGAGTTTTAGTTGGGGTGTTGACAGAGACAAAAACTATGTCAGCCTCAAAGACGTGTTTCTCAACGTCTGTGCTGAAGAAGAGGTTCTTGCCACGGCATTGCTTCACAACATCATCAAGGCCAGGCTCATAGATTGGAAGCTGGTCGCTGTTCCATGCAGCGATGCGGGATTTAGAGATGTCAACAACAGCCACTTCAATGGATGGGCACTTAAGTGCAATAACAGCCATTGTAGGACCCCACATATCCAGCACCAATGCAGCAAATCTTCACCATTTTGCTTTTCCAAAATAACCTGTCCAAATCAGGGTTTAAACGGATCAGTAAGAACAAAAGCAATCTGTATTTTAGCAATCAGCATTCACACTACATAATAGAAATATGAAAGCATTTTAGAATTCTTAAATCTATTATCATCTTGGAGAACAAGGACTGAGGTAATCATATAAAGCTCTTCAAGAGTTCAAAGTAATCATAATTCATACACCTGAACAGGACAATAATTCTACAAAATGAAGGTTCTATTATCTGAATAAGCTCAAACTGTAGATTTACTACACTTGGTACATCATATCAAGTATCAAGTACCATCCTTTTGTGAAATTTGCTTTGAGGATCTAAAGAATTGGCCAAGAATGGCCAACTGAAGTACAAATGAAAAAAAAACATGCATTCCCGCATTTCAGAATGAACACCATGTGGATTGTTTTACATAATTTTTTTATAAGAAATCAGATCAAACGTGAGTGGAAGATCTATAACAGATGAAAATAACAACGTGGATGAAACTCAAACATGTTGAACTATAAATAAAATAGCTTAAAATAAAACAGATCTAATCTACATAAATTGATTAGATGAAAAAAATTCAGTATGACTATAAGTTGACCAATCTCAGCAAAGCAGATCTATGAGAATGAGCTAAATGAACGTGATTTCAATGCAAAAAGGGGCACTAATTCAATCAGATCTTCGGTTTGCTTCAGAACAAGTTGACACACCAATAAAATCCAACGAAAACACCAAATCAGGGCAAAATTGAAAAGGAAAGTTAAAATTGCAACAGATCCATCTCACTTTTCACGCAAATCAGAATCCAAATCCATCAATCAACAATTGAAAACACAATCCCATCACACAACTAAAGAAGGGTAAACACAAAGTAAAAAGTTTAACAAGAGAGAAACAGCAGTGTCAGAGGTTTACCTTGCGTTGAGAGATGAATGGTGACGAATTGAATTCCTTTGACTAAGGAAGGGAAGAGAGGGAGAGAGAATGGCAGTGTGAGGTGGAAGAAGAGAAGCGGGACAAAGGTTATTATATATACGCAACGAGAATCCAGCTTCTCAACATGTATATGTTATTACCAAAATGGACTTCCTCACTGTCATGTCACAATTCTCTCTCTCTCTCTCTCCTCGTAAATGTAAATAATTAAAATTAAAATAATTTTTTTGATTTGGATTATTTTATTATAGTCAAATTATAAAAAAAGGTTAATAATTTTTTTGTTTTGGTAATAAAAGGTTAATAAACTTTAATCATAAATTATTGCAAATACAACTTTCTTTTTTATAAATTCAAAAATTTGGTTAAGCTGAAAGAGATCTCTATCATTTCATTTAAGAGTGTGTACAGAAAAAAATCAAAATTCTTTTAGTTTTTTTATTTAAAATTTCCCATAATTTACTAGAAACTATTATTCAAGATGTAAGAGTGTTTTCTCCGTAAAAAAAATATGTATGATATTCCAGTAAAGAATTGAGTATTTTGAAGAGATTATTTTGTGTAAAAAAATTAGATTATTTCAACTCTATTATTTTAAAAGTTATCAATATCATGGTGTATGATTAGTTGACAATATAAAAAAATTTAGAACGACACTACAGACTAATTAATAAACTCTTTAAGTTAGACCGTTTTTATTTGTGTTATTTGTGATATATAGTTCTAATAGTATTCTATAATTTTTATCGTTCTGTGTGGTTCTCTCTCAATGAATTTTTATCACAAAATAAATATTCAAACTCGACACTTTGAGTGGATCAAAGCTCGATTACCACTTGAACCAAATCTTATTGATGTTAAGATTTTATAAATATTAGCACTACCAAAAAAGACATTTTAAACTTGGAAAATTATTTTATTAATATTAAAAAATTAGTAGTGCTAGTTAATTTTTTTGCCTGAAAATTAGTATTTTTACGGAATTTAGTACTGTAGTAGTTAATGCTATTGTCGGTTAGGCCAGTAGTATTAAATAAGTAATAAAAGCTTTTCACAATTTAATTTCGTACGTAAGGTGATAATAAAAGTCCATGGTCTTTGAATATTTGCTATGGTATAGGGGCAAAACCGGGAGCTTATGGGTTAATTTATGGAACTGGCAATAAGGGGTTTACAGCTTCTTTTATATGCAACTGGCAATAAGGGGTTTACAGCTTCTTTTTGCATTCCACGCGTTTTGCATCCATTCCTTCAACTATCAACTTCAACTTCAAGCACCACATTTGTCATCACTACCACCTTCCTATTCAATATTATATTCATGGTTAATATACAATTCTTTGTTTGGAATATATCAAATATATATATATATATATATAATTTTATTGCAAGAGAATAATAACAACAACAAACAACGTGTGTGGGTTTGTTCTTACTTTTCTCTGCCTATGATTATTAAGTATGAGTTGTAAATTAAGAAATTCTTGTGCAATGGAAGAATATGCATTAAATGTAAATAATGTGAGATTGAAGTAAAGTTGTTGGATTATAAATGGACCATAGATTATATAAGAACTTTGGGTACACGAAACGTACTGGAAAGATGAGCCGAGGAATTAAAAATGGGAGTCATTGTCTTCATTAGTTCTTTCTACTTTTCACTTCCCATGAGCTTTTTGAGATGATCTACCACACTTTTTGCTCCTTTTCCTGTGGTGTCTAAGTTAACGCAAATGCATAATACTACGTATTTGAATTCTCACATAAACTATGCAAATAGGTTGAAAATTGATTAATCAAAAGTATTTTAATAATTACAATAAAAGAACGCACGACAACTCCAAGTTTTTGTGTGAGTAGTTAACACACCGTATCTAGAGGGACGGACACGGATAGTACTTTCAAGTCCGATAATGGAGAGGATCTCAACCCCACTTTACTTATCTCCTGACAGGAACATCAGATTAGTCAATGTCTCTTTCCTCTATACACCAGAGCAAGGTCATAGACCTCTAGACAAAAAAATGACATGTGATCGATCTAGGGCGAAGGTGGCCAAAGTCTTAACGTTAGACCTCACCTCTTAGCAGTGGCGGAGCTACATAGTTTCCAGCTGATTCAATTATAAGTACTAGCACTCCTTCTGTAACGTTACTCTCTATTGCAAACTTGTACCCTTCCTCTTCCTCCCTTCTACTTTTTGCCGCAGAAATAGATTTTCCTATGGCCAGTTTGCCTCTTCAATCTGCTTTAGTGTTACCTTTCAATGGCGTCCAAACTCAAGGTAGATTGCTCCTTTGGCCGTTTGGCCACCATATATGAGGAAAGCTCTGTACTTTTTGTTTCCCCCCTTTACATTACTTGTGGAGTTTAGATCTGCTTGTGTTTGATGTCTGGTATATATGTTACTCTTCTTTGGAGCTTGTCACTGTGTTTATTGTCGGTGGTGACAGCTCTGGCAAGTTTAACCTTTCTATTGGAACAGGTCGTTAGAGGGGTATGTTGGTCTTTTTGGAACAATTGGTTGGAAGCCCTGATCGTTGGCCACATGAAGTTTTTTTCTTATCATTTATCCTGGTATCACCTCATCTTCTATGGTTCTTCAGTTTCGAAACAAAGTCCCCGAGACCATTTGACCTTCAAATATTGGGAGAGTATGAACTTTATGTCTCTCCTCCTACACCAACTTCGTAGGACTTCTTATTTCATCTGTGGATCTATGGATGCAGTTCAACTGGATCTTTAGAAGGGAAAACTTGGGCCCAGATTTCTATGACAGTTGTCGGCTGCTCAGCTCTCATGTACAAAGCAAGGTTTGGAGGGGTATTTCGGTCCTTGGTTTGCATTAGAATGGAAACCCTAATTTGTGGCCCAATGGGCCTTTCCCTAGTTATTTTTTTTTTATCTTTTAGATGGTTTATCTAGGTAGCATTGGGCTTTTAGCTAAGGGCAGATTGTTTCGTAAGTCCCTTTATGATGTGCTAAGTCTTTAGGCTTTGATGTTTTATCTCATTTTAGGCCGCCTTGTCATAAGTCTCTTGGATTACTCAGGTTGTTGTTTTGAGCTCGATGTATCCCTCTTGGATTGTTGTGGTTCTGGCCTTGCCCTTTAATGAAAATCATTACAATCTTGACAGAAAAAAGCCTGGTATTTCATCCCCGTTTTGACTAAATTTTGTCATTGTGGTGTGGAAAAAATATTGAATATTTTCTAGATCACATTCATTTTCACGTTAGGAAGACAAATATAAAATAAATGTAATAAACTCTCTCTCTCTCTCTCTCTCTCTCTCTCTCTCTCTCTCTCTCTATATATATATATATATATATATAATGAATTTTGGGTGCTTCTAGGGTGGTGCACAACTACATCTCTTAACGGTGAACCACTAAAAAAATGACTACAAGATATACTACAAAATTTCATCAACGGTTGAGATTTAATATTGATTGATTAAATCATAACCATTCTTAACATCTTAAACAATATTACATGGTCAATTTCACAGTTTACCGGTAAATGACTTAATTGATCTCTCACTCCAAAAGCACCCATGAATTTTAGTACAGATAATTTTATGGTTTTTCTTAACATGACGAAGAAAATACATTTCAAATATCAATAAACATATATTTTCATCAGATTCAAACAAATCACTCTTTTATTTTCTTCATGCAGAGTTGTTGGCACTCTACCATGAATTGAAGATGGCTTGGGACTTTGGTTTCAAGGATTTATTGTGCTACTCAGACTCGATGTCAATTATCAAATTGATCTTTGAACCAGTTAACCGGTGACATCAATATGCAGTCATTATATAACATAAAGGAGCTTATATCCTAAGATTGGCGAGTTGATGTGTATCACACTCTGAGAGAAGGAAATGGTTGTGCCAATTACTTAGCCAAATTTGGTGCCGGTAATCATGAAACTTTTTGTACTATTGTGGAGCCTTTTGCATGGATCCTCAACCTCCTGCTAGCAGATAGTGGGCCTGTCTCCACTAAATAGTTTTTTGCTTTCTTTTCCTTTTCCTTTTTTTCCCTCTTGCACAAAAAAAATACTCTTTTATTTACACACTAATAATTAATTTCTAAGATCCAAATAGGAATATCATTATATTGGAGCAGGATTTTCATGTGGCTTTAGGTATTGAACCATGATTAGTCTGCCTTTCAAATTAAAGCAGATGCGAAAACTTCAAAACTACGGGTGAACTTTGCTTGAAAAGTTAGAAAATAAATAGTCTATTGAGTGCTTTTGAAGCTATAAAAAGAAACAGAATTTTAACATTTCAATAACTATAAGTTGGAAATAATAGAAAAGTCCTAGATGGTCCATGGTCATGGTCTCCAAATCACGACACTCCTCACATGCGAAAAAAAATCGAAAAAAAAATGTGTGTGCATATATTACAATCTTTGTAAATTTTTTACAAATATCATTCAAATTTATAGCTAAAGATTATTAAAAATTTATTCAAATATAAATATTGGATATTATAAAATGTCTACAAGTTAACATCCAAAAAGGAAACTACCCACAACATGATAAGTTTCAAGAAGTTTCGAACAATGGCGTTTTTAAATGAAAAAAAATGAAAGTCTCTATAGTGTATAGTCTCTCTCTACTGATATATTACAAATCTTAAAAATTCATTTCAACACTAAGGTTTTACCTGGATACCTCGAGAAGGAAACAAAGTTGCCCATAGCATCGCTTCTTTGACAGTTCCAAGTTCCCTAGAAGGTACCTTGATTTGAACCTCAGAATGAGAATTCATGGCTCTCGATATTCGATTCTGAAGGAGGAGTATGAAGCACGGCTTGGAGTCCCACATCGGGTGTCATGAGCGCAGTGTGAAGGCTTATATAGGTTGGGCAAACCTCCTCCTCTTGACCATGGTTTTGGGAATGGAGTTAGGTCCAATTCAATTTCAATTGGTATCAGAGCAGTTCCGATCCTTTGGGAACCGAGTGGCCTGACCGGGAAGAATGAACCCACAAAGATGGGGAAGAATGAACCGGCAGAGACGCCGGTTGTTCAGGGGGCGGTATTGTAACAGGAATTCATGAGCCTCTCGATATTCGATTCTGAGAGAGGAGTAATGAACGACTTGGAGTCCCACATCGGGTGTCATGAGCCTGGTGTGAAGGCTTATATAGGTTGGGCAAACCTCCTCCTCTTGACCATGGTTTTGGGGATGGAGTTAGGTCCAATTCTGTTTCAAACCCCCTACAGATCTCCGGTGTGCAATAGTTACAGATTGTCGAGCTCTTCTTGCGTCGACCTAGTTGAATGATGGATCTTTTTGTTTGTTGAGCAGCAACATTCAGTTGATTTGTCTAGAGTGTCGCTCTGTGTCTGTTCAACCTTCGAATCTCAATGGTTGTGGTTGCATGTGTCTCGCGAGGGTGATGAATCAAGAAACGAAGTGATGGTGAAGTGAAAGGAGTGGATTGAAGATTAGATTATGAGGTCAATAATTGAAGAGAGAGACCTTGGGATAACTTCAAACCTTTGCTGAATTAGGGTTTCGCTTTGGGATAACTTCTCACATGTGGGTATAAAGTTTTTTGTTGTTTTGGTGAAAGTAGTTGATTTGAACTACTTTTACTTATTTGCTTGTAGTACTTGGTTTCAGGTTGTATTGGGTCGATTCCTGGGTTCCTATTGCTCCATGTGTCTCTTTAGTCTGGTGAATCAGGGTCAGGCTTAGTAGAAGCTCTATTCTATTCCATGTGCTGCTTAGTATAGCTCTATTAGCAACTCTGGGTTGGGCGCTTGCTTTTCCCACACCCCCTCCTACTTGAAACACACCCCATAAGGGTGTGAAAAGACCAAAAGACCAGGCGAAACCTGTTTTTTTTCAGAAATTTTCACTTGTTCGAACACGGGGCTTCGAACAGGTTCGAACGAGGCCGTTCGAGTGTGTTAAATATGGACTCACACCCTCTTGGGCGTTTTTCACCTATTCGAATAGGGTAATGCGAACCGGTTCGCATGAGGTCATGCGAACATGTTCGAATGATGGTGTTCGAACAAGTCTTTGCAGAATTCTTTGCGAGAATGGCGAGTATTGGACGTCTCGAGATTCCACCAATGATTTTAATCAAGCGGTTTACAATCACCAAATGTGTCAGATAAAGGTGTGGATGTCAATCCCTTTGGAAAATGTGCCTGAACGGATAGAATTTAAACGGCTCAGATTTGTGATCTAAAAATGAAATCAACAGCTGACATTTCACCATGCCTATTATAAAAGGGGGTTCACATCCTCGATCTTCTTCACCAAACCCTAATCGCTTCTTTACCAAACCCTAACTCGCTTCTTCACCAAAGACCACCCGCACCACAACAACTCATACCGGAAAGACTCATTACGCACACCTGTAAAGTTGACTATCACATGACTGTCCAGTCCAGGCAACAACCTGGTGTGTTGTTTCATGGTCGTGATGTAACACCCCCTTTCTAAACAACTATTATTTAATATATTTTATCAGAGTTTTCAAATTTTAAATCATTGAAAGAAAGTGTCACATTTCACTGCTTATAAAAACAACCAACTCATAACTAAGTGACATGAAGTCAACAAATAATAGCACGATACATAGCACGATAGTTTAGGGACGGGCCCACCACACCTGTTTTAGTTTACAGCACCAAAATAAAATAGTAACCCCGTCTCCAACACAATGGAAAATCATTAAGTCTAGAATCATACTTAGTACATCAAAGAATAATGATCTAAACATCAATTAATAATAATTATATTACTACGCCTCCGGTGCTACATATCGTAGTGACTCGACACTACTAGCGTAAGGTACTCACGTCACCTTGATCATCATTGTCACCGGCGTTGCCACATAAGAGCAACATTCCAAGCGAGAAAGGGTGAGTCTCTTTATACAAATAATAATAATTAAGATAAGCATTATATTTTGGCAAGGCAACAAATACAACTAGTTCACCACATTATCAACACATCATCAATAATTTCATTAACAATCAGATGATGAGTGTATGCATGTATGCAACATGCATGAGGATCCTTCATCATCACTATTTGCCTTGAGGCACCCATCGCTTTGGACCAGGAGTCCCACGCCGCTTTGGCCGAAGCCTACACATCGCTTTATGCATATGCATCATGAGGCTCTATGCCAATGCACCACAAACACAACACATATGCCACAATATTTATTAGGCTCACCACTTCAATTATTTTCTCAACTCGGCCTCACCAACAATCTAAGCCTCGAGGGCTTTACACCGCTTTAGGATCAAGTCCCACACCGCTTTTAACATCTCCACACAATTATAATTCAATTTGTGTCCTTGATTAGTAATTTAACTCAACACTTAACCCACCTCGCAATTATTGGACCAAACAAAGCACCTACACACTCTCTCATTCCCAACAACATAATTATCCTCACATCCTCTCAATTGATCCATACCAAAATCAAGCACTGTCATTATTTTGTTCCTCATATACTTTACATTCATCTCTCTAGTAATTATCTAATCAATTATAAAATAATTATTTCAACTAACAATGATTATCACTATTCCATTGGAGCTATCTAGGACAAAGACGACCACGCTTATGCACCACATAATTTTTCTTCGGGATATCTATAATAGTTGTATTAAAGCGATTACTATTATAATAGTTAATTACTCCAATTCAAAAAGACAAGAGAAGTGATCTAAGAAAGAACATATAGTCACTGAGTATAATATCATGCGTCCCTGTTAATGGTGAAAGATTCACAGGCAAGGCAATATCACAACAATACACAATTCACTCCAATGACATTCCTTTAACACAACACTTCAACAAACAATTCAAGCAAGGTTTCCCTAACACCACAATTCAGCAATTCCCCCAATTCCATCACTACAACCTAGCCTACACATAACACTAATCTTAAGAATTATTATAGGCATAAAGAAGAGTCCCTTACCTCGAATAAACCGAAAAGCAGAGCTCTCACGGAGTCACCAACCGAACTACAAAGAACAACGAGCTCCTCTTCTCCTTTCCCACGCGCCGATCACGCTCTCTCCTTCTCTCTCTATGGTCGCGCCGTTTTTCACCTCTTCTCTCTTCTCTTCTTGCGTTCCTTTCTTCCAAGAGGGTGAATAAACACGAGATGGAGTCCACAAACAGTCGAAAGGACGTCGGAATCGAACTCAGAGTATGATTTCGAGTGGGAGGGTGGATTTTCGGGTTCGATCGTGGCTTGTGGATGGAGCGAAGTGGAAGAGGATGCGGATAGGTTTTTCTCGGTTGCGTGCGACTTCACGCCGAGGAGAAGGAGAGCGGTGGGTGGTCAAAGGCGTCGTGTAATTTGGGAATCTGTTGGGCTTAAGTGAGTTGCGGTGGGTGCGCCCAGCAGCAACGAGGGTGTATATGCGAGTAAAGCAAATTTCAAACATTCATTTTAGATACTCTTAGAGCCCAATATCACTATAACTATTATTTTAACATCTCAATTGACCAAAATAACTCCCTAAAGAAATAATATCTCCAACACTAGTATTTGAATAGAAATAAAATAAATACATAATATTCTTAATCATATATCACCAATAGCATATAAAAATACCATATTTTTATTTCTATTATTTTTTTCCACAATCTAATCCCCAATAATTTATTAAATAAATATCCAATAACTTTTAGGGCGTTACACGTGACACTAAACATTTCAGGCTTAAGAACAACATCACTTTCGCCGAATTGAAAGAAAAACTAACAGAAAATGTTCACCTAGATGGTGTGGAGCAAGAAATCACTAGTATCGAATGTCGCTCCCCCTACATATGCAGCATGACCCCACATAATCGTATTCGGATGTGCCCCGTGCCTATCAAGAAAGACAAAGACGTTCGAGAAATGTTTGAGAAACATGAGAGCTTCCAAGGTTTGATTGAACCTTATCTCGAATTGTGCGTCGAAACAGAAAAATCTGCCGAATCCATCGTCTGTAGCATTAGAACTAGGTTGTATTATGTTTTCCTGTCGTTTCGTTTTAAATTTCCTATCCTTGTATTTTTGCAATTTGTGTTTTTCATTTCTGTTCTTATCCAATATTACTTTATAAATAATTTTACCGTAATGACAATAAATTTGCGCCAACGTAAAGGGAATTTCAAATTAAAAACCGAATGAAACAAAGTAGTTAAATTATACAAAAATTCCAAACATATATCCCCCCTATGACATGATCCTACTGGGTGTTGCGCCCCCTCCTTCTCTCATACACATTGCCAAACCTCCTACTAAACCTACGGAAGGGGTTGAGCAGCCTCTTGATGCGCTGAAATAAGCTCCTGGTTGGCTCTGGGACATTATCATCGATGGTCTCATCCATCTCATCAACCAAATCCAGCAGCTCTGGTAGCATCTGTCAACCAAATAACATAACATTATTATTTAAATAAATAGAAGATTAAGAAACTTTATCAATGCAATTAACATAAAAGACACGTACCACACCGATATCAGGCTCATCAGCAAGCTGTACATAATTTTGAGGGAAGAGAAAGGGATGTGAGACCCTAGAGTACCATGGAAAGTAGCCCGGCACCGTGTTTGAGGAGTACGACACACAGGGAGGCCCCCGCGCCACCAAGTGGTCCTCGAAGTGTGTCCACCTCTCATCAAACTCGGATAGGGTACAGACGACCCTAGTAGCAGGTCTGAGATCCTCCGGAATGTGCTGGACCTGCCCAACCAGAGGAACCAACCCTGAAGCTATCAGAGTGTCCCTAATCCTAACATGAAACACTTTGTCAGAATAATGAGTTCATGTGGAATTGTTTGTAAATCCGTCCGAACCTGCATTCAGAAATGACACAATAAGCCAAAACATTCAACAACATAATAAACAAATTTACAACAGTCAACTATAAAATAATAACTTACCTGGCCAGAAAAGAAATCAGTAAGAATATGTGCCCCGTATGTGGGCAAGATGTAACCATCTTCCGGTCCACCAGAAATGGGAATGTCGCCTCAGGAGCAAAGATCTCCCGAGGCTCAGCAGCCTCCTCCTCATGATGTCTAGAAGATGAAGGCCTAGCAGATGAAGGCCTAGCAGATGAAGGGCCAGCCAACTCATATGCCGGAAATTGAGCATCACGCTCAATATCCCGCCCAATATCCTCGGGAAGTGGGGAGGAGGAACATCAACCCACCTCTACCCCCAGCACGACCCTCTAGCTCGGGAGGGTTCACCGGCTTCTTCCTCCTTTTGCGGTTTGAAACCGTAGGAGGTGGCCGACCGGCTCGCTCGGATGGTTCTGCTGCATGACCACCTCTGCTCCTCACCATATCTGAAACAACAATCAAGAGAACCAAATTAAGAGAACCAATCACAAAAGGTCGAGAAATCAGATCGCCAAACGATCGCTCGACGGCCACATGCGAACATGTTCAGACAACCCCGCTCGAACAAGTCGGTTCGATTTCAACTCACAACGGTTCGAATGAGGTCGTTCGAGCGGTGTGTTCGACGACCTCATTCGAACACCTTCGTTTTCATGTGTTCGAAGGAAGTCGTTCGAACAATGCAGCAGTACAGAAAAAAAACCCAAATGCACAGAAGGGGGAGAGACATACCTTGATGAAAATGGAACGATTAGAGAGTGTGAGAGGAGGCAAAAATAACCCAGCAACTCTTGAGAGTGTTAGTGGAGAAGATTGAGTGAGAGATTGGGTGAGATTGAGTGAGTTGGGAGAAGGTGAGTGAGAGGAGAGTGAAGGTTAGGGTCAAGGAAGGAGGAGAGTGAAGGGAGGGGAGGGGTGTGGGTTTTTTTTTTTTTTTTTAAATTGGGGGTAAATTAGGAATTTAGAAATTGAAGGGGTGTGTTAAAGTAGGAGGGAGTGTGAGAAAAGTAAAAGCCTTGGGTTGTAATGATTTGAGTATGGCCCAGTTTCAATAAATAATCCAATCTTGACAAAAAAAACACTTAAGTGTGTTTGAGAGACAAATATAAAGGGTTTTTTTTTTTTTACCCCACCCATTCCCCTAACACCCCCACCCACATTGTAATTCCCAAAATGCCCTTCAAAAAATCTGTTTTTTTCACAAAATTACACCCATCGTATATATCTTTTTTGGAGCCTATATACGATGGGTACAATTTTGTCATCGTAGATATGTTCGTTGGGCGTATATACGATTGATGCGTTTTAAGTCAATCGTATATACGCCTGAGGAACCTATTTACGATGGGTTAAAATGCACATCGTATATATGCCCCAAACGAGATATATACGATGGGCTTTTTTTTTTTTGGTTAATGATTACATTTTATTAATGATTTATAATTTACTGCCTCGTGATTTGAATAAACGCGTACATATATTGGATAAAATAAACGCGTATAATTACAAAAACGCGCTTATAATCATATATACACGTGTAATACAAAAATGTGTGAATCTATCTACAAGTCGTCAATAGAATCATCGGCTAAATCTATACATCTAGACGCATCGTGAGTGAGAGGTCGTGACGGGAGGACACATAGATCGCCATAGGGTAAAACGTCCAGGCATACGGATGCAACCATGAAGCGGACTCGGTAAGTAGTGCCGGTACCACTGTGGGGCAATAGGAGGCAATGGACAAGTGGGAGAGATTGAAAGATTCAACCCGAGTGTACATTTTGCTCGCTCGTAAGCGGATATGATTTTCAACTTAGATGAATCAGAGGTGCCTCTCAAAGGCGGATAAGTGAAATTCATAGATAAAGAAAATCGAACCAATGCAACATTATACCGGTTGCAACCATATACCCCATCTCGAAGCAAATCAAACCACTTTGACTCGGTGACGTCCGTATGACTCAATAGTTAAAGCTTTGCGAAGCTCTAACGATCGGTTCTTCCCAAACATGTGCGAATACAAGGTTTCCTCGTCCTTTGTTTCTCGAATCAAAGCTTGCCTAATCGAGGCCAGAGTCCTCACCCATGTCAAGTCCAACCCCGATCGCTCTAAAACCGCGAGCTATCGTCACCTTCAACATCAACAATTTTTTCAACATAGTTGCGCACGTGTCTTTGAAGAAAGCGGTAAGTGGATTTTAGTCTCACGGTATCTGTGATAATACTCTAGAAGCACCCCGAGATAATTTGGTTGACCATTGTGTAGGAATTTTGGAAGCCCCGGTTTCTTGATGCTTTTACCTCTCATCCACGTGCTCCCACCGGAAGGGTCACGCTTAGCATCAAAAAATTTCCCTTTTTTCTTCTTTGGTGCACCTTTCGTTCTGATGTATTTAGAGGTAAGTTGAAGAAAAGAAGTAAACTCAAAGTTATGATGTATTTTCTACCTTAAGGTTAAACATGCGTAAAAAAACCTTATAGTTGGACAGTTTTTATCTGTCTCTGTTTTACCACAAAATTATGCCAATGAGACATTTTTGTTTGAGTTAATAACCTATTAACCCCTGAAATTTCACAAAAGTTCAATTTAGTCTCTAACATTTATAATATATCAACTTAGTTCCTGACTAATCTCTGGGCCAACTGTCCCACCCTTCGAGGTGCCTTCATTCCAACGAGGGAATTAGTTATTGCGTTCGGCAGTAGATACATTGGTGTCGACCAAAAAACTTAGTTCCTGACTTTTATGAAAGTGTTTCAATTTAATCATTTTTTTTAAAATACAGAGACTAAATTGATATAACTCAAAGACTAAATTGAAACACTTTTCTAAAAGTCTAGAGACTAAGTTGATTTATTGTATTGTCAAAAAAAAAAGTTGATTTGTTGTAATAAATATCAATAACTAAATTGAACTTTTGAGAAAAAAAAATTATATCCGTATCTAATTGTGTATCTATGATTTAGTAAGAAGGGCAGACACAAGACGACATGGTTTTTATCTGAATCCAACGATCAAAAATTGGAAGAAGAATTATTATTAGGCAATTAATTTCGGTACCCCCCTCATTCCCTCCCACACCCCCATAATCCAAAAAATTCCAATAATACCCCTGCCTTTTAAAAAAAAAAAAAAAAATTCAAATTTTTCGGAATTACCTCAAAATAAGGTAATTCGGTTCAAAAATAATTGATAATTTTGAATTACCTTTAAAAGCAGGTATTCCAGGTTCATAAACATAAAAAATTTTGAATTACTCTAAAAAGGTAATTCAAATTTTTAGTTTTTTATTAATTTTTAAACTTTGTATATTGAATTAATATTTAACGCGCGTTATATTTTGGAACTATGATCTGAACGGTTTACGATTTAAATAACAATACGTCAAAATATATAAAATGAGCAAATAAAAAAATAATATAATGTACAAATACAACTACTATGGGTCCAAAATGTTTAACAATGATGAAAATAAGCACGTGAAGTGGGTGAGCGTGCGACATCTAAGGCATCCGGTCAATCTGTTGCTGCTCTGCACCTCTCCTCATATGTCTCGGGAAGAGGCTCCTCGATGATATGGTGGATCCCGAAGTGGTGTGGCTCGCTCGCACGTGGAGTGCAGCTGCCGAGTAAAGCGCACCACAGTTACCCGATCGTACCAAGGAAGGTAATCGAGGATCGCACTCGCCGTGGTAGCCCGCCAATCCATCTACTAGCCTCCAAAATGTCTCGCGCTCGAATCGATACATCAAGAACCTCAGTATGATCTCGTCCGCGGAGGAGCATTACCCGAAATGGGTGCTCTAGGGATCCTCTCAGCCGCCCGAATCGCCACGCGCACTGCTCGGCATGTAGGGAACACCGCATCATCGCCCAAAGCAACGACCTGCGCAAATGGATATGTTCGACAAAGGAACATACCGCTCGTGGTCATCATAAGGGTGAGGATGACATCCCCACCGCAGAGCATCTATCCGCGCCCTAAAGTCCACCAACTTGACATTATCCGACTTCTTGTTCCCTTCATTTGGTGGCACGTGGTCGATGCGCCCTAGGTAACACTTTCCGACCAACGATCGTGGGAAAGTGCTCAGAGATCCAAAGATGAAATATTTAAATTAAAAATAATCGGTTATTAATATATGTTAAATTTAATTAAAAGTTTTAAATTAAAAAAATAAATAAATGATTACCGGAGGAGTGTCAGTATCCGCCGAACCGCTTGGTCGTATAAAAGACCGCTTTTCGTCACCGGGTGTAGAGGTAAGTAAGAGCGGCTATACCCCAAGACCACCGGCCACACTTCTTTGAAGATCTCGGCGGATACATCCACCTCATCGCACTAATGTGTGACTCTTGTCACCAGGATGGTGGTGCCTATCGAGAGAAGAGCATGTAGCACCGCGGCACCGCTCATAAGCACCCCGTGCCATGTTCGCCTTGTAAAGGCGTCCCTCCACACAGAGATCCTCGAGATCGCCTCGTTATCCCTAAGCTCTCGGATGCGTAGCTTTGATCCATGCCCAAACGATCCACGACCATGTGAAGAGCCTCAACGAAATTAAAATCGCGCCTGTGGTCCAATGGGGTGCCATCCCGGTGGCAAGTGGAGCAAAGACGGCCACATCATCCAAGGTGACTGCCATCTCCCCCAAAGGGCATGTGGAATGAACAGTCTCGGGATGCCACCTCTCCACAAAAGGATATCAACTCATGGTTGATTCCCCTCAGAGGTGTGATGTCCAACTCAGAAAGCTTAGCCACACGCAACCAGTGCTCTACCTGTGGGTGGTGCTCTGTAGGTCTAATCCTAGAAAACTTCTGGCCGTGAGATACAACCTTGGTTTAGAGGTGAAAAAATTAAAATTAAACCATACGTTATTAAAAATAAGTAATTAATTGTTGTTAAGTAAAATTAAAAAAAAAAATTAAAATTAAACCATACGTTATCTATCCAGGACGCCAGCGCAGTGCGTATCCCAGTGTATAATCAATGGTGGGTGATCCACAGTACCGGGCGGTGAACCTCCTCCTGAACCTCCTCCTCCTCCTCCTCCTCCTCCTGATGCTGACCCTCATCCTCCTGCTCCTCCCAAGCCTCCCAACCGTCATGATACATCTCTGGGTGCTCCTGCTGGTGCCGCATATGGTACTCATAATCAGGGTGGTCTTCATCCGCATTGCTTCATACCGGCCGACGCTGCCGAGGTGAGGCTCGAGCTCAACCATCTCTACCACTCGCACGCTCTCTCGCGCTCTCGACGCCGAAGCATGCCCAGCAGACTCACGAGCCTCGTAAAGTGTCGGAGAAGGAGTATCGCTACTACTCGCCTCCCGAATCTTTGTGGTCGCCGTCGCCGCGTGGTGCCGCTCGGAAGACTCGCCGCTCTACGTTGTCCGATCGCCTACTCGCCATCGCTGTTAAAAAAATAAATGTAATTAGAAAATATTAAAAATTGAAAAAAAAAAAAAAAAAATAAAATTGGGATTTTGAATTACTAGGTAATTAGAAAAAATTTTGAAATACCTCGGAAGGAGGTAATTAGGTCAGATTTATGAACCTAATTACCTCCTTCTCGAGTATATTCAAATTCTTTTCGAATTACCTAGTAATTCAAAATCCCTTTCATTTTACTTACTTATTTGAAATTATGTTTTGTGAAATGTGAAATGTGATTTTGTAAATTTCCAGGGGTATTTTCGTCCATTTAGGACATTATGGGGGTGTGGGAGGGAATGAGGGGGGTACCGAAATTAATGATTGCCGAAAACGAGTCCCAGGAAAACTAGCCGTTACAGAATGCGCCCCCTCAAGTAACGTTCTGATTCTTCATCGTT
Source organism: Oxytropis ochrocephala (assembly GCA_020916435.1). NCBI lineage: Eukaryota > Viridiplantae > Streptophyta > Magnoliopsida > Fabales > Fabaceae > Oxytropis > Oxytropis ochrocephala. The sequence goes on along the minus strand of CM037091.1, from coordinate 6,521,048 downwards.
CTCTTGTGCAACTATCTCAATCCCATTCTTTTCTCATATTTTCCATTAAACATCCCTCTCTTTCAGTGTTCAATCGCCGATCATTCTTTCTCCGATGGAAAAGTCCTCCAAGAACGTCACCGGAGCAGCAGCGTCAATGACTCCACGAGCGTCCAGATCCAAGATTCAGGAAACACCCAAATACACTGAGAATTTCAACCCTAATCTTCTCTCTCAATCTCAACTACAAAGCCCAGGTTCTAAAACCCTAATTCCCAATCCCAAGTCTTCTTCTACTTCCCTGTTGTGAGCAAGTCATGTTCTGTCAAAAGTCTCAGAAACCCAAAACCCTAACAATATTTCCCTAAACACAAGATTCGCCAGAGGAAGTTCGTCGTCGCAAAGAAGAAGCAGAAGAAGGATGAAAATCAAGGTCATGGTGCAGGTTCCTCTTGCAATTGCAAAGAGAAGAAAGAGGGCGATGCTACGGGGAAGTGTCCTTGCGTGGCTTATGAAAATCTGAGGAAGTCTCAGGAGGAGTTTTTCAAGGACCGGCATCACGGCGAAGAAGTAGAAGAAGAAGAAGAAGCCGTAGAACTTGAGACAGTGCTTGAACAACAACTAGAACAAGAAGAGAAACAAGGGTTGATTGTAAAGCGTAATCGGGAGAGATTGATGGAAGAGGGAAGACAAAGTGTTACTATTACTCAGATTGGATCGGGGAAAGTCATGAGTTTGATAAAGGCTTTTGAAAACCTTCTCTCTGAACCCCCAATATCCAAGGATCAGGATCATCAAGAGAATGAGCACAAGGTCATGGAATGGCCACCGTCGAATTTGACTTTGACGTCCCAAAACCTAGGTTTGGACCCGCCTGCATCCGTTTCTTCCTCATGGGATAGTACCCGTGAAAGGTACGATTTTTTATTGTTATGCAACTTATGCTTAGTTCAACTAATTTGTTTTTGATTAGTACAGTTCATCACAATAAGCTAATTCAATCAAATATTAAATCAATAGATAGATGAATGATGGTGTATATGTAGCAGTTTTCATGAATAGAGAGTGCTATTACTTTCAGTGTTGTGTTGATGTTTGTTGTCTTTCTACCACCTGCAGTAGTGTGTCTACTAGGACTTCTAATGGAGGTAGAAGGAGCAGGAGAAATGTAAGATTTTATTGATTATTGAATTCACTTTTTCAGCAGCAACAAATGCAGAACAATTAATGATTTTATCAATAAATAAATAAGAAGTTTTGAATTTTTAATGGAACACATTTCAGAGCCTGGAATCATCAACCACTCTTGGAGGAGGAAGGAGATGGAAAAAGAAGCAGCATAAGGTCACCAGCCTAAGACCATTTAAGCTCAGAACTGAGGTAATTGATTGCATTGATCATTCTAAAGTTCTATTTTCAAAGACTTTGGATAATAACATTCTTAATGGAATACTAATGTAGCAAAGAGGAAAGTTAAAGGAGGAAGAATTTGTGAAAAGATACAAGAGATTATGACAGAAGAAGAGAAGCAGAGGATACCTATTGCCCAAGGTCTTCCTTGGACAACAGATGAACCTGAGGTAAGGTCGTTTTGCTATGTAATGGAAGTAGTCCTTTGTTTGATTTCTGTATGATTGTATGTTTCTATAATAATAATATGGGGTATTTGGCATTCTTTGGTGCTATTCTTACAGTGTTTGGTAAAACCTCCGGTAAAAGAAATTACTATGCCTGTTGACCTTAAGCTTCACACTGATGTGAGGGCATTGGATCGTGCTGAGTTTGATCGACAGGTGCCTCTCTATCCTTGTTGCCTTATTGTTGTACTATTTTCATGACTTTTATATCATTGTTCTTTTTGGTGTTTTTGCACTACTACTCTTTCCTTCTTTTAAAAGTCCTAGGAGTTATATTTCACATTATTTGGAATGGAAACAATATGGGAATTGTAGGCAATGGAAGCAATACTTAATGAATTTTGAATTATGCAGATGGCAGAAAAATTGAACTTCATAGAGCAATACAAATTGGAAAGAGAGAGAGAACGGAAGGTACACTACTATCCCTATTACTATTCAGACATTCCTTCACCGGTTAACCATATTTCAATTCATTTAGTGTTGATTTCTTGTTTGCTATACCCACTAAATAGCGGTATATCCATGCATACCGTTGTGTTGTTTGTATAATTCCCTCAGAATGCATTTAATTAGTTTGAAGACACACAAAGTAAAATTTATTAGTTTATGTTGAAATAGTTAATTATTTTGAACAGATGGAAAGTAAAGACTCTTATTTGGTTAGTTCCTATATGTTATATATTATGTCTGATTCATTGAAATTGAAATCATACTTAGAAACAACATCTCCCATATAACCTCATAGTGGAAAAATCTAAGCCAACCAAATTCATTTAGTTATTCTCCTAAATGGAATTTAAAGAGAGTTTTGCATGCCTTTTGTATATCAGAATTTTGCATATCAGAAATTTAAAAACTTCATTTCTAAATCTGTATCAATGGCTTTAAGTTTTGCATAAGGAGTAATGATTTATAATACCTGGCTTAGCACATGAATTGTAGAGAATCCACCAATATTCTCCCTCCTTAATACCCTGCAAGTTGCTGCCATTTCCTTTGTGATTGAATTGATTCTGGACAACTCTGTTGTTAACTCAGAATATATTAGGGAAGGGTGTGTGAGCTGATGATATGGTGTTTCATTATGGTCCACAAATCCATGGGCCTAAGTAAACCTTTATGTGCAATGGAAAAAGAAACTAACAGTATAATGTGTTGGATATAAAAAAATTGAAAGACATAAGCAGAACTATCCCTATTACTTCAGACATTTCCTTCACTGCTTAACCATATTTTCATTTATTAAGTGCTGATTTTTTGTTTGCTACCCCACTAAAGTTGGCAGAAGAGGAAGAAATCAAAAGGTTAAGGAAGGAACTCGTTCCAAAAGCACAACCAATGCCATATTTTGATAGACCTTTTATCCCAAGGAGGTAAGGATTCATCTACTGGTCCATTGATTTAAAGAGTTGCACTTATTATTGGCAAACCATATTTATTTATTTTCTCTTCAGAATGTGCCTATCTCATTTTAATTTTTGTATGAGCTAGGTCATCCAAGAGTCCTACTATGGCTAAAACACCCAAGTTGCATAAGAAGATCAAGTGCAGCACACAATCATGGAATGATATGAATCTCTATTCCTCCTCCTGCCTTAACTAAGCTTCTAAATATTACTTTTTGTCATGAGTTCTGAAGTTGAATGTTCTTTTCATTCACTCCCTCGCTTCATTGATATTCAATTTTCTCTATATAGGCAACCAATTTAGTTGCACAGGCCTCGGTCTGTTTGTACAGTGTGTAAAAGATTGACGCTTGAGCAAGTTACCTAGAGAATCATCAATTCATTTGATCCAATCATCAATAAAATGTTGTGTTACAAGGATCTTTATCTCTCAAAATTGATGTTTCTTCATTGTTGTGTGAACTTTTTTTAACTTTCTACTAATATAATGTTATTTGCCTGCCTATGATCGAGAATCTATTTATTATTTATATCCAACTATGCATAAATACAATTCTATTTGGAAAAAAAAAGTGTATTGTGGTAAAGCGCCTTTTTTTATTTTTGTTTTAATCCTATGAGTGAGATAAGGCTTTGTTTGGCATGTCTTGGCAATAGCTGACCCCCTTTTTGTTTATTACAAAAATCGATTATTATCCCTAAAGTTGGGTGCAAATGGTTAATGTACTTCATTTTAAGGAACAAACACAGTTAGTATTTGAGTTCGATTCCCAACTATGGAACAAATTGGGGGTAGATTTTACTTACCTACCGACCAAACTCTAGATTAGCCAGGGGGCCTTCTCTCTTGGACACCAGACTGGGATCAAAGATCCCTAGACAAAAAAAAGTTGTGTTTGGCAATGTCAATCCGCTAGCTTATAACATGATAAAACTTTTGTAAGTGTCGGACATGACTAGATTTTTTTTTTGATAAAATGAATTGGTTTCCATTAAATGTGGGCTAAGCTACAAATCCAATACAACGTAGACAAAATAGGTAATGGGCCACAGAAGACCAGCTCACCCCACACCACTGAAACGAAACTAACTAAACCTCAAATAAAAGGCAATGGGCCATAGAAGGCCGACCCACACCAATACATACATCGAAACTTTGGGCCCATGCTTCGTACAACCCCTCTACTCACTAGACACCCCAAACCACGTAATATTCCCAAAATACCCCTAATTTAAAATATGATTTTCTCACATCTATTCCCTCTCACCCTCACACACCTCATCACATTCTCATTCTCCCTAAAAACTACCCTACAACCAAACCCACACCCCTTCAACTTCAATCCATCATTTTCGTGCGTTTTCCATCAACAATCTACAACATTTCCTTCCATTGACATCTAGGTACGCTTCTTCATCTTCTCCTCGCCTTAATATTTTTCCCACAGTTTCTGGGTTGTTCGGCCTTGCAGCGCCCGTTCTTGAGTGACCAAGTGTGCGCCGAACACCCTAGTGATGCAACTGTTTAGTTGGTGTTCGATCGAGCGTGCATCAAACCTCATAAGGGGTGTTCGATCAAGTGTGTTCCGTTTGGAATCGACCGCACGCGGTCGAACCCCGATTGTTGTTGATATCGATTTTGGACCGATTTTTGACATTTCAATTGATTTTTTTTACGGTGATGGCTAACACAATGATACGAGGACGTGGACGTGGTAATCGATGGAGAGGAGGGCCGAGGGCGGGAGGCAGGACGAAGACAGGATTCGTCTCGCTGCCTCCGTGCGCCGAGGGAGGACTCTTGGGATGCCACGTGGACGACATGGACGTGCACGCGGGAACCCTGTTGAGGTTGATCCTCCACAAGAGGCAGCATTGAATTTTGATGATATAGACGCTCATGCTGGAGCCGATGATATAGAGCATGATGATGCTGCTGCTCAGTTCCTGGGATGCCAGACACAGTTCCATAGTACTTTGCCTGGTATAGGAGTGTATCCCACCCATACTTGACACCAGACAACTACCCCTTGCTTGCTGTAGAGTTTAGAGAGGTATGATGATTTACTTTAGTGTTACAATGTTTTTTAAGCATTTTTTATTTAACTTTCTTTTGTGATTAAAGTATTTTTTTACTGCCTTATAGGTCTTGCCTGAGACCCTTGCCCTGTATGATGAGATGAAACACGTGCTAGAAAGTACTGGATTCCACGTGGGACACGTGGCTGGAAGATTGTGGAGAGGTTAAAGGCAATTGCAAAGCCATTCAAGAGGGGGCTTAGGGGCTTTAGCTGTGTCTCCCATGCTAGGGTTGTCTCCCAGCCGAGTGAGAGGCAGCGACAGTAGTTGTATTTTGTATTTGCCTTTGCTTTGGATTTGATTCTAGTTATTCTTAACTTTTTCTATTGCATGGATTGTACCTATACTTACTGCTTGCACTTATCTATCTATATTTTATCATTGTGAAATTGTTATTTTATCGTTCAAGGTAGTTTCGGTTAACAACTCTTTAAAAAAACCAACATCAGCACCGCTCGACCCTCACACATTCGACTGTGTTCGACCTTCGCTTGGTCGAACCTGTTAATTTGGCCAATTTGGGGTGTCTGAGTAAAATTAGCAGGTTCGGTGCTGCGAGATTCGACCTAGGTCGATCAAGCGTGCACCGAACAGTGTTTAATGTTTTAAAAAAATAAAACGAATGTACAAGCATGGGCCAAACTTTGGGGTGTCAAGTGAGTAAAGGGGAGGGGGTTAGACGAAGCATGTTTAAATATGAGAGATGATATTCATCTAATGAAGGATAAATGATGAATTTAATTAAACTAAGAAAGATAAAAATGAGAAAAAAAATGAAAAGATAAGCTTAAAGTTAAACTAGTCATACCAAATACTTACAAAATACGTTATAAAATAGCGGATTGACATTATCAAATAGAGGCTTAATCATTAAGTACAAATGTCTATTAATCTCATTTTATATTTATAAGCGAATTCAACCACTAATTTCACTAAATACTTTAAATTCATTTAATTAATTCATTAATTTGGTTGTAAGAACTCAAGAAATGCAAAATGCACCGAAAATTTATTGTTCAAAGTTGGTTGAAATTGCGTTGATGTTCTAAATTTTGTCATTGTAATCATCGAAGCCACACAGCACAGCGTATAAACCCTCCTTCGTAGACTCCATCGCCCATTCCACTCTTTCGCTATTTTCTTCTTCTACAAACTCTCTTCGATCTAATCGCCTTCCAAAACCCTTATAATCACGCCTACCCACTTCACCATTTCCACCATTCTGTTCAGATCACTGTCCCATTTGAGCTCAGAAACAGTAAAAATCTGTTTTTGATTCGTGGGTTCGGTTCCAAATGGCGTCATTCACAGCTCCTTGCTCTAAATGCCTCTGTTTTGATCCTTTGGGTTTGAACTCACGGAATATGCAGATGGTTTCGTATCAGAGTGGGTTGGGGTTTAAGAAATCACTGTCATTTGGATCTCTTAGTCTTGATTCAGCTTCAACTGGGATTCAGGTGTGTAATTATATCCAATATGAATCTGGGTTTTTCAAGTTTGAATTAAAAATGTCACGTTGTTCTTTTCTTCAGATTTTGGATAGTGATGAGATATTCATTGGATGTCATTGTCAAGCTTATTGCCTTGAATTATAGATATTTGGGTGCCTTGTAGTTAGTTTATTTCTTGTTTTGGTATATCAGTTGTTGAGTTATTGTCTATGCTCTCACTTTAACTATTCTATTGTTTCAGCATAAATTGGTAATAAGCAAATCCCCATCACTGTCTTTTGTGTTGAGTAACCTTTATTTGGAAAAAAAGGAAAGCTTCTGTTGCTTGAAGTCCTCTTTAATATTGCAGTACTTCCTGCTGGCTGGAAAAATAACTAGTTAATATATTTTATTTTGTTCAAAACATCTGCAGCCAAGTGTTCAATCATTCTTTGAGTGCCACCTTTTACATTTTTTATGGGATCCTTTTTCCTTGGAATTTCTGAATGTTTTTTGATGAGTAAGGTTATTGAATCTAGTAAATTATAAAAGTCCTTATCAATAGGTTATTGGTGAGTAAGGTTATGGATCCGGTATTATCAAATAGGGGCCATGGTGGATTGCGGTGGCAGATATTTTGCCAACTGCTATCACCAATTTGTAATGGATGGTTGCACCATAGTGTTTTATGTTGAAAATTGCGGCTAAAAATAACAGGTTTTCGACAAAACGCTATTGTCAGCCATTTGCAATCGATAACACTGTATGGATCCCATCTTGAATGATTCAACTAGCAGAGCTAACTGCAAGCACATACCAAATTCAATGTATCATACATCACTATCGTGGTGTTGGTGGCGAGGAAGGGAATGAGCGGTAGCCAGTTGTGATGAATTTGAGAGTTTTCTTTGAGGATGTGTTTGCCTGTGAAATCGGGTGGTGCAGCTGAGAATGCTCACAAATAATGGAAAAGGTTGTTGTCGTTAGATTGTGCGTTAGATAGAAAGTTGTTCCTTACTTCACTAAGTAACAATTTTTGTTGTTGTCGTATACCTCACCCGTTCTGTTTTGGTCCATAGTCAGTTTTCGTCGTAGGAAAGGATTTATTTTTTCCAGTCCCTTATTTTTTTAATGAATCAAACAGATTCATATAGAGACTGTACTATATTTGCAATTCTACTAAGTTGATAAATGCTTTTGTTGAGAGCATTTAAGACAATATCGTGAGGTTTGATATTGGGTTTACATTTCTAATATGCTGCTTTATAGATTAGAGTTGCTCGTAATTTCTATGCTATGTTGTTAATCATCTTTCAATTTATTTACTTTACTTATAAGGAGATTACACAAATTTTCAGCATGTTATAACCAGAAAATATATGTTGGATCTGTTACTGCAGATGCCACTGCAAGCATGCAGCCTAGCCCTTACTTCCTAATGCGCTTAAAACTGGAGATATTCATAATCATAATTCATCCATTAAAACAATTCTCTGACTATATGTTTCTTCCTGATTATTTATATATTTTCCATTGTTGTGTTGTGTCCCAGTGCCTTAAAGGGAAGCAATTTCCTGTCTGGAAGCTGCAAGCCCTATCTAAAGAGGTTAGTTCGCTGTCGGTTTCACTTTGAATGAAAATGGTCATCATCACTAATCCTTCTATGCAAATGATTTATTTATTAGATTAATTAACAACAGCTATATATTACCCTGCTCTGTATGTATGTCATAGGCTGCCATTGTTGCGAATTCTTCAAATTCTCCACCTGTACTGGCCAATGAACCTAAAGTTGTTTCACCGTTGGAGAAAGATAATCTTAACGGGAAACCCGCTGGTCCAAGCACTTCTGCAGATGCATCTTCAGTTTCTGCATTTATGAGTCAAGTTGCAGACCTTGTTAAGTAAGACTAAGCTGCATACACTCACATGTTTATTTTGATTCTTATATTGACATTATTAGGAATATGAAGCATTTATATATATATATATATATATATATATATATATCTTATTAATATAACATTATTTCATTGGCAGACTTGTGGATTCTAGAGATATTGTTGAACTTGAACTTAAGCAAGGAGACTATGAGCTGACAATAAGAAAAAAGGAAGCTTTACAGCCTCCACCAGCTACTGCTGTAGCTCCTTCACAACCATTTCCCTATCTTGCACATCCATATCCACAAGCACCACCGCCACCACCACCCGTTGCTAATTCTGCTCCTGCAAGCGCTCCACCTTCAAAAGCAGCTCCTGCCTTGCCTCCTGGAAAAACAAGTGCATCATCTCATCCACCATTTAAATGTCCAATGGCGGGAACCTTCTATCGGTGTCCTGGACCTGGCGAACCACCATTTGTCAAGGCATGTATTACTTTACTATTACTGTATAGTGTATAAAACATTTACAACTAATTATTACAATGTTTGTTGAATAAAATAATGGATAGCCTCATTCTTTTATTGGTGTTTCAGGTGGGAGATAAAGTGCAGAAAGGGCAGGTTGTTTGCATTATTGAGGCTATGAAACTGATGAATGAAATTGAAGTATGTGCATTGTCCTTTTTATGATAGTTGCATAATATTCTGCTTATCTTTCCCCTTTTACCAACATTACTCTTTATTCTGGAAATTAATCCCAGTATTATTTAAGACTATAGTCCTATTAGTAGAATACATATAAATAAAAGCTCTCTCACTATAGCATATAGTAAAACAAAGATTTGCTACTTATCTAGCCATTAAAAAGATAAAAAAAAATTCTAATTACTTGGTTCTCATTCATTGCTTTTGCTTCACAGGCTGATCAATCAGGAACAATAGCTGAGATATTGGTTGAAGATGGGAAATCAGTTAGTGTAGACTTGGTACTCTCTCCCTCCCTCCCTCCTTCTCTCTCTCTCTCTCTCTCTCTCTCTCTCTCTCTCTCTCTCTCTCTCTCTCTCATGATTTGTCTAACTGAAATGCTTCCTTCTTGTGTTTCATGCAGCCTCTTTTTGTAATTGTACCATGAGAACCAGAAAGGACCTTACATCATCATAGTTGTTGGGTGACATGGCACAAGATTGTGATAATCGAACTAGATTTTCATTATTCAGAAATTTATAGTGCAATAATGTATGTTCCATTTTAGAAAATATCTATATTTATTTAAATAGACATTTTAAGACAGGCATATCAGAACCAGTGTTGAAAGTTGTAGTTCTAAACAATTTTAATTGATATTATTGCACCAGAAAAATTGATGTTGTAGTCTCAGGCTGTTGACCATTAGACTAGCCACACAACACAACAAAGCTCTTCTCGGTAGGGACTTACAAGCAAAATTCATTGACCGGTTTTCAGTAATATATCTCCACCGTTTGTTTTCATTATCTTCGATCCAACAACGACCTAGTAGAGCATGACATAATTTGTATTTGAGAGGTTTTGAGTTCAAATTCTCACTAGTCGTCTTAGGATGGAGTAAATGTAATTTACTTGCATAAATGTTCAAAAGAGTCCGAAGGTTTTTCCCGCTTTGACTTCATGACGCCATTCATTCACTCCTAAAATATCTTTTTCCGGTCTCTTTTATAAGCAAAAATTAGTCAACACAAATTGATGTATCTCGGTCCATAATATGAACCAGATACATCAACATATATGACCAATTTTCGCTTATGTTAGCACCTGTATGAGTATTGTACCAAAAAATTATTTTCAATCGAACGTTTTTTTGTATCACTTTGAAGGTTACGTCAATACTTGTGGAAAGATAGATAAAATTTAACTAAATCTAAGGATATCTTTTAGAATTCTATGGTATTGAGGTAATACCCTATTTTGTCCCTAACTTTTAAAAAAGTTTAATTTGGCCCTTGACTTTTCAAATATTTCAATTTAGTCCCTCACTTTTACAAACTTGTATCAATTTAGTCCCTCTGTCAACCATAGTTAGTTAACAATGTTAATAAAGTTGATGTGCCAAATCTCGGGGACCAAATTGATACTAAGTTATATAAGTTAGGGACCAAGTTGAAAAACACCCAAAAATTAATTTCCACTCATATATATACAACTCTTTCATTCTCCATTTCATTTGTAAGTCTATACAATTTTTTATTTGGACCTAAAACTCCATGGTTTGCGAAGATACGAGTCAATCAATTCAAAATTCTAATATATATGCCATGTTGGAACTTTCTATCTCTTTTCTTATTATTTTTCCTCTTCTTTGATCCAAACCACAGAGAGAGACCTTAAACACATAATAATGTTTGTTATTCATTTTTTCAAGAAAACTTTCTTTCTAGTGTTCAAATTTGTAAAAAATAGTGTCAAAACTCAAAAGGCATAACATCAAGTATTAACAGAGCAAAAACCAAATGTTTCAAAGATAAACAAAATATTTCACTACAAAGATTTGATATTTTAAGGTACACCAGAGAGATAAGAAATGTAAGTCATTAAGAACGTCATGTAAATCATGAAGAACAAACATTAATATGTTTTAAAGGTCTCTACATTGTTTAGATCAAAGTAGAGAAAAAATAACAAGAAAAGAAGAAAGTTCTTCAATATGGAATATATAATAGAATTTTGAATTAATTGACAAGTTGTTAAAATATGATAACTGGTATTTTGTGGTTTGCAAAGAAACTATGGAGTTTTGGGTCCAAAAAGCTAATTGATTAGACTTACAAATGAAATTGAAGATGAAAGAGATGTAAATATGAGTGGAAATTAAATTTTTTGGGTGTTTCAATTTGGTCCCTAACTTATATAACTTAGTATCAATAAGGTCCCTAAGATTTGCCACATCAACTCTATTAACATTGTTAACTAACTATGGTTGACAGAGGGACTAAATTGATACAAGTCTCTAAAAGTGATTGACTAAATTGAAATATTTGAAAAGTCAATGACCAAATTGAACTTTTTTAAAAAGTCAGCGACCAAATAGGGTATTACCTCCTATGGTATTATTTCCTATTCAAATTTAGAGAAAGAATGGAAAGTCACACTCGAAGGTGAATAATCCATCTAATTAAAGTTATTTTTTTTCCTTTCAATAAATATAAATATGAGGACTGATACATGGTACAAAAGAAGTTAAACGAAACATAAGAAATGTACTATAAACGAGCACTAGAGTAACACTCCAAGTGCGTGTCAGTGATTATTGTATTTCATTTTGACATTTCGTCTCGTGTCAAAAGGCATTTCTCTATAAATATATTGAAGTTATTGGCAATTAATAAAAACCACTTAAACAATAACTTTTTTTTGACACACACTTTAACAATAACTTATATGGCCTAAAATTATTTGTATCAAAATTTACTGGAATGATTATAATTTTAATTAACCTAATATTTTATTTAACATTAACAATAAAAGTGATTTACATTCAAAAAGAAATAAGAGTTTTACGATTTTGAAATCATTTTTCCTAATAAACATCTGAAAAGGCAGACATGTTGTCCTAAGCTCTGAAAAAAAGAATATTTTAATTCTGAAACTGTTAATTTAAGAATAAATAAATGAATCTTTGTCAAATAACAAACAGAATAAATAAATGACAATTAGTTAATATTAGTTAATGAATAAAACTGAAAGTCTCAATCAAATAAAACTGAAAGTTGAGATAAAAAAACTGAATGTTAAATGTTAATATACAATAATAAACTTCAATATTAATTTTGACTTCCTGAATCTTTAAATACCAATTAACCTTAACCACTTTGTGACAACAAAAAATATTAACCTTGACCACTAGTCTCATCTTTTTCTGTATCTTTCACCTTTAGTCATCATGGCCATGTCTCACATTTTGGTTACTTTAGCCTCTTTCATGATGCTCTTCGTGCATGTCATGTCAACTGGCATTGACCCTAATTGGTATGATGCTCATGCAACCTTCTATGGTGACATGAATGGTGGAGAAACCATGAGTAAGTATAAAACTCCCTCTTTTTTTCTCTCTTATTTCATTTTTTTAGTAGCGACAATTTATATAAATCAAATTTTGATATATTAATTCCTATAATATGGTATATATATATATATATATATACATGCAGAGGGTGCTTGTGGTTATGGTAATCTCTTCGAACAAGGGTATGGGCTTGCAAACACAGCACTAAGCACAACTCTATTTAACAATGGACTTGCTTGTGGTGCATGTTTTGAGATTAAGTGTGTGAACACCCCACAATGGTGCATAAGAGGTGCACCTCCAATCAAAGTAACCGCAACAAATTTTTGTCCTCCCGATTACTCGAAGCGTACCGACATTTGGTGCAACCCTCCACAAAAACACTTTGACTTATCGATGAAAATGTTCACTGCTATTGCCTATTACAAAGCTGGGATCGTTCCTGTTCAATATAGACGTGTACCATGCACAAAAGTTGGAGGTGTTAGGTTCCAAATTGGAGGAAACAATTATCTGATGCTCATTTTGGTGTACAATGTTGCTAATGCCGGTGATGTTTCTAATATGAGTATCAAAGGTACTAAAACTGGATGGCTTCCAATGAAACGCAGTTGGGGACAAAATTGGAATGCGGGAACTAATTTGGTAGGACAAGCATTGTCATTTAGGGTTACTACTAGTGATGGCAAAACATTGGAGTTTCCTTTTGTTGTCCCTGCCAATTGGCAATTTGGACAGTCATACCAGGGTAGAATCAATTTTTAGATGCGTTTGTTGAGTTAGGAAAATTTTGTAATTTTAGTTCTAATACTGTTTTAAGAATTACTATGCAGTTTCTCCGTTTTCAAAATTGATTTAGGAATGGTACTTCGATAATGTTAACATCAATTTAGAATGTGGATTTCTTATTTGATAGTAGTTCATGTCACCAGTCGGATCTAACTACACACACTAGGGTTAATACCCATGCGATGTACGAGTTTTGATAATATTATTTATTTAAATTTATGGAGATTATATAAGAATATTTAAAATTTTACTATAAATTCTGTATATATTAAATATAATATTATATAAATATGTTGTTCCATTTTTTATAACATAAATCACTTGTTGTAGGCAAGAGTTTCATATAGTGGATGCATTTTTGATATAAACAATTGTTGATAATTTTTGGTGAGGTTAACTGTTGAAAATATAATAATTTTACAAAAGTGAAATAATTTTAGAAATTTCACTAAAGACTTTATTTTTGAGAAACCTTATATATATATATATATATATATATATATATATATATATATATATATATATCACTACAAGATTTAATTTTTAATTAATTTTTTTGTAATAATTTTATAAAAAATTAAACTAAAACCTATTCATCTTCTTCGTTTTATCCCGGATCTATTTTATCCCGGATCTCGGATCTTCTGTTTTATCCCAGATCTATTTTATTGTTGGTTTTTGATGATGATGATGATGAAGATGCAGAAGATTGCAAAGGTTCCAGAATTAATTTCTTTCAAGATCTGCTTTTTACTGTAATTAATTTCGTTTTAGAGTAGAAATCGTTCAAAAATTTTTGTTCCAAATTTGTTCCTCACGCATATGAGAGAATGAGTTCAACCACTTCACAAGGAGCTTAAGAAGAAGAAGAAGAAGACTAATCAGAACTCAAGAATGGGCGTGTGAAATCTAAGAATGTTGTTGTTGATGATGAAAAATCAACTCTTCTTGGTGTTAAATTAAGTCAAGAACAACTTAATGGTTCTCGTTAATGAGAGTGGAAGTGAGAAGCATAAGAAGAAGAATAAAATCAAGAAAGAGGAAATTGATGGAGATAGTAGAGTTGAGTTTGGGGAAAAGGAACAAAATGACATTCAGGAATGGAGGATAAAAAAGAGAAGAAGAAGAGATATGAAAGATGAGAAAGCAGAGAAAAATAGAAGATGTTGAAAAGGGAGCAATGGGACGTTTTCATGGATTCCTAGGGACGTTTTAGCGGAATTCAAAAATTGAATGTCCCGCCTATTTTTTGATCATCGTTTGCAAGTGGATTCCTAGGACGTTTTAGGCGGATCCTTTTTTTTTTTTTTTTTTTTTTTAAAATTTACTTCAACTTTAGAATCCCCACAAATTCAATAATTCCACTGAAAACTACAAAAATCCGTAGGAAAGTTTTCGCGGATTAAATCCCAAAAAGTACCAAAATCCATAGGAAATTTCTTGGGGATTGAAATCCATGAAACTCCTGCCATGGAATTCCAATTATTCTTGTAGTGTGTATATATATATATATATATATATATATATATATATATATATATATATATATATATATATATATATATATATATATTGTTATGAAATATTATTATTGGATGTCCATTGTCCTTCACCTCCCACCATTATCTTGTGTAATGAGTGACTACTCATTTGCCAATCCCTATCCTATAAATAGGGTTCACCCTCATATGTAGAGACTTACGCTTGTGAAGAGCATAATGCAAAGATTCTCTCATTCTCTTCTTCTCCCCTATTCATCTCTATTCTCTTATATGATGTCTAGTATTTGTTCTTACTCAAGTTTTGCTTATTTTCATTACACATTATCAGCACGAAGCTCTACCGTATGATTGATGGCATAATCATCTTGAGGATCTATTAAACGAATAAGTTTTCTTCTTGATTTATCTTCTCCTAAGGTAATACGTATCAACACATATTCTCTATAACTCATTATCTTCTTCTTGATCTATCTTCCTCTTCCTCTTGTTCTTCTTCTTCTTTCTTCATCTTCTTCTTGTGACTATCTTTTAATCATGATCTTTTTACTATCTCTTTATTTCGATATTTATTTTGCTTTATCTCATTTTGTATCTATTTATCATTATTGATGAAAATTTGGGATATAGTTCCTGAAGAACAATAAGTCAATTATTGAAGCATCCCTGAAGGATTGAACAAATAACTGTTTCTATGTATCATTGTTTATGAAGGCTAATGATACAGTTCCTAAAGAACTTAAAATTTTAATATCTAATCATCTTTGAAGGATTGCTCATAGTATGATTTTTCTTGATAATCATTGAAGAAGTAATAGTTTTGAAGAACTAATGATTTCGTAATCCAATTCCTTGTAGGATTGCACAAAGAATAATTTTCTTTATCATTGTCTGTGAAGATTTGTGATAGTTCTTGAAGAACTCAAAGAAAGAAAATATTCAAGCATCCTTGAAGGATTGCTCATAGTATGGTTTTCTTGATTATCATTGAGGAAATTTTGTGGTATAGTTCCTGAAGAACATATGAATTGGTAATTTAAGCATCATTGGAGGATTGCACAAAATACATTTTTCTTTGGCCATCTCTTATGGAGATTTGTGGTCAAGTTTCTGGAGAACTATAAATTTGGACTATGACTAAAATCTATAAGATCTAATTGATCTTAGTATATTTTGAAGTAAAGGAAAAGACATGTAATTTATGTCTCAAATATTCTCATGAATTAGCAAAATGAGAAAATACTTTAAGAAAAATATTATGAATCAAGATTATGTGATATGGTGATTGTAAAGAACACTCACAACCACTCAATGAATTGAAGTTCATTCCCAGAAGTAAATGAATCACATTATACTTTTGGTACAAGAAAAGTTGTGGTGATGACCATTGATGTGGTAAATGTTATCATTATCCTATTTAAGTGTCATTTGTGATTGTGAGCTTTGTTATTCCTGATAGTGGTTTAGTATCTTATGGAAAAATGTAATTTTTCTTATTTCTTTTGCTTGGAATTCCAAATAAAAAATTTGCATGAAAAAATATAATTGAAGGCTCCGGAAGAGCTAATATACTGTTATCTGGGGGAAGAAATTTACAGATTGAGAATGCATTATATTCCCTAAGTCTGAGAAATTTATTAAGTTTCAAAGATATTCATATGAATAGAAATCATATTGAAACGAGATATAAAGGAGATATTGAATATTTTTATATAACGAGACATATTTTGATAAAATAAGTGTAGTGGAAAAATTGTCTACTTTTTCATCTGATTTGTACTACACTTATATTTGTGCAATTGAAACACATGTTGTTGTAAACTATAAGTTTATATATCATAATAATTTAGTTGTTGGCAAGATCGGTTGGACCATCCCGAGTATATTATGATGTGAATAATAATTTTCTATGTGAACTTGTATTGAAGAGCGAGTAGTTTCTTCAATCTACTAATTCTTGTGTTCACTAATTCCCAAAGGAAATTGGCAATTTAAGAATAGTAAATGTCTCATATTTCTAGAATCGATATAATGTGATATTTGTAAACAAGTACACTAATCATGTGGACTATTTAGATATTTGTGGTTTTAATCGATGCATCAACTAGATGGCTCCATATATTTTATATATATATATATATATATATATATATATATATATATATATATATATATATATATATATATATATATATATATATATATATATATATATTTGTCGTCATCTCACAACCAGAAATTTGTGAGATTTTTTGCTCAACTAATTTGAGTAAGAGGTCATTATGTGAATTACCTTGAAAGCATATGATAAGTATTGTATGTCTATTAGAATTGATATTGGATATCACACGTTATACGTTCGTTCATAAAATGGTCTTGAAGAACCATTCTTTAGACGTCTAACGTTAATTACATGACCAATACTTATGAGATAAGAAGTTCTAATTTCTATTTGGGAACATGTAATATTGATTCGCATCAAGCCAACAAGTTATCACAACTCTTCCCATTTACATTTGGTTTTTGGTCACGAACTTAAAATTTCCCATCTTAGAATTTTTTGGATGAGCAATGCACTATGATGGGTCCTAAAAGAATTTTGGAAATATGTATTAGATATAAATCTCCACGTATAATATAGTATCTTGAGCCAACAATTGGAGATTTGTTTATAGTCCAGTTTGATGATTATCATTTGAAGAATTAGACTATAAACATATGATGGTAATATTGATTCTCAGCAGATTTGATTTTCCTTTGGCTTAGTTTTCCCTTGCCCATTCCCTCCTCAGATGTACTCCGTTTTCCCTTTGTAGTCTGGTTTATGAGATCCCGTGGCCGGTTGGTCACTATTTACAGAGAAATTTCTAGTCTTTTCGTTTTCTCCCCTATTTTCCTTGTGGATCTGCTGCTTTTCAGATGCTAGGTGTTATTTCGGTGCTCATATTTGGGGCTGGTGGTGGTGGCGTTTTTTAGTTAAACTTTAGCTCTGGGTTTCA
Source organism: Oxytropis ochrocephala (assembly GCA_020916435.1). Taxonomy (NCBI): domain Eukaryota; kingdom Viridiplantae; phylum Streptophyta; class Magnoliopsida; order Fabales; family Fabaceae; genus Oxytropis; species Oxytropis ochrocephala. Next base: position 6,503,303 of record CM037091.1, on the reverse strand, counting down.
CTGTTTAAGCCTTGCAGTTGCTCTCGGGTTGATGGAGGTAGCTGGGTTGTGGGTATTTTCGGTTGGTACTGACTGGGTTAAGGAGGGGCTGTTTGGTCTTTTGCTCCTTAGTTAGGTTTTATTCTGGTTGGTTTTTAGTTGTTTAGTTTGTATTTTCAGGTAGTTATTTGGGCTTTAGCAAATGACATATTGATTTGTAAGTCCCTTGATGTGCTAAGCTTTTGGGCTTTATTGTTAAATCTTAATCGTGTTGGGCTGCAGTGTCGTAAGTTCCTTGGATCGCTCATGATAATGAGCATCTCGTTACAATGTATGATTGTAGTTCTGATTTGGGCCTTGCCCATTTAATGAGAATCAGACAATTTCGAAAAAAAAAGGGGTGTGAACCGCAATTCAAAGGTAGCGTTATTCATGATGGGTTACAGAAACAACATATGATGAGCTACATAAATATGCATCAGTGAATGAGAAAAGGTAAAAATATTTTTTGATGGCAATTAATTATAGAGAATTTACATACAAATTCGCGCTGATAATAAGATTGCAAAACCTTGTAATGCACCCATATCAGCAAAACAAAAAGTTAACATAAAATCACATTGTCCAATTATTGCTAAGGTAATGTTGGGATCGCACTTCACTTCCAATCAAGCATGTCCTTAGATTTAGTTAAATTGACCTAGTAGAGCATGACATGATTTGTATTTGGGAGGTTCGAGTTCAAATCCCCATTAGTCCTCTTAGGATAGAGTATAAATGTAATTTACGTTCATTAGTGTTCAAAGAGTTTTAGGTCTTTCTTGCTTTGGACTAGGGCGTCATTCATTCATTCATCTTAAAGTACATTGTACCAAAAATTATCTTCAATCGAACGATTTTTTTTTGTATCACTTTGTAGGTTACATCAATACTTGTGGACAGATAGAGATAAAATTTAACTAAATCTAAGGATGGCTTTTAGAATTCGATGGTATTCTTTCGTACTCAAATTTATGAGTAAGAATGGAAAGTCACACTCAGAGGTGAAGAATCCATCTAGTTGAAGTTTTTTTTCTCAATAAATATAAATATGACGACCGATACATTGTACAAAAGAAGTTAAATGAAACATAAGAAATGTACTGTAATATGCAAACACCAGAGTAACACTCCACGAGCGGGTAAGTGGTTATTGTATTTTATTCGGACATTCCGTCTCGTCTCAAAAGACATTTCTTTATAAATATTGAAGTTATTGGCAATTAATAAAAACCGTTTTAACAATAACTTTTTTACACACTATAACAATAACTTATACTCTGTTGAACCTATGTTTTTGATGTTTTGACCACTGATACGTGAATAAAGAAAACACTAATTGATACACACACACACACATATAGTTCCTCCTTTTCCATTTCTTAAAAAGTTAAAAGACATTAAAATTTGTTAAAATGTGAAATAAAAATTACGATATAATAAAATTAATTTTCTAATATCAAATTTAAAAAATTATAAAATTATTTGTAACAAAATTTACTGAAATGATTATAATTTTAATTAACCTAATATTTTATTTAACATTAACAATAAAAGTGATTTACATTCAAAAAGAAATAAGAGTTTGGCGATTTTGAAATCATTTTTACTAATAAACATCTGAAAAGGTAAACATGTTGTTCTGAGCTCTGGAAAAAGAATATTTTAATTTTGAAACTGTTAATTTAAGAATAAAAAACTGAAAATCTTTGTCAAATAACAAACAGAATAAATAAATGACAATTAGTTATTAGTTAATGAATAAAACTGAAAGTCTCAATCAAATAAAACTGAAAGTTGTGATAAAGAAACGGAAGTTAAATGTTAATATACATTAATAAACTTCAATATTAATTTTGACTTCCTGAATCTTTAAATACCAATAAACCTTAACCACTTTATATCCAAAAAAAATTAGCCTTAACCACTAGTCTCATATTTTTCTGTGTCTTTCACCCTTAGTCATCATGGTCATGTCTCACATTTTGGTTACTTTAGCCTCTTTCATGATGCTCTTCGTGCATGTCATGTCAGCGGCATTGACCCTAATTGGTATGATGCTCATGCAACCTTCTATGGTGACATGAATGGTGGAGAAACCATGAGTAAGTATAAAACTCCCTCTTTTTTTTCTCTCTTATTTCATTTTTTTAGTAGTGACAATTTATATAAATCAAATTTTGATATATTAATTCCTATAATATGGTATATATATACATGCAGAGGGTGCTTGTGGTTATGGTAATCTCTTCGAACAAGGGTATGGGCTTGCAAACACAGCACTAAGCACAGCTCTATTTAACAATGGACTTGCTTGTGGTGCATGTTTTGAGATTAAGTGTGTGAACACCCCACAATGGTGCATAAGAGGTGCACCTCCAATCAAAGTAACCGCAACAAATTTTTGTCCTCCTGATTACTCGAAGCGTACCGACATTTGGTGCAACCCTCCACAAAAACACTTTGACTTATCGATGAAAATGTTCACTGCTATTGCCTATTACAAAGCTGGGATCGTTCCTGTTCAATATAGACGTGTACCATGCACAAAAGTTGGAGGTGTTAGGTTCCAAATTGGAGGAAACAATTATTTGATGCTCATTTTGGTGTACAATGTTGCTAATGCTGGTGATGTTTCTAGTATGAGTATTAAAGGTACTAAAACTGGATGGCTTCCAATGAAACGCAATTGGGGACAAAATTGGAATGCGGGAACTAATTTGGTAGGACAAGCATTGTCATTTAGGGTTACTACTAGTGATCGCAAAACATTGGAGTTTCCTTTTGTTATCCCTGCCAATTGGAAATTTGGACAGTCATATCAGAGTAGAATCAATTTTTAGATGCGTTTGTTGAGTTAGGAAAATTTTGTAATTTTAGTTCTAGTACTGTTTTAAGAATTACTATGTGGTTTCTCTGTTTTCAAAATTGATTTAGGGAATGGTACTTCAATAATGTTGACATCAATTTAGAATGTTGATTTCTTATTTGATAGTAGTTCATGTCACACACCAGATCTTACTACAAACACTAGGGTTAATATACCCATGCGGTGTACGAGTTTATAATATTATTTATTTAAATTTATGCATATTATATAAGAATATTTTTTTGAAGCAAATTATATAAATATGTTGTTCTATTTTTTATAAAATAAATCACATGTTGTAGGCAAGACTTTCTTATAGTGGATGCATTTTTTATATAAACAATTGTCGATAATTTTTTGTGAGGTTAATTGTTTTTTTTACACAAATTATACAAGTGAGGTTAATTGTTGAAAACATAATTTTACAAAAGTGAAATAATTTTAGATTTTTTTTTGACAAATGTATGGTGAAACAAAACGAAATAAAAAAGTATGGTGAAACATAAATCATAGAAATAAAAAAGTAATCACTCTTTCGAGTCTTTCCCTCAACAAAAAGTTATTACTCCTTATTATTTTGATCACCCGTTAATAATTCACAAAACGAAATTAAAAGTGAAATCAAAGAAATTATTTTGAAATGAAGTTTCAGAAAAAAGAAAATAATAAAGAATCCATTCTTTATTTTATATTTATAATAAAATGAAAAAAAATAAAACATATTATACAAATACTAAACGGAAATATTATTTTAAAAGTAATGAAAATATTTTTTGGATACAACATATAATCTAAGTATACATTAGGTCTACAAAAAACAATTAGAGAAATTTTGCGTTTTACCTATTTCCGTTTTGTATTTTATTGAACAACGAAATTATGTTTTGATTTACATAAATCCGCCGTTTTGAAAGCCACGAATTTAGCGATGTACAAATTTTGAAAGCCACTGATTTACCTATTTCCGCTTTGCATTTTATTGAACAATGGATTTATGTTTTGATTTACATAAATTCGTTTTGTATATTTTCAAAGGGGTAATTTTGGAGAAAAAAAATTGGTGAGGGTATATGGTATGCGAGTGGGGGTAAAATAAACATTCATTTTATAAGGGATGTTTTTTCCATACCCCCACCCTTCCCCATACCCCCACCAAATTTGATAATCCCAAAATGCCCCTTTGAAAATTAATTTTTTTAAAAATATTCAAATCGTATATACGTTTTGAGTACGTATATACGATGGCTATTTTATGTCCAATCGTATATACGTACTCAAAACGTATATACGATGGGTTTTTTATTTTTTTTTTAATGATTTGTTTTATTTTTTATTACTAAAAGACTACTAAAAATTCGTTAAATAGTCAAAACTATTCTAAAAAATTATAAAAACACCACTAAAAATCTAACAAAACCAAAATAAGGCTATGCGAATTTTTTTAGATTTTTTGGAGACTATGAAAAATTAAAAAAATCGTAAAAAATAGTAAACGATGAAATTTGGGATTTTTTCTTGACTTTTTTTCAGATTTAATGACCGTGGTTTCATTACGATCGGAGTATGTTGCCCGAAAACTGATTTTTTAGCCTAAATTATTCGTTCGACGTATAACATCGTCACGTTTTAACGAACTACACACTAAACCTATTTTCAGGGCTTAATTAATTTTTATTTGACTTAAAATAAAAAAAAATATCATAGGGATACCATAGGGATCGTATATACGCCTGAGGGGGTGTATATACAACCCTTACATTTGGCCATCAAATATACACCCCAAGGCGTAGATATACGATTAGGGTGGGGGTTGCAATAATCGATATACGCCTTGGGGGTGTATATACGATGGCCAAATGTAAGTGGTCGTATATACACACCCTGTGTGCTATATATGATTGGCAAACCCAAAAAAATACGTTTTCAAAAGAGTATTTTGAGATTTCACTTTTCGGTGGGGGTATATGGGGAAGGGGTGGGGGTACAAAAAAAAACCCATTTTATAATCTCCCCAATGCCATCAGCCACAACAGCCCTTTCATCGAGCCATCCCAAGTATTAGAAATTGTTCACCAAATTCCCGATCTAAGACAGCTGGGACAGTGTCATTTCCACACCCCTTTTTGGCGTTGATAACTTTCACCCTTAGAGATTTGATAAAAAAAAAAAAAGTTCACAGAAACAACATATGATGAGCTAACTTATTATATGCATCAGTGAATGAGAAAAGGTAAACATATTTTTTGATGGCAATTAATTATAGAGAATTTACATACAAATTCGTGCTGATAATAAGATTGCAAAACCTTGTAATACACCCATATCAGCAAAACAAAAAGTTAACATAAAATCACAATGTCCAATTATTGCTGAGGTAAGTTGGGACATCGCACTTCACTTCCAATCAAGCATGTCCAACAGCCACAATACTTCTTCCTTGGAACTTGCCACATCACAGAAATCCATTTGGATCCCAAATACATCCATAAAGTCTTCATTTCTGTCTTCCATGAATAGCAACGAGAACCATGCTCGGATGCCAGACACAAAAGGGTAACTAGGAGATATGTCCAGGTAATCAAATGCCAAAGCTCTATATGATGATCGGTCAATGTAATCAAACATGGACTTATTTATGATGCGTGCAACCTTATTTGAATCCTTCCGCCCAACCATCACAGAGACACTAACATTATGATTTTGTCCTGAAGGGATAGTAAACCTGGGTTCAACCGGAAAAGTAATCTTGTATTCGGAACCCTGCATGTGAAATTTGAGCAAGTTACAAACTCCAGATGGGAGACTTTTAAAACCTGATTGCAGGACTGAACCAGGCACCACTTCAGAGAAGAGAAGTGTATTTTCAGCCCAAATGTCAATGAAGAACTCCAAATCATCAAAAGACATTCTCGGTGGGAGAAGAGTTCTACGATGCTGGCGTTTATAGAAGGTTTTGTATAACTCGTAGTAGGTTACACTAGGAGGGTTAGGTCGCTTGCAGATTGAAGGCCATCTCTTGGCACACTGACATTTCCAAAAGAAATCATCTTTAGCCATGTCATTCCACTGCTTACAGACAGCCATACAAGAAGCAAGATCAACACCCTCCAGTAAAGGGAAAACAGCCTTCAAAACTTCTTCAGATGCCATTGATAGGTCCAAGTACCAATCAAAGTCGGAATGAATCACTACAATAACAAATCCAAAAGCGTAAACAACTGAAGAATTTCCAGAGAATGCAATAGAAATAGGAGAAAAAATATTATATGACAAGCTGTCAGAGTTAAGAAATAACACTTAACTAAGTGAGCTTAAATCTCGAATCAAACAAAACTTTGTAACAACTCACAATGATTTAATGATTAGCAGTATACTAACATTGCACCACACAGCCATGTACATGCAGCATGTGCTTTTCCGTAAAACTCATACAACAACAAAAATTGTATTGTTTTGCAAATTCATATACTTGGTTGTTGGAAAGAAAGGAAGAAAAATACAGTAGTTGATTGTTGGTTTAATAAGGTGATGCATAATTAACCCAATTCTCGCTGAAGGTGAATTTAAATCTTCAAAATCCCCCCTTCTATGAAAACAACACCCAATCAAAACTCTTCATCTGCACAACACATTTTCCTCTTTCAAAATCCCCATGGAAGATTTTGGCAAGTTAGAACAATAAATTCCCAACTGATTTAGTTTGCACTGGCTTCACAAATCAGTAAAAAGAAATTCATCTAAAAGTTGATATTGAACTAGTCTAAATAAAATAAGGGCAAAAAGACACTGATAATTATTGTTTGGTTAATTGGTGTTAAACCAGTCCCTGACTTGCACACTAACACCATATGGAATGGTTTTTTAAAATCTAAGTTACTATGACACAGGTAAGATATTGAAACCAACTACAACGTATTTTTACAAGCAACATTACCTGCCCTCTCATCCCCACCACAACCCTACACCTAATGTTGAAGGACAAAATCTCATATTCCCAGATAAAATGGTAATTCAATAGTTAAATGTTAATGAAGTGGTGCTTTCCTTATGACCACAAATACTAGATGGTGTCCACTGCATTAGGTGATCCTTACTTCACACAACATTCATGTTAATGAAGGAATACAAATGGCCTAGAAAATAGACAAAATTTCGAGCAAAAGCCAACAAAAAGCAAGCAACCATTACAGCATAAAAAATCTAAAATTAACATACTTGCCAATAATTCAAGTTTTGAAATGACTCTGCTCTTGGAATACAAAATTCAACTACAATTTTTCTTTCCAGAAACAAGATATGCCACATTGACTCCAAATATGTTTGTCACGAATTAGTTGCTCAACAATCTAAGGTGTCACCACATTCATCCTCACCGGGGACTAAATTGATAAAACAAAAAGGATGATTCCTGCAACTATTTAACATCAATTTAAGGGTTTAATATTTACACCATATTTTATATTTCTACCTTCTCTAATGATTTTTTTGTCATGCAGAAATTGATTTCCATAGCAAAATTTTAACAACCACAATTTCCTTATACTCAAAATGAGCACTCCAGAATGTATAGCAGGCATCGTAAAGAAACTAATATCCATCAATATATAACAAACAACAATCATGCCATGATTCAAAGCAGAATATTGGATCTACACTTCATACACACATCTTCAATAAGGAAACATCAAAGAATAACAAAATATCGGGGGGATCGTATTATATTTATATACTAAAAGAAAATGAAAAAAAAAAATGCCCAAATAGAAATCAAAAAGTGAAAAACCTAAAATTTGTAAGAGACACAGAGAGGGAGAAAGATATAAATCACCGTTGATTGTGCGAGAAGAAGAGTGAGATGGAGCTATAAATGATATAGATTTGCAGATCGAACGAGATGCGCCATAGCTTGTATGGTAGATTACGACGACGATGGATATATCTTCTTGCTTCTCTGGTCAAAGGAAAAAACCAATAAGGGAAAAAGAAATGCAATTATTAAATACACCACTATTTCTACTAACATACACCTCTCTATGTTAGAAAGCGAATCAAATCCCTCCCGATGAACCACTAAAACTCACTGTAGGATGTTGTGTAAAATGTTATGAGTGGTTAAGATTAAATTAGTCAGTATTAAATTTCAATCGTTGATAAATTTTTATACTATCCTAGAGTGATATTTAATAGTTCACCGGTTAATTATTTGATTTGCTCCCTCACCCTAAAACCACCCACATTTTAAAAACATTTTTTTTTTTAAAAAAATTATCTACCAAATATATTTTTTTCTTAATTTTTGAAAGGGTGCTTATAAGGTGAGGGAGCAAATCAAGAGTCTATTTGTTAGAGCTTATTTTTTAAAACAAACACTTTTTTTAAAAAAAATAATCACTTATTATGACATATTGTCTGTTTGTTACAAATCCTTAAAAAATGAAAAACTGAAAATAATCTAAAAACTGCTTACATATGAGAAAGTTTGTTTTGAAGCAAACTTCTCATGGAAATCAGTTTTTTAAGAATGATTTTTTTTAAAATAAGTGATTTTCAGTATGTTACACAAACACAAAACAACTTCTCATTTTCTTAAAAATCTCTAAATTATTTAACAACAAAATCACTTATTTTTTAATCAGTAACAAACGGGCCTCAAATCTCTCATTTGGTGAACTATTATATATCACCGTAGGATGTAGTATAAAAATTCATCAACGGTTGAGATTTAATATTGGTTAATTCAATCTTAACCACTCATATCATTTTGCGCAATATCCTACAGTCAATTCAGTGGTTCGCTGGTGAGAGATTTGATTTGATTTGATTTGATTTGATTTGAAAAAGTAGAAAATTTATTTATTTAGTTGTTTTAATTTCTTAAAAATTTTCTTTTAAAAGCTAATCAAATCAAGGATTAGTCTGACGGACGTGATAGCAGTGTTCGAATCTCACCTTAAAGTCACAAATTTGAGTATTGAGTATGACAATTCCTGGATTTTGTTTGACACAAATCTTTTGAAAGTGTACCATTTTGTTGTTGTTGTTTTTTTAAGCAAAAAGTGATCCATTTTATTGTTTGAATATATATATATATATATATATATATATATATATATATATATATATATATATATATATATATCTCTGAAATGTATTGGGCCGTTTACTTTTATTTCTTATTTCATGTTTTCATTTTTCTACTAAAACTAATAAGAAACATCAAATATAACAAATTCAGCAATTTCAACTAATTTTGAAAATAAATAAAAAAGTATTTCACTGTTTCAACTAATTTTAAAAAAAAGTTTGATAATATTATGAATTTGATAATATTATCAAATACAATGCTCAAAAATATCATCAAATTCATAATATATTTTTAATAAGCTTGTTTAGTTTAAATGGTAAAATACAATGCTCTTTATCTTGTGTACATGGGTTCAACTCCTATTTTTGATAATTTTTTGAGAATTTTCGTGTGTGGATAAATTATCAAGTTTTTTTTGCCTCATTTCAAAATTTAATTTAGGTCTCAGTAAGTGTTGGATCAGCCTGAAAGTACGGTTTAAAATAAAAATTAAGTTTTGATATATGACACAAGAAATTATTAGGAAATCAAGGCTAATTTATTTTGCATTACAATATACATAACTTAACATAATGCACTTTCACATTCCATTCTTTCTCTCATCTTTTCTCTTTTCCACATTCTCATTTATTTAAACTACTAGTATAATTTACCCGTGCCAGCACGGGTCGAAATTCATTTGTTTAGACACCGTAAGGTAATTACTTCAACTATTTTAAATATTTATATAATATTAGCAAATTAAATTTAGATTTTTTCCACAAATTAAATTTAGATTTATATATATATATATATATATATATATATATAATTATATATTATAATTTCAAATGGGATGTGGGGTTTTGTCCAGGAAAGAATTTTGTTTCCTGTCTTATAATAGTTTGTAATAATTAAATGAAGGAAAATTAATATAAGAGTATTCAAACAAAGTACTAAAATGAAAATTGAAACTGATGAAAATATGATATCATCTAATGTATTGAATTTAGAATAGCAATGAAGAACAGTTTAACAATAATGTGTTATGCTTATGAAACAATAGAGCTAAGTAGCCGACTTGGTTAAGAATTGCATTGAATTTAGAAGGGGATGGGTTTGATTCCCTGCTTTGACATTTTTGGTTTATATTTAAGCGAATTAAATATACGCGGTCTGGATTGATAAGATGGATTAAAATTGTGCTGATGTCATTATTGACATGGATGCCTAAGTGGATAATCCATGGTTTATTATAATATAGATTTGTAAAATTGGCTATATTGCCATAGCCTATGCTAAATTTCACTATTCTATTGAAGCAACAACACAAACAAGAGAGAACATTTCTTCCCTATTCCCTAGCCCAATTGATAAACTTGGTCAAATTCTTCTCACCTTCAGCTTTATTCTTGACCACAATTTCCATTAATTTCCAAGACCTTTCCTTTATTTCTTCATCACCAATCAATTGTTCAACCTTCTTCATTATCTCTCCCCTTGTTATCAATCCATTTTCATCCTTATCAAATCCAAGTCCAACTTTCCACACATCACAAACATATGTCTTGTTCATAAGTTGATCACTAAAAAATGGCCAACACAAAAAAGGCACCCCATTACACAAACCTTCTATAGTAGAATTCCAACCACAATGTGTAATAAAACATGCTATAGAAGGATGACTCAAAATCTTCTTTTGTGGTGCCCAAGTAACAATTTTACCTTGACTTCCTTTAAACTCATTAGGGTATTCAATGTTTACCCCTTTACCATTATTATCTTCTCTCACAACCCAAAGAAAAGGTTTGTTAAGGAGGTCAAGTGCAAGAGCTAATTCTTTGAATTGATCTTGTTCAGTTGATACCATACTACCAAATGAAATATATATTACAGATTTAGGTGGATGTTGATTCAACCATTCTAAGCATGTTTTATCTTCTTGCCATAACCAATTCATGTTGTTTTCACTTTCCATTAATGGGCCAATTGGTAGGAATTTTGGTGATAGTGAAAGTGCTTCAACCTCAAGTTCCTTAGTAGTGTTACAAAGCCACCACTCTCCTAAATTCATGTTTTTCATCTCTTTCATCATATGATGGAAAAAGAAGAAACTTTTTAAACTGTACCATGGCATGGCAGCTGCTTGCATTATTGGCAAATTTGAGGATAGCTGAATTTCTTTATTTTTTGTTGGGTGTCCTAAAATTCCAAAAGACAATTAAGAAGAGCTGCATTATTAATCTAATATCTATTTATACAAACAAACTTCCTACAAAAATTACCATTTTAGATCTATTATTAACAAGACACATATTCAATTTTAGGGTAAAAATGTCATTACGCTCTCTTTCTTTTTCTTCTTACACTCTTTTTCTTCTTTTTTTCTTTTTCTTCCTTTTTTCTCTTTCTTCTTACACTCTCTTTCCACCTTTTTACTTTTTTCTTACACTCTCTTTCCACCTTTTTACTTTTTTCTTACACTCTTTTTCTTCCTTTTTTCTCTTTCTTTTTACACTCTATTTCCTCCTTTTACTTTTCTCCTACACTCTCTTTACATTTTTCTTACACCCTCTTTCTTTTTTTCTCTTTCTTTTACACTCTCTTTCCTCCTTTTCACTTTTCTCCTACACTCCTTTTCTTCATTTTTATCTCTTTATTTTACTTTTATTTTTCCATAAACAATTCTTTTCTTTCATTTCACTTCACTTTAGTTTTTATTAACTAAATTTCTAAATTTATACAAACACTACTCTACTTAAATTACTCTACTAAAATTATCTTCTTTTTTCTCTCTGAAATTTGTTTACACTCTTATTGTTAATCTACTAACACCTCTTATTGATAGTCTACTATCTATACTTTACTATCTATTATAATCTACTAATCAACTAAAATAATTAATTTAAACTACGAGATAACTGCAATGATAAATAAAAAAACACGGGATAACTGCACTGATATATAGTAAAACACAAGATTAATATTTGTCATTGATAATTAAATTTTTTGAAGACTACTATAAACTTACTATGTAAAAAACAAGAATATTTAATAACTATTTAAGCTACTGATTAATATTTAAAAGAAATATTTCTTATTGATAATCTGTTATCTACTATAATATATTATCCAGCTAAAATAATCAATTGAAACTACGAGATAACTGTACTTATATATAAAAAAACACGGGATAACTGCAGTGATATATAAAAAAACACGAGATTAATATTTGTCATTGATAATTATAATTTTTGAACACTATTATAAACCTACTATTTAAAAACACAAGAAGACTTAGTGGCTATTTGAACTACTAATTAATATTAAACAAATGTTTCTTATTGATAATTTACTATCTAACTTTTACCATCTACTATAATTTACTAATCAACTAAAATAATCAATTGAAACTACGAGATAACTACACTGAAATATAAAAAAACACGGGATAACTATAGTGATATATAAAAAAACACGGGATTAATATTTGCAATTGATAATTATAATTTTTGAAGACTACTATAAACCTACTATCTAAAAAACAAGAAGACTTAATGACTATTTAAAGATTAATACCTAAAAACAGATAAATAATTGTCACTGATATATAAAAAAACATGAGATAAATATTTCTTATTGATCATCTACAATAATCTACTATCTATATTTTACTATCTACTATAATCTACTAATCAACTAAAATAATTAATTGAAACTACAAGATAACTGCAATGATAAATAAAAAACACGGGATAAGCGCACTAATATATAAAAAAACACAGGATTAATATTTGTCATTGATAATTAAAAATTTGAAGACTACTATAAACCTACTATGTAAAAACAAGAAGATTTAATGAATATTTAAAATAAATATTTCTTATTGTTAATCTACTATCTCTCTTTAGTATCTACTATAATATACTAATCAAATAAACTAATCAATTGAAAATACGAGATAAGCTGTGACTCGATATAAAAAAAAAGGGATAACTGCAGTGATATATAAAATAACACGAGATTAATATTTGTCATTGATAATTATAATTTTTGAAAACTATTATAAACCTACTATCTAAAAAAACAAGAAGGCTTAATGGCTATTTAAACTACTAATTAATATTAAAGAAATATTTCTTATTGATAATTTACTATCTAACTTTTACATCTACTATAATCTATTATAATCAACTAAAATAATCGATTGAAACTTCGAGATAACTGGAATGATATCTAAAAAAACATGGGATTAATATTTGTCTTTGATAATTGTAATTTTTGAAGACTACTATAAACCTACTATCTAAAAAATAAGAAGACTTAATGACTCTTTAAACTGATCAATACCTAAAAAAGACAAATAATTGTCACTGATATATAAAAAAACACGGGATAATTATTTCTTATTGATCATCTAATATCTATCTTTTACTATCTACTGTAATCTACTAATCAACTTAAATAATCAATTTAAATTATGAGATAACTGCACTGCTATATAATTTTTTAGAATAGCAGTGATATATAAAAATGCTACGGATATATATAAAAATACGGGGATAATCATAATGATGATATATATATATATATATATATATATATATATATATATATATATATATATATATATATATATATGGGATAACTTCACCGATATATAAAAAACACAGGATAACAATACTGATATATAAAAAATACTGCACTGATATATAAAAAAACATTGGATAACTGCACAATTGTTTTTAAATGATACTTTAACATTTTTAGATTTTAATATTTATCTATCTTCTATTTGAAACTCCTTTTTTATCTACTTTAAATTTGTTTTTATTTTCATGGGATAATGTTCAGAGTATTTAATACTATCTAAGTTCATTAATAAAAACAACATGACAGCACCCGTGCGTATGCACGGGTATGCTACTAGTTGGCTAGAAACATGATGAGATCAGAAAGACTGTTTGTACACAACATGTGGGACCCGATTGGAAAAATCGATCATTTAGGTAGGTAAGGGATCTCGATCATTGGATGGAGATTGGACAGTTCATAATGTAACCTTCACCTAAAAAGTGTTGGAGTTTCGATTGTTTCGTGGTGGTGAAATCTTGATTTCGCAGTGAATTGAGAGAGAGAGAGAGAGAGTAACGAACAAAACAGAAATTGGAGGGAAAATTCAATTTGAATGTTCACTGTGTATTGATTGATATCAAGAATTTACAACATGTCTGTATATATATCAAGAGATTTCCATTGGTTACGATAACCAACTCTAACAAATCAAAAGGAACTCAAAATCTAATTTTCGACTAGCTATTATTTTCGACTAGTGTACAAAATGAGTCATTCCTCTTCTATATTTGAATTACAACTACAATACACCTCCTTAATTAATTCAAATCACGTAAACTACACATGCCAATCATATTCTTCATTTCTTCAAGCTTCCTCGGCTTCAATGACTTTGTAAGCATATCTGCAGCTTGTTCTTTAGACTTGCAGTGTTCTATTTTCACTTGTTCTTGTTGAGTTGATCACGAAGGAAGTGATACTTGATCTCTTATGCTTGCTTCGCATCCATGAGCCACGGGGTGTTTGGCCAAATCTATTGCGATTTGTTGTCTACTTTTAATACCATAGGAGTGTCATTCTTCATTTTTAATTCACTTAACAAAGATCTCAAGCCACATTGCTTGACTTGCACTAAAAGGCTGGCGATATGTATTGACTTCACAACTCGATAAAGCCACTACATTTTGCTTTTTAGAGCACCACGATATAGGAGCTCCACCAAGCATGAATATGTAGCACTGAAGTACTCTTCCTATCTTGAGATCACCACTCCAATCAAGATCAAGATATCCAGTTATTTCAATATCGTGATTGCTTTTGTAGCGAGGACACGAGAATTCCACAATCTATGGTACCTCTTATGTATCTCAATATCCTTTTTGCAGCTATTAGGCGAGTTCTATTCGGCTTCTCCATAAATCTACTCACCAAACCTACACTATAGGTTATATCAGGTCTTGAGTTGCACAAATACCTCAAGGATCCAATTAATTGCCTTTAGAAATCATCACAATCGAACTTATCAAGGTATCATCACTTGTCAATCTTTCCACAGGTTCTCTTTGGTGTGGTAGCAGGATTGCATTCCATCATTTTGAATTTATTTAGGATATCAGTTGCATATTTCTTTTGGTGAAGAAATATGCCTCTTTTGGATGTCACAAACTCCATCCCTAGGAAATATGCAAGCCTGCCCATATCAGACATTTCAAACTCACTCATCGCTTTTCTTTGAAGATTTTGATCTCTTGCTCACTATCACCAAGTGACAAGAAGATCATCTACATACAAACAGATCATGATAACACCAGTTGAATTGCTCTTCCTTAGGTACACACCATGTTCTGCTACACATTTCTCGAACTCGAGTTGTTGAAGGAAGTTGTCAATTCTTTTGTTCCAGCCCGAGGTGCTTGCTTTAAACCATATAAAGCCTTGTTCAACTTCATCACTCTATCTTCCCTTCCCTTTAATTCAAAGCTTTGGTGGTTGCTTGATATACACTTCCTCCTCCAATGGACCATTGAGGAATGCCGATTTCACATCTAGTTGACTCATTGTCCACTTATTCATGCTAGCAATTGCAACTATCGCCTAATAGTTTCAATTCTAGCTCTTTGGAGCATAGATTTCATTATAGTCTAAAACACGGTTTCTGCAGAAAACCCTTTGCCACTAACCTTGCTTTATACTTGGCAATTTCTCCATTTGGTTTTACCTTAGTCTTGTAGACCCACTTGACTTCAATTGCCTTCTTATTACTTGGTAGTCTCATCATTTCCCAAGTGTTGTTCTTCCGAATTGCTCAAGTTCTTCCTCCATTGCCTTCTTCCAATGAGGATTAGCTAGTGCTTCATTCGGTGAAATCGGTTCGCTTCGCAAGGAGTACTAGCTGCGAGAGCTCACCATCGTGTCTATAGCGAAGATCGGGAAATACTTCGTAGTCCCCGGAGTCCGCTAGGTAAATTTCTTTGTCTCTCGTGGTCTTCAGGTGGCTCACCATCACTTTGTCATCATCTATTTCTCGCGGGTTCGGGATTAGTTGGAGCATCATTCTCGCATCCAACTCAACCATCACGCCTCAATTTCTTTTTCCTTTGCAGTACTCCAATCCCACTCTTTTGTTTCATCTATTACCACATCATTGCTGATCACTATTCTTTTGTTCAAGGGATCATAGAGCTTGTAGGCACCTGTGCTATGAAAGCCAACTAATATCATAGCTTGTGATCTAGAATCAAGCTTCCTTCTCTGTTGTTCAGGTACATGTTTGTGAGCTAGTGATCCAAACACCTTGAAGTGTTTCACACTTGGCTTGGACTCACTCCATGCTTCCTCTGGTGTAGTGTTTTCTAGTCTCTTTGTTGGACTTCTGTTTAGAATATGAGCTGATGTGACCACTGCCTCTGCCCAAAATTCATTTGGTAAGTGCTCTCTTTCAAGATGCATCTCACCATATTCAATAGTGTCCTATTTCTTCTTTTAGCAGTTCCATTGTGTTGAGGTGTGTATGGAGCCATCACCTCATGCACAATCCCTTCATCTTTGCAGTATTTTTCAAATTCCAGTGAAGTATATTCACCTCCTCCATCAGTTCTTAACTGTTTAATAGATCGGCCAGATTGCCTTTCTACTAATAGTTTGAACTCTTTAAATGTTGCAAATACATCACTCTTTCTTTGCAACAAGTAAATCCACATTCTTTTAGTAAAATCATCAATAAAGGAAACAAAATACAGGTTACCTACATGAGATTTGACTTCAAAGGGTCCACATACATCTGAGTGGATTACTTCAAGCTTTCCTTTGGCTCTTGTTGAAACTTCTGACTTGTAGGACTTCCTGGGCTACTTCCCTTCACAACACTTGCTGCACACTTGTCTTGGCATTTCAATTTGAGGTAGCCCCGCAAGCATTCCTCGCTTTCGCAGCAGTATTCAAGTCGTTGAAATTCAAGTGTCCCATTCTTCTATGCCACTTCCATGTATCTTTACTAGTTTGTGCTGATAGACACTCATGTTCAATGGTGTTAACACCTACCTTAAAGGTCCTGTTCTTTGATGCAGGTACCTTTAGGGAAGTGTTGCCATTTTTGTCTGCAACTTTCATGAAACCATCACTCATGTTCATGGAGTAACCCTTCTCAAGTAATTGCCCCAAGCTAAGCAAATTACTCTTCATTTGAGGTACATATAGCACATCACTAACCACCACTTTCTTTCCATCTTCTCTTCTTATCTCTACCTATCGATACCTTCACCATGATGTGATTTCTACCATCACCAAACCTTATTCTTCTTTTCACGGTCTCATCAAGTTCACGTAACCAATCCTTGTGACTATCATATGGTTGGAACAACTGTATCAAGGTACCACCATTCCTCTTCACCGCTTTCTTTGTTCTTAATCGCCATTAGCAGCATTTCTTCACTGTCATAACTTCAATTATGGCCATAAGCATCACTGTTTCTTCATCATCAGAGTCACGAGCTAACTGTGCTTCTTCATTCCTCTTCCTAGGCACCTTAGGATTTTCACATTCATCAGCATAATGGCCCATTTTTGACAGTTATAGCATTGTATCTCATCCTTAGATTTCTTCTTGTTCTTTCCAGAATTATCACCCCCTTTCTTCTGAGTTCCATTCTTTGAGCCTCCTCCCTCATTCTTGTTACTATTCCATTTCCCTTTACCCTTTTTCCTGTGATTTGGAAAACACTGCCTTGTCACCTTCTTTCATTCTTTCTTGGCAATTTCTCTACTCTTCAATTTGATTTCATGTGCCTCTAAGGATCCCATTAAATGTTCTAATTTCAGATTATCTAGATCCTTAGATTGCTCTATTGCCGAGACTACACTATCAAAAGTTGGAGTAACACCAGTGAGAATCTTTTCTACTTTCATTGAATCATTAACCACCTCACCGAAACTACGCATTTGATTCGTTAGAGTTACTAACCTGCTTACAAATTGCGCTACGGTCTCATTTGGCTCCATCTTCAATAGTCCCAATTGACAACGCAGTGACATCAATTTCATCTTCTTCGCTTGTTTATCGCCAGAGTAAGTAGTTTCCAATATGTCCCACGCTTCCTTCGCAGTTTCCGTATTCAATTATCTTCTCCGAACATTCGCCATCAACACATTGATGGATCAAGAAAATTGCTTTGTCATCTTTCTTCGATTGTTCACGGTGGGTTGCTCTCTGAGCCTCCGTGGGAGCCGCATCCAGTGGTGTCACACCATTTCTGATCACTTCAAGAACACCTTGGTACTGGAAGGCTACCTTCATTTGAGCCGTCCATCGCTCGTAGTTACTTCCATCAAACACTGGTAGCTTCGCCGGAAATTGCCCATTGTTCGTATTCCCTTGCGTGGCCGCTATCACCGCCGCCCTGAACCGCTTGCTCTGAGGCCAATTGTTGGAGTTTCGATTGTTTCGTGGTGGTGAAATCTTGATTTCACAGTGAATTGAGAGAGAGAAAGAGAGTAACGAACAAAACAGAAATTGGAGGGAAAATTCAATTTGAATGTTCACTGTGTATTGATTGATATCAAGAATTTACAACATGTCTCATATATATATATATATCAAGAGATTTCCATTGGTTCTGATAACCAACTCTAACAAATCAAAAGGAACTCAAAATCTAATTTTCGACTAGCTATTATTTTCGACTAGTGTACAAAATGAGTCATTCCTCTTCTATATTTGAATTACAACTACAATAAAAAGTACAACTCGAAATATGAGCCATCTGATCTTCATCAGGTTCATGACTGTGTGTCAGTGTGATCACAGGGAATCCAATTTGACAACACATAATTATTAATCCTAAAAGTTGACTTAGAAAACTATATGACAATAAATTAATGGTAGGTAAAAGCATTGAAGAATGTTTATTAAGCCATGAATCTGGATCCTCTGCTGTCACGGTACAGCAGACAGTAGAGGATTCAAACCCTTAAGCCATATAAAAAACAATTGTAATAAAGATAACTAATGATTATTAATAAGTTGGCTCATGATTAGAGAAGAAAAATATTTCTTACCACTTTGGGAATCTATAACACCATCATCAACAAGCTTCTCCATGGAGTTAAAGGAGGCCAATGAAGTTGCTGAAGCAGGCCAAAACAGAGCCCCTTTAATTCCCAACTGGTGACCAACTTGCAAGGCCCAACCCATATTTTTAGTAACAAGAATACAAGAAATCTTGTTATCACTATCAAAAGAATTTATCTCTTCTATGAGCTTGGGAAGCATTGCAGTCATGGTGGTTATAGTAGCCATAATGACTTTAGGAATATCTCCTCTATTAATTTCAGGACCTACACCATCAGGGAGAGACACCAACCTTATTTTTGATTCCATTGAAGTAGTTGTCTTGATTTTATTGTAGTTGTCATCTGAAGTTAAAAAAGTGATTTTGCAACCATATTTGGTTGCCAAAACATGAGAGAATTGCATCAAGGGATTCATGTGTCCTAGAATTGGGTAAGGTATTGCAAGAAAATGTGGGTTACCCATAACAAGGAAAAGGGTCTAAATTATTGGTGTAGATCGGACTCTGTTTCATACATGTATATAAGCATGAAGCAGAGGACTCTGTTCCAATAATAATAATGAGAGATTATTTGTTTTCATTCAGGACTTCCAGGTCAACTAAGCGTGAGAAATGGGCAGGGACAAGACATACCCTACCCCTTCAGGGCCCCTGGTGTTTTCTTCAATGGTGTGACACCCATTACATCCTGTATCTAAAGTTGAAGTCTTTGGTTATTATTATTTATTTATTTTTAAACCAAAGTATCTTCTGCGTGTGCAATCAGAGATTAATTTAAAGATGATGAAATCTATTTAAGAGGTTGACCTCTCCCATCAAATATTTTTCAATACGCATCGGCTGGTTATTCATTTTTTAGCATAAGACTTTGATTAAATTTTTTGGTGAATCTCTGATTATTATTATTGTCCATTGAATTATGAAGTGTTGATATATAAATAATATAATAAATTATAAAGTGCAATATATGTCACGTAAAGTTAATTGCCCGAGTACATGGCATTTTCATTTTCACTTTTTTTTATATGTTCTTTTTCACTTTTGTTTACTAATATTCTTTTGGGAGATGCTATTTTGACAAAAAAAATTTTGATAAATTGACAAGTAACCAACTTACAACACTAATTAACCAAGTTTTTTAGACTATTAGTAAGTGAAGTGATTAACCAAGTTTTTAATCCACGCCGAAAATCGTGAAAAAAATAGATTGGTAATAGTTTAAAAAACTTAGTTAATTGGTGTTGTAAGTTGGTTACTTGTCGATTTGTCAAATTTTTTTTTGTCACCATAGCATTTTTGAAATTGGTCGTAATTTCATTTTTACATAGATGAAGAAGCTACAAATGCATTTACCAAGAAAAAAAAAGGAAGCTACCAATGTAACTTCGGGTGCAGTGTGCACCACGTCGTATGTAGTAAGGTATCCACAACCTGTGCAATATCCTTATTTGAACCTTATTGTATCAAAGACACAATTTTAAACCACTTAATCCTAAGTCTTAGATATGTCATTGTATATCTTTATTCTTTATGTGCTGTATATCTTTATTCTATCCTAAGTCTTTGTGGTGTATAAAGAATGATGGACTTTAATGTGTTTGTACTATTATTATATTATTTGGTCAAATTGGATTTTTTTTTTTTGAAATGTAGTGGTGTGTAAAGAAACCCTCGTTCTCCTCCGTTGCACGAACACCACAATTTTACTTTTGTTAAAGTGTACTAGTACTAATAAAAAGTTATTAATGAGATTTTTTTTAGTAAATTTTATTGAAGTTTTGGATGGGAGAGATAAAGTCCTTATAAAATACTGCTATTAAAAAATTACTATAAAATAGTGATTTGTACACGTGTCACTCATTTAATTACTCAAATAAGAGTTTCTTTATTGTGAAAGAAATTGACGCAGACTTCTCTTTTTGAATTATATAAAATAAGGATATTACGAATTCAGGATTTTCATCCATAATAGAATCAATTTAATTGGGATTCAAATTAGATCCTAAATGAATTGCTCAATTTGACATGTCTAAAATCAATAATTCATAGTCTTTATTATTACTCATACATCGCGACAAAATGTAGAGAATGCATACATTATTTATTTAAGCTTGATTTATCTTGTGTGCTCCTGAATGTGTACCTGCTTATATTTTGTTTATTTACAGAGACTATACAACCTTAAAAAACAGAAACAATAATAAATTTTGAACAGAGTATTTAGTTGGGGGTCAAAAAGTACTTATTAGTACAACTTTATTCAGCAATAACATGTAAATTGCTTTTATTGATAATAATTGATAAGTCTTATTTTAGTGTCTTTTTAGTATTTAAATTAAATAAAGTTTGTGGAATTTTAGTTCTGTTTGGGCTATACTACAAATTATGTGTTATTATTTTCGGTTCTAATTATGGAGCAAATGAGGAATTTTGGATGATTAAATATCAAAGATCAAAAGAGCATAGAAAAGGAGTCAAGAAGCCATTTGGAAGTAAGAAAAAGCAAGCAAAAGAAGCAACACGGTCCGTGTCCAAATAACAGGTCCGGTTGGAAAATGCAATTATGGAAGTAATATGCGTGAGTAACACGGTTTACCACACGGTCTGTGTTCAAATAACATGATTCGTGTTCAAACAACACGGTCCGTGTCCTGTGTGCAGAAGTGCAACTTTTGGGTTTTCACATTCTGTAACTGTTGTAACCGATCATAATCTGAATGATCAAGACCCTTAATGACTCTAGGCCTATAAATAGCACTATTTTGTGAGTGTTAGGCATCATTCCTTACTTGTATTCACCTCCAAATTCTACTCTAAGTTTATGCAAATTAATTTCTCATCATATTTTATTTCTTGTTCTTTAAATATATATCGTAAGATATAACTATAAATTATATAGGTTTAAATATGTTTTTCGTCCCTGCAAATATAGTTGTTTTTCAAATAAGTCCTTGCAAATATTTTTTTTCTTAAAGGCTTAAATACGTTTTTGCCCCCTGCAAATAGGGGGTGTTTTGATTTTACCCCCTGCAAATTTTTTTTTTTGTAAAAAACCCCTTGCAAATTCCACGTTTTTGACTTTGGTCCTTCTGTTACTTCTCCGTTACAAAAACAGGTGACGTGTTTAACGGAGGTTTGGTTTCTTCTTCCCCATTTCCAGATTCATTTTCTCTTCCTCTTCACCTCCTTACCCAGAAATTATTCTATTCTCTTCATCTTCACCATAATCCATCTCTTCTTCATCTTCACCAAACACAAAGCCACAAAGCCACAAACTCATCTTCACCGAACTCATTTTCTCCTCCACTATTCTTTTTTTCTCCATCACCAGCATCTTCTCAACAAACCTCTTTCTTCTTCCATGGAAGTCTCAACAGATTTAGTTCTAAACTCTATTCTCCTTCTTCTCTTTCAATTCATTCTCCTACTTCATCTCTTTCAATTCATTTTTCTCCAATCACAGAACAAACTAAGCCAAGAACCTAATTGTAAAATTAACACTATAAAACTCCATAATACCCAGAGAACAAGTCGTATTGAGCATCAACGTGCAACTCCATAATTTATGAAATCTGATTGCTTCTGGTTGTTTCATCTTTCATTTTTTTTATTTATCAATTGTTTTTTAGAAAGTTTCCAAAGTAAAAAACCATTCTGTTCATCTTCTTCCTAACCCTAAATCCCAAATCAAAAATCCAACATTCAGAGTGGACCTTCCCCTATTTTGCTTCATATCTGTTTCAAGAAGAGATGGTGGTGTTTGTTCAAGCGATCTGGGTATTGATTTGGAAGAGAATGATTTGAAATGTTTTGATTTAGAAGATAATGATTTGGGTATTGATTTGGAAGAGAACGATTTGAAACTTTTGTTTCCAGAGTTCGATTGGGGTATTGATCTGGATCTCACCAACAATATGTTCTTATGTGCTTGAAGAGAAGGGGGTGCTGATTGAAGGGAAGCCGTTGGTGATGGTGGGGGTGGAGAGAGAGTGGGTGAGGAAGAAGAAGATTAGGGATTAGGTTTTAATTAAACAAATAATGACTTGGCATATTAAATAAGTATTTAAAATAAATAAAAATGAATATTAAATGACATGTCAGATTTCTGTTTGCCAATTCAGCGTTTTTGTGACACGTATGTTTTTTTTTTAACGCCTGAGTAACAGAAGGAGTATCGCCAAAATTTTGGTATTTTGCAAGGGGCTTTTTACAAAAAAAAATTGCAGGGGGTAAAACCAAAACACCCCCTATTTGCAGGGGGCAAAAACGTATTTAAGCCTTTCTTAAATAATACGTCCTTCTGTTAGTGAGATGTTACAAAAAAGCTGATGTGTTTAATAGAATTGTGATGTGTCATTTAATATTCATTTTTTGTTTATTTTAAATGTCTATTTGGCAGCCAAGTCATACTTTTTTATTTTTCATTATTCACTATTATTCTCTTCTTCTTCAACCAAAACTCAGATCCACTCATGGGCATTTCTCTCTGTGCGTGCATATCTGTCTCCTAGTCCCTTTCACAGATCTGTCTCTCCACCTTCTATACACAACATATTTAAGCCACATCAGCAGATGGCTAACAGTGACTTTTTTGAAAAACAACTATATTTGCAGCGACAAAAAACATATTTAAGCCAATTATATAACTATAAATTAACATAATACACCTTAAACAGTTATATAATTTAATATACACTTTTAAACAAAAGCACCATTGGAATAACAGAGTTGATTTGTAAAATATATAATTTAATAACTGCAAATTAAAATTAAATTATATAACTTTTTTTTGACCAAATTAAATTAAAATAAATTATATAACTATAAATTAACAAAATACACATTATCAAATATAAATATAAAAAAGATAAAAATGTAAACATCAATTTAAATATACTTCTAGTACTTGTTATTGCGAAATAACTAGTTACATGGGCTCATATTTATTTGTATGTTCTTTTTCAGGAAAGGTCTTACAGATGATCTTGGTTCAGAGGCTATGATTAGGGGTGTTCAAAACCGAACCAATTCAATAGGGAAACCGCAAACCGAACCAAACCAAACCGAAAACCGCAAAAACCGCTTTTGATCGGTTTTGTTCGGTTCTTTTTTTCATTGCACCGCGCGGTTCGGTTCGGTTCGCGGTTTTGATTTCCGAAACGAAACGAAACCAAACCAAACCAAACCGCAAGTAACACTAAGGCTTTGTTGAATTACAACTTTCCTTACTAACTTACTAACCCAAATGCAACTACAACCCAACTCTCACTCACTTACGATAAGAAAGGAATGGACCTTATCTTGGCAGAGTTCAATAAGATTAATAAGAAGTGACTTCAGATCCCTAAATCTCTTTTTAGTACGTTGAGCTAATATTAAGTGTCACTTATATTATCACTTTTCAAGCTGTCATCTGTAACTATTTTATTTCATTAAGATTGTCTTGGATTTTGAGTATGGGATTCTTTCTAATTATTTGGTGTTTTTTTTAAATATTTTTTCTCTGGTTGAAAAGAGTAGCATTTAGTACCCTGCTCTTTTGCTATACAGACTCACTCAACACGTTGAGACTTGTTGATACTGCGGAGGTGGTGTTCCATGTGCATGGGAACGAGGTGGCTTTGGTTAGAAGCCTTTTACAGCGTGGTTGGGAAGTCAACCCGCAACACGTCTTTCGCGAAGCTAATCAATGTGCGGATTTTTTGGCAAAGATGGGCATGGCTACGTCACAGGTTTCCGTGATTGTAGATTCTCCCCCGATAGCGATGTCTCACCTGTTGAGGGCGGATGCGCAAGGAGTCCCCTTCATTAGGCCTTAGTCTTTTTTTGTTTTTTTTGTTTTGTTTTCTCCTTTGTAACCAAAAAAAGTACCCTGCTCTGGGGCTTTTGTATACGGAATATCAAAATATGACATGGTGGCCAATTGCCCCGACTATTATCTTTCTCATTGTTGTTATAAGGTTTAATCAATAAAATTTTCTATATGTTTCTTCTATGCGCTGACCGACTATCATTTTTCTAATTGTTTATGGTTGTTCCCAATTTTATTGCATCCATCAAATACTTGAAATTCTGCCATCCAGGGAGCTCTCTTTTGGCAATTAAACTGATGTATTTCATATAACAATTTGAATACAGAGTGGATTGAAATGTTCTACAAAACATTATGGAAATTTGTATAAAACTAATAGAATGTGTCACTTGTGAGTGAGTGACATATATATAGACGTAATATATTAAGTATGTAAAAACAGGACAGGTGTGAACACCAAAAAGTGGGACGGTTGTAGACATATGGGCCTACCGCACGTCCGATTGGAGAGCAGAATGTAGTGGAGGGTTTTTTCTTTTGTACCCCCACCCATTCCTCTAACACCCCCACCCAAAACGAAATCGCCAAAATGCCCTTTGTCATCTATTTTTTTTTTTTAATTAAGGCGCATCGTATATATGTCAATTGGGACATATATACGATGTGCATTTTTAAGACATCGTATATATGCTCTGAAGAAGTATATACGATTGGCGAAGTTATATACGATGTCTTATATAATACACAGGCATATATATATGTCTTAAAATACACATCGTATATATGTCTCGATGCGAATTTAAATTTTGTTTTTTTAAATTTGTAAAAAAATTTAACGCTCATGATTTAACGTTCAAAGTTGATCAACGGTGTAGATTGCACGCCAAAATCAACGGTTGATAATCTTTTACCTCATCTATAAATACTCACTCCCACCATCACTATTTTTACACCAAAAATTCAAATACTAACTCCTCCTTCTCTCACACATCACAAGTGAAGATGATGCAGCTTCGCTAATGTCATACTACGAGCCTTCTTCCTCACTCTTGTTCATTCTAATATGGGGTTTGTTGATCATCGTGGTATCATCTTGAAAGATGATGGTATAAGTTTCGATGGGAGAGATGTTGTTTCGTGTAGGTTAAAACACGATATATCATTTTCTCGCTCTTAAGCGAAAAACTATCATGGATGGTTCAACCCAGAGAATTTAACATGAGATAATTCATATCGTTTATCGGAACCCGAAGCGACTAGTGGAGGTATTTATCGGTCTACCATGGATGTCAACGGCGAGGATGACGTCCGAGACATGATGTCCATTCATATTACAATTAAATGGAGGAGTTACATTCATCTATACGTCGAAACCGGAATGACCGTCATTTGAGATCCTTCGTCGATTAACTCCACCATTCTCGAGTTTCTATTGTATTTTCATTTTATCTGCTCTATTTTTATTCAAGTTGTTTATGTTTTATCGCCATGTAACTTTGTTTTATCGAATCAATGAAATCAAAAATTCATGGAAACTCGTAAAATAAATAAAACATCAAAAAAAGTTAATAATATAATAAAGTGCCAATATAATATCAAATACATCAAAAACAAATAAAAATCCCTAACGGCGTCCTCGCCGTCCGCGCCCGTCGCCTAAGCTCCCCACCACGTCATCCGGTGTCGCCATCCCCACCATCCTATGGATTGTCCGACACGCGGACCGCCATGCGCGATGTCGCGAAATCCACGAATCCCTCTCTACAAGCCCTCACAAGCTCCCTAATCCGGTCATGATCGTCGTAGCGTATCTCGGGGAGGTGTCGGTGGTCGAGCTCAGGTGATGGTGGAGCCGGTAATAGTCCGGGGATAGAAGCCCGGGACGTACCACTCTAAGTAGTTCCGCGATACGATCGGGCACGAGCAACCCGAGAGTAGTGCGCATGATGTCCTCCACAGATGCCATGAAGTGGGACGATCAAACTCTGTGATCGATATGACTCGGACGGCCATCGAGAGGTCACGCGGGATGATCTGCGTGTACCCAAATGTCGCCGCAGCACCTATTAGGCATGTAAGGAACTCGAAGTCAGCCCGGTGATGAAGCCTCAGAGGAGAGATCGCGCTCGCGGTCTACCACCACGTCCTCTCAAATGGTCGCCAAGCAGACATCCTCCGCCTCGGCTCATCAAGCATCCTCCGTAGTGGTGAGCTTGGTGGTCGACTTCTTCTTCCTGTAGCGCCAGCAAGTGGCTCCGCACCGGGATATGCCCGGCAATCTATCCACCATCCGGAAATACCACATAATCCAAGCCCGAAATGCAAAAATAAAGAACATATTTAATTCACAAAAATTTACCAAAAGTCATCCGATTTAACAAAAATACAAGAAGTTCAAATGTGTACTGAAATAGGTGGCATACCTCCTCCACATCGCTGCGTAGTCCTCAAAGACGCAGTGTTCAAGGACTCATACATGGCGGCTAGTGCACTGCACCCCATGCATAGCCTCCAAGAACATCGCTCTCGGATCATCCAGTAGACCGACCACTTAGCCTCACTGTCTCCGGTCTTCATAGTGAAGATCTCAGAGGTCGGCGCGGCAGATAAGCCCTCTCAAAGAATAAAGTGATGTCACCCCCTCCTCCATGTTACGCTCATACACCGCTCCAGCCATTTGAAGTCAGATGTCACGGACCCCACGGGTGTTGTTAGCGACCTCAACCCGTGACACAACCAGATATGTCTCAAAGAAGTCGTGAGGCAAACTCCGAGCTCACAAAGTGATGGCGGGAGGTGTGGCATAGTTCCCCGGATGGGAAGGTGCGCAGAGAGACAAGAGATGTCATCGAGTGATCGTCATCTCACCAAATGGCAAGTGAAATGACGAAGTGTCCGAGTGCCACCTCTCGATAAAAGCCGACAAAGAACTCATGGTCTCATCGTGGCGTGGCGGCCCGGAGAAGTGGGGCCAACCGGAGTCCCGACCACGGTGGTGCGTTCAAGTAGGTCGGGGTAATGAAGATGGAGTCTAGTATGGACTTTGTTGCCATGAGCCCATACTTTGACAACACGATACTCGAAATAAAAATAAATAAATAATGTAAGCAAAAAGTGCAGACTATGTGACTTAAATAAATTATTTAAGCAAAAATGCAAAACTTACCGGTCACGAGTATAGAATCTGCAGACATGATCGCCAAGTCGGTGAAAAGAGAGAGGTCGAGGCTCCTCCCGAGGTTCCTCCCGATCATCGCCGAGGCACCTCATGATACTCGGACATGGGTCGGTTCGAGTAATAAGCATCACTGAAATTTGCTGCTGCACGATACTCGGAAGGTGGGGATGATAATGAAGAGGTTGAGGATCGCATCGGGATACCGTGGATGATATCGAGGAGCAGTGGGAATGATCTCGAGAAACCGCCTCCTCTATGCCAATCCTCCCTGCTGCGTCTGCGCAGTAATCCCCGAGATAGAAAGCTCCGGTGGCCGACATGGAAATGCTCATCGATACTCGGTGGCTCAGCCGATACTCACCGCTCTGAGCTCATACTCGGTTGGCTCAGTGTGCTCATCTCTCGTCTCGTCACCAAGCATGGAGTCGATTATGCCTCCGAAGTCCTCGTACTCGGAGCGATGAGATGACTCCCTATCTCTCTCTCGATCGGAGAGACCTCACGTCTCCTCTATGCCTACCTGCCAGGACACCGCAAGCGAAGAAAAAGAATTAGTAAAAAAAAAAAAAAAAAAATTGCTCATCGTATTTACATCAAAGCAGTGTATATACGATGCTTACTTTTTCTTCGTATATATAGGGTCCTTTGGCGTATTTACGAGTGGATGAATTTTCGCTAATCGTATATATGAATGAATAGGGTATATACGGTGAGTAAATTTTTGCTCGTCGTATATAGGGATGTGGTGGGGTATATACGATTGGTTGATTTTGGCCGATCGTGATATACGCTCTCCGGGCGTATATATATGAGTGAAGGTGGTCAAACGTAGGTATGACCAATTATGTGAAGAAATGGTGATTTTGTAAACAGTCAGGGGTATTTTGGTATTTTCACACGGTGGGTGGGGGTGTTAGAGGAATGGGTGGGGGTCCAAAAGAAAAAACCCGCGAGTAGAATACGGAAGGAACGATTGCAGGCCACAATTGCATTTAGCTTTAAGATATCTATTAATTGGGGAAAAAATTCAAGGCTTAGATAACAATTAAACTACATTATCTTTTCTTTTTTTTTTGACAAAAGACACTTACGCCAACTCATTCATAATTAACTCTGAAATACATGTAGGAACATCAATATAATTTTGAGGACTAGCTAACAACAAGGTCACCCTCATAAGGGAATGAGCTAACCATAACCCAGTTGTTACTGACCCACCAAGTGTTTGTTGAAAGTTCAAACTAACTTTCTATAAAGCAAAACCAATTTCTCTCAATACATCACAACAAAACACCAAATAAAAATTCATTTGTATTGTACTTGTAAACATGGCTTATTCAATCAATGGCCGTAAAGCAAGTGAAATCTTTCAAGGCCAAGCTCTGTTATACAAACACTTATACGCTTTCATAGACTCAATGTGTCTTAAATGGACAGTTGAGTTAGACATTCCAAATATCATTCACAACCATGGTAAACCCATTACTCTTCAAGACTTAGTTTCAATTCTCAAAGTTCCACAAACCAAAATTGGTAACGTGCGACGCCTCATGCGCTACCTTGCACACAATGGTTTCTTTGAGATAGTAAGAAACAAACAAGAAGGTGAAGAAGAAGCTTATGCTCTCACTGTTGCTTCAGAGCTTCTTGTTAAAGGAAGTAACCTTTGTTTAGCTCCAATGGTTGAGTGTATTCTTGATCCAACTCTCTCAAGTTCATATCATCAGCTGAAAAAGTGGATTTATGAGGAAGATCTCACACTATTTGGTGTTTCATTAGGATCTCATTTCTATGAATTTCTTAATGGAAATCCAGAATATAGTAGAGCATTCAATGATGCAATGGCTAGTGATTCTCGAATGATAAACTTGGCTTTGAAAGACTGCAATTCTGTCTTTGAGGGACTTGATTCTATTGTTGATGTTGGTGGTGGAACTGGAACTACAGCTAAGCTTATCTGTGAGACATTTCCTCAATTGAAATATATAGTCTTCGATCGTCCACATGTTGTTGAGAACTTAACTGAATCCAACAATGTGTCATATGTTAGTGGAGACATGTTCATTTCTGTTCCTAAAGCTGATGCAGTTCTGCTTAAGGTATGATGAGTTTGTTTACTAAGATCTAATCAATTGCATTTTAATTTACTTATCTCAAACCGCCGCGAAGGTATTACTGCCTCTAGTCTTATTTATAAGAGAAAACAGTTTCATTAATTGAATAATTGATGTATCTGGTATATGAATCTATGATAAACCATTATAGACCATATACATCGGTTATTCAATAAACCTAAAATTGAATTTTTCTATTACAAATAGGACCCGAGGTAGTAAAACGCAATCGCAGTGGTTGATCTGATCTTTAACATTACAAAAAGTCGCTGTCAAATGCATGCGATTGATGAAACCTTAATCGTAACTGTAGACATTGTGGTTGCAACAATGTCAAAAATCTTGATGTGGCATCCAAATTGCGGTCATTAACTTTTTTTTAAAACCTTGATTCAAACTACATCTCACTTTTTGACATATATGGGATTACATATTGGAATTTTCTAATGGTCTATTTCTTTTTTTCTTGCAGTATATAATACATAATTGGACTGACAAGGATTGCATAAAGATACTGGAAAAATGTAAAGAAGCAATTTCAAGTGATGGGAAAAAAGGAAAAGTAATAATCATAGATATTGTGATAAATGAAAAGAAAGATGATTATGTTTTTTTTAGATAATCAAGATAACATTGAAGGGAGCACAAGGGGTGTCCAACCCTTACAATGAGTGAAAGAGAAGGGGGAGGGCCTCCTCAAAACCTACCAGAGCCAAAACCCTTTAAAAAGAGACTACAGAAGAAAAAAAGAGTCCGCACAAACTAAATTGTGCCATAGTGAGAAAGAGAGCTATCCCACTATTTCTCCCCCTCAGAAATACAACAAACTACAAGTCTTACAATGCGCAATTTACAACAAAGTGAAACATCCCAATGGGCAATTAAACCAATCCTCCCAAGCCACATTGCATTTCCGCCCCTTCCTTGCCTTAAACCAACTCCACGCTGAATCCTTCACACCCGCTACTATTGCTGAAACAGATACCACCTCGCCTTTGAATATTACCTTATTCCGTGCCATCCACAAATTCCAGACAACCGCCATCCAAATGAGATGCTTTACCCCCCTTTGCCTTTTTCCTTTCACCAACTTTCCAAATTCAACAAAGTGAGTTACTATATTTTCTGTAATACCAACCGAAGATCCTACCCACGCAAATACACTTCTCCATACGCTTTTGGCTACATCACAAGTCAGGAACAAATGCTCCACAGACTCCTCTCCCCGGAGGCACAACACACAGCTTAAATCATTTTGATGAAGAATACCTCTTCTATGCAAAGTGATTCTGGTCGCAACCCGCTGCAAAATTACTCTCCATGCGAATATTTGAATTTTAGACGGGACATCACATTTCCAGACTTTCTTGTAGCCAATGACAGTTTCGGCCTGCTGGGAATTTGCACCACATGCAGAAAAATTTAGTAAGCATTCGTAACATTTTTTCACCGTGAAACCTCCCAACATATCCGGTACCCAAGACCACCTATCCACGCCATCCGAAAGCTTGACTGGCAGCAACAGCTGCTGAAGCTCAACGCAGGAAACCGAGAGGCCAGGAGCCGAGAGTGCAGCCACCGAGGGATCTGCAGAATTCTGCAGCAGGCCTTCGGTACAAACAGCAGACCACGTCCATCCCTCGCTCGTCCATTCCCCAAATTTATCTACCTTGTCGTCCTTAGACCTGCACATATTGTATAAATCCGGGAATAAATCTTTCAGCTTATCCCTTCCCAACCACACATCCTTCCAAAATCTCGCCACATTTCCCTTTCCCACTTTAATCTTAATGACCTGCTCAAACCAATCTTCTTGAATATTAGTGTCCCTTCCAAGTAAACAAAGATCCCTCCACCAAATTGACTTCTTCTCCCACCCTCTTTTATGTTCAACAAAATCCGGCCATCTCCCCTCCAAGCCATATCTTTCCACCAATACCGATTTCCACGTGGGGTGACAATCTTCCTTTAACAATCTCCACCTCCATTTAGTTAGAAGAGCCACATTAAACATTTCCAAGTTTTTGATACCCAAACCCCCTTTATCTTTTGGCAAGCATATTGTTTCCCACTTCACCCAAGCCAACTTTTTGTTTTCCTCGTCCCCTCCCCATAAAAATCTTCTTTGTAACTTAGTAATCTCAACAACTTTCTTCGGTGCTTTATAGAAAGAGAAGAGATATAGAGGAAGGGAAGCAAGTACCGAATTTATGAGGGTTACACGGCCTCCTATGGATAGTTGTCTACTCCTCCAACTATTTAACCTCGCTTTCATGCAATCAATTGTTGGTTGCCAAGTGCTCATTCTTCTTGGATTTGCCCCGACCGGCACTCCCAAGAATTTGAAAGGGACCACGCCCTCCTTACAGGCCAAAAAGTGAGACATTCCCTTCAAATTTCTTTCATCAACATTCAGCCCAAAGATGCAACTTTTCGCGAAATTCACCTTTAAACCCGAGACCATTTCAAAGCTTCTTAATATCGCCTTCCAACACCTTATGCTCTTGTCACTACCATCACAAAAAAGGATTGTATCATCAGCAAATTGCAATAGTTCAATCGACAGAGTGTTATTTACTCCAAACCCATTAAGACTATTCGATTCCACTCCTTTCCTTACCAACACCGCTAACCCTTCCGCCACAACCAAAAATAAGAACGGTGCCACAAATTCCTCCGTAGGACTACCATTAACTAACACCGAAATAGAATTAGATGATACGCACGCTACCATCCACTTCCTCCATCTCACACCAAACCCCAACCTACCCAGCATATAATCCATGAACGCCCAACTTACAGAATCATAAGCTTTTTCAAAATCCGCTTTCATAACCACACATTTCTTTTTTTTCCTCTTGGCCAAGTCCATGAGTTCATTAACTACCACCACCCCGTCTAGGATATTTCTGCCAGCTAAAAAAGCGCTTTGACAGTCCGAGATCACTCCCTTCAAGACCCTTTTCAACCTTCCGGCAAGCACCTTAGCTAACATCTTATACAAGCAACCGATCAGTGAAATCGGTCTAAACTCCCCAAGCCCTTGCGGACTACCGTTTTTTGGAACAAGTGCAAGGAATGACGCACTCACAGCTTTGGGGAGTCGTGCACACTTATGAAACTTTTCAAAGAACTTCACCACTTCCATCCCAATAATGTCCCAGCACTCTTGTATAAACTTGAAATTAAACCCATCCGGTCCCGGACTTTTGTTTCCATCACATTCCCATACCACCTCTTTAATTTCCTCAACAGTAAATGGTCCAATTAGCAAGTCATTCTCAGCCCTAGAAATTTGACTAAAGTTTACCCCATCCAATGTGGGCCTGTCTAAGTCCTCCTCCCTAAATTTCTCTTCAAAGTGATTTTTGACCACCCTTTTCACACCACCAACATCTTCTACCCACTCCCCATTCTCCTTGAGTTTTAGCAATTGAGTTCTTCTTCGATTCCCTTTAATGCAAGCATGAAAAAACCGACTATTAGAGTCGCCTTCCGCTAACCATCTTACCCTCGCCTTTTGAGCAAGCAGACTTTCTTTTGCATGTAAGTCCTTCCAAAATTCCTCATTCAGCAAGTTCCTTCTAACATCATCTACGCCACCCCCCTCCGAGGCCAATTTCTCCACCTCATTCAAATCCCTTATTATGTTCTCAATTTTCAAATCTTTGTAACCGAACACCTCACGGTTCCAAATTTTTAGTTTATCCTTCAACAGTTTCAACTTCTCTTTCAGTACAAAAGACGCCTTACCTTTCACTTGGAAAGAAGCCCAACAACCTTTGACAAACTCCATAAACCCATCATGCTCGATCCATGTGAAAGGTAAGGCGTCTTTCCAATTGAGGATTTGGACAGATAACAGTGAAACAACATGTCTTAAAGGTAAGATTTTTTTTTAAAATTAGTTGAAACAGTGAAAAACTTTTTTTTTTCAAAATTAGTTGAAATATATTGCTGAATTTGTTATATTTGATGTTTCTTATTAGTTTTAGTAGAAAAATGAAAACATGAAATAAGAAATAAAAGTAAATGGCCCAATACTTTCATATATATATATATATATATATATTCAAACAACAAAATGGATCACTTTTTGCTTAAAAAAAACAACAACAAAATGGTACACTTTCAAAAAGATTTGTGTCAAACAAAATCCAGGAATTGTCATACTCAATACTCAAATTTGTGACTTTAAGGTGAGATTCGAACACGGTTAACGTCCAGACTAATCCTTGTGATATATTAATTGATTAGCTTTTAAGGATAGGCCTCAATAATAGACAACATTCCAGTCAAAGGAGATATCTTGTGATCTTGGAAACCTGCTTTTGTAAAGAGATTCTTCCATTCTTCCACTGTTCTCTCTATCCCATTAAGACATGCCATGTTTACATCCATGAGAAGTTTGAGTTGTTTTAATACATAGGTTGTTGGGCCAAATCCTCAATTGCGGTCGTGTGTTTCATCTAATTCAGCAATATATTTCAACTAATTTTGAAAAAAAAAAAAGTTTTTCACTGTTTCAACTAATTTTAAAAAAAAGTTTGATAATATTATGAATTTTATAATATTATCAAATACAATGCTCAAAAATATTATCAAATTCATAATATATTTTTAATAAGCTTGTTTAGTTTAAATGGTAAAATACAATGCTCTTTATCTTGTGTACATGGGTTCAACCCCTATTTTTGATAATTTTTCGAGAATTTTCGTGTGTGGATAAATTATCAAGTTTTTTTTTTTGCCTCATTTCAAAATTTAATTTAGGTCTCAATAAGTGTTGGATCAGCCTGAAAGTACAGTTTAAAATAAAAATTTAAGTTTTGATATGTGACACAAGAACTTATTAGGAAATCAAGGCTAATTTATTTTGCATTACAATATACATAACTTAACATAATGCACTTTCACATTCCATTCTTCCTCTCATCTTTTCTCTTTTCCACATTCTCATTTATTTAAACTATTTGTAAAATGGCATGCTATATTGCCATAGCCTATGCTAAATTTCACTATACTATTGAAGCAACAAGACAAACAAGAGAGAACATTTCTCCCCTATTCCCTAGCCCAATTGATAAACTTGGTCAAATTCTTCTCACCTTCAGCTTTATTCTTGACCACAATTTCCATTAATTTCCAAGACCTTTCCTTTATTTCTTCATCACCAATCAATTGTTCAACCTT
Organism: Oxytropis ochrocephala; assembly: GCA_020916435.1. Taxonomy (NCBI): domain Eukaryota; kingdom Viridiplantae; phylum Streptophyta; class Magnoliopsida; order Fabales; family Fabaceae; genus Oxytropis; species Oxytropis ochrocephala. The sequence goes on along the minus strand of CM037091.1, from coordinate 6,467,913 downwards.
CTTCATTATCTCTCCCCTTGTTATCAATCCATTTTCATCCTTATCAAATCCAAGTCCAACTTTCCACACATCACAAACATATGTCTTGTTCATAAGTTGATCACCAAAAAATGGCCAACACAAAAAAGGCACCCCATTACACAAACCTTCTATAGTAGAATTCCAACCACAATGTGTAATAAAACATGCTATAGAAGGATGACTCAAAATCTTCTTTTGTGGTGCCCAAGTAACAATTTTACCTTGACTTCCTTTAAACTCATTAGGGTATTCAATGTTTACCCCTTTACCATTATTATCTTCTCTCACAACCCAAAGAAAAGGTTTGTTAAGGAGGTCAAGTGCAAGAGCTAATTCTTTGAATTGATCTTGTTCAGTTGATACCATACTACCAAATGAAATATATATTACAGATTTAGGTGGATGTTGATTCAACCATTCTAAGCATGTTTTATCTTCTTGCCATAACCAATTCATGTTGTTTTCACTTTCCATTAATGGGCCAATTGGTAGGAATTTTGGTGATAGTGAAAGTGCTTCAACCTCAAGTTCCTTAGTAGTGTTACAAAGCCACCACTCTCCTAAATTCATGTTTTTCATCTCTTTCATCATATGATGGAAAAAGAAGAAACTTTTTAAACTGTACCATGGCATGGCAGCTGCTTGCATTATTGACAAATTTGAGGATAGCTGAATTTCTTTATTTTTTGTTGGGTGTCCTGAAATTCCAAAAGACAATTAAGAAGAGCTGCATTATTAATCTAATCTAATATCTATTTATACAAACAAACTTCCTACAAAATTACCATTTTAGATCTATTATTAACAAGACACATATTCAATTTAGGGGTAAAAATGTCATTACGCTCTCTTTCTTTTTCTTCTTACACTCTTTTTCTTCCTTTTTTCTCTTTCTTCTTACACTCTCTTTCCACCTTTTTACTTTTTTCTTACACTTCTTTCTTCCTTTTTTTCTCTTTCTTTTTACACTCTCTTTTCTTCTTTTTACTTTTCTCCTACACTCTCTTTACATTTTTCTTACATTCTCTTTCTTCCGTTTTTCTCTTTCTTTTTACACTCTCTTTTCTCCTTTTCACTTTTCTCCTACACTCTCTTTCTTCATTTTTCTCTCTTTATTTTACTTTTATTTTTCCATAAACAATTATTTTCTTTCATTTCATTTCACTTTAGTTTTTATTAACTAAATTTCTAAATTTATACAAACACAACTCTACTTAAATTACTCTACTAAAATTATCTTCTCTTTTCTCTCTGAAATTTGTTTACACTCTTATTGTTAATCTACTAACACCTCTTATTGATAGTCTACTATCTATACTTTACTATCTACTATAATCTACTAATCAACTAAAATAATTAACTGAAACTACGAGATAACTGCAATGATAAATAAAAAAACACGGGATAACTGCACTAATATATAGTAAAACACAAGATTAATATTTGTCATTGATAATTAAATTTTTTGAAGACTACTATAAACTTACTATGTAAAAAACAAGAATATTTAATGACTATTTAAGCTATTGATTAATATTTAAAAGAAATATTTCTTATTGATAATGTATTATCTACTATAATATATTATCCAACTAAAATAATCAATTGAAACTACGAGATAACTGCACTTATATATAAAAAACACGGGATAACTGCAGTGATATATAAAAAAACACGAGATTAATATTTGTCATTGATAATTATAATTTTTGAACACTATTATAAACCTACTATTTAAAAACACAATAAGACTTAGTGGCTATTTGAACTACTAATTAATATTAAACAAATGTTTCTTATTGATAGTTTACTATCTAACTTTTACCATCTACTATAATTTACTAATCAACTAAAATAATCAATTGAAATTACGAGATAACTACACTGAAATATAAAAAAACACGGGATAACTACAGTGATATATAAAAAAACACGGGATTAATATTTGCAATTGATAATTATAATTTTTGAAGACTACTATAAACCTACTATCTAAAAAACAAGAAGACTTAATGACTATTTAAAGATTAATACCTAAAAAAAGATAAATAATTGTCACTGATATATAAAAAAACATGGGATAAATATTTCTTATTGATCATCTACTATAATCTACTATCTATATTTTACTATCTACTATAATCTACTAATCAACTAAAATAATTAATTGAAACTACAAGATAACTGCAATGATAAATAAAAAACACGGGATTAATATTTGTCATTGATAATTAAAAATTTGAAGACTACTATAAACCTACTATGTAAAAAACAAGAAGATTTACTGAATATTTAAAATAAATATTTCTTATTGTTAATCTACTATCTCTCTTTTAGTATCTACTATAATATACTAATCAAATAAACTAATCAATTGAAAATACGAGATAACTGCATTGATATATAAAAAAAAGGGATAACTGCAGTGATATATAAAATAACACGAGATTAATATTTGTCATTGATTATTATAATTTTTGAAAACTATTATAAACCTACTATCTAAAAAAATAAGAAGGCTTAATGGCTATTTAAACTACTAATTAATATTAAAGAAATATTTCTTATTGATAATTTACTATCTAACTTTTACATCTACTATAATCTATTATAATCAACTAAAATAATCAATTGAAACTTCGAGATAACTGGAATGATATCTAAAAAAACATGGGATTAATATTTGTCTTTGATAATTATAATTTTTGAAGACTACTATAAACCTACTATCTAAAAAATAAGAAGACTTAATGACTATTTAAACTGATCAATACCTAAAAAAGACAAATAATTGTCACTGATATATAAAAAACACGGGATAATTATTTCTTATTGATCATCTAATATCTATCTTTTACTATCTACTGTAATCTACTAATCAACTTAAATAATCAATTTAAATTATGAGATAACTGCACTGCTATATAATTTTTTAGAATAGCAGTGATATATAAAAAAAATACGGGGATAACTGCAATGATATATAAAAAAATGCTACGGATATATAAAAAAATACGGGGATAACTGCAATGATATATATAGGATAACTTCACTGATATATAAAAAACACGTGATAACAATACTGATATATAAAAAATACTGCACTGATATATAAAAAAACACTGGATAACTGCACAATTGTTTTTAAATGATACTTTAACATTTTTAGATTTTAATATTTATCTATCTTCTATTTGAAACTCATTTTTTATCTACTTTAAATTTGTTTTTATTTTCACGGGATAATGTTCAGAGTATTTAATACTATCTAAGTTCATTCAAAAAAACAACATGACAGCACCCGTGCGTATGCACGGGTATGCTACTAGTTGGCTAGAAACATGATGAGATCAGAAAGACTGTTTACACAACATGTGGGACCCGATTGGAAAAATCGATCATTTAGGTAGGTAAGGGATCTCGATCATTGGATGGAGATTGGACAGTTCATAATGTAACCTTCACCTAAAAAGTGTTGGAGTTTCGATTGTTTCGTGGTGGTGAAATCTTGATTTCACAGTGAATTGAGAGAGAGAGACAGTAACGAACAAAACAGAAATTGGAGGGAAAATTCAATTTGAATGTTCACTGTGTATTGATTGATATCAAGAATTTACAACATGTCTGTATATATATCAAGAGATTTCCATTGGTTCTGATAACCAACTCTAACAAATCAAAAGGAACTCAAAATCTAATTTTCGACTAGCTATTATTTTCGACTAGTGTACAAAATGAGTCATTCCTCTTCTATATTTGAATTACAACTACAATACACCCCCTTAATTAATTCAAATCACTTAAACTACACATGCCAATCATATTCTTCATTTCTTCAAGCTTCCTCGGCTTCAATGACTTTGTAAGCATATCTGCAGCTTGTTCTTCAGACTTGCAGTGTTCTATTTTCAGCTTGTTCTTGTTGAGTTGATCACGAAGGAAGTGATACTTGATCTCTTATGCTTGCTTCGTCCATGAGCCACGGGGTGTTTGGCCAAATCTATTGCAGATTTGTTGTCTACTTTCAATACCATAGGAGTGTCATTCTTCATTTTTAATTCACTTAACAACATCTCAAGCCACATTGCTTGACTTGCACCAAAAGCTGCTGATATGTATTCAGCTTCACAACTCGATAAAGCCACTACATTTTGCTTTTTAGAGCACCACGATATAGGAGCTCCACCAAGCATGAATATGTAGCCTGAAGTACTCTTCCTATCTTCAGTATCACCACTCCAATCAAGATCATCGATATCCAGATTATTTCAATATCGCAGTTTGCTTTTGTAGCAGGAAACAGAATTCCACAAACTATGGTACCTCTTATGTATCTCAGTATCCTTTTTGCAGCTATTAGGTGAGTTCTATCCGGCTTCTCCATAAATCTACTCACCAAACCTACACTATAGGTTATATCAGGTTTTGAGTTGCACAAATACCTCAAGGATCCAATTAATTGCCTATAGAGAGTACCGTCAATCAGCTTATCAGTATCATCACTTGTCAATCTTCCACCTGGTTCTACTGGTGTGGTAGCAGGATTGCATTCCATCATTTTGAATTTCTTTAGGATATCAGTTGCATATTTCTTTTGGTGAAGAAATATGCCTCTTTTGGATGTCACAAACTCCATCCCTAGGAAATATGCAAGCCTGCACATATCAGACATTTCAAACTCACTCATCAGTTTTTCTTTGAAGATTTTGATCTCTTGCTCACTATCACCAATGACAAGAAGATCATCTACATACAAACAGATCATGATAACACCAGTTGAATTGCTCTTCCTTAGGTACACACCATGTTACATTACACATTTCTCGAACTGAAGTTGTTGAAGGAAGTTGTCAATTCTTTTGTTCCAGCCCGAGGTGCTTGCTTTAAACCATATAAAGCCTTGTTCAACTTCATCACTCTATCTTCCTTTCCCTTTAATTCAAAGCCCGGTGGTTGCTTGATATACACTTCCTCCTCCAATGGACCATTGAGGAATGTTGATTTCACATCTAGTTGACTCATTGTCCACTTCTTCATGCTAGCAATTGCAACTATCAGTCTAATAGTTTCAATTCTAGCTACTGGAGCATAGATTTCATTATAGTCTAAACACTGGTTTCGTGATAAAACCCTTTGCCACTAACCTTGCTTTATACTTGGCAATTTCTCCATTTGGTTTTACCTTAGTCTTGTAGACCCACTTGACTTCAATAGCCTTCTTATTACTTGGTAGTCTCATCATTTCCCAAGTGTTGTTCTTCTGAATTGCCTGAAGTTCTTCCTCCATTGCCTTCTTCCAATGAGGATTAGCTAGTGCTTCATTCAGTGAAATCGGTTCTGCTTCTGCAAGGAGTACTAACTACTGATGAGCTCACCATTCGTGTGTCTATAGCGAAGATCGTGAAATACTTCGTAGTCCTGGAGTCTGCTAGGTAAATTTCTTTGTCTCTGTGGTCTTCTAGGTGGCTCACCATCACTGTCATCATCTATTTCTGCAGGTTCAGGATTAGTTGGAGCATCATTCTCTACATCCAACTCAGCTGTCACAGTCTCAGTTTCTTTTTCCTTTGTAGTACTCCAATCCCACTCCTTTGTTTCATCTATTACCACATCATTGCTGATCACTATTCTTTTGTTCAAGGGATCATAGAGCTTGTAGGCACCTGTGTTATGATAGCCAACTAATATCATAGTTTGTGATCTAGAATCAAGCTTCCTTCTCTGCTGTTCAGGTACATGTCTGTGAGCTAGTGATCCAAACACCTTGAAGTGTTTCACACTTGGCTTGGACTCACTCCATGCTTCCTCTGGTGTAGTGTTTTCTAGTCTCTTTGTTGGACTTCTGTTTAGAATATGAGCTGCTGTGACCATTGCCTCTGCCCAGAATTCATTTGGTAAGTGTTTCTCTTTCAACATGAATCTCACCATATTCAATAGTGTCCTATTTCTTCTTTCAGCAGTTCCATTGTGTTGAGGTGTGTATGGAGCCATCACCTCATGCACAATCCCTTCATCTTTGCAGTATTTTTCAAATTCCAGTGAAGTATATTCACCTCCTCCATCAGTTCTTAACTGTTTAATAGATCGGCCAGATTGCTTTTCTACTAATAGTTTGAACTCTTTAAATGTTGCAAATACATCACTCTTTCTTTGCAACAAGTAAATCCACATTCTTTGAGCAAAATCATCAATAAAGGAAACAAAATACAGGTTACCTCCATGAGATTTGACTTCAAAGGGTCCACATACATCTGAGTGGATTACTTCAAGCTTTCCTTTTGCTCTTGTTGAAACTTCTGACTTGTAGGACTTCCTGGGCTGCTTCCCTTCACAACACTTGCTGCACACTTGTCTTGGCATTTCAATTTGAGGTAGCCCTGCAACCATTCCTTGCTTCTGCAGAGTATTCAAACTGTTGAAATTCAAGTGTCCCATTCTTCTATGCCACTTCCATGTATCTTTACTAGTTTGTGCTGATAGACACTCATGTTCAATGGTGTTAACACCTACCTTAAAGGTCCTGTTCTTTGATGCAGGTGCCTTTAGGACAGTGTTGCCATTTTTGTCTGCAACTTTCATGAAACCATCACTCATGTTCATGGAGTAACCCTTCTCAAGTAATTGCCCCAAGCTAAGCAAATTACTCTTCATTTGAGGTACATATAGCACATCACTAACCACCACTTTCTTTCCATCTTCTCTTCTTATCTCTACCTTACCGATACCTTCCGCCATGACAGCCCTACCATCACCAAACCTTATTCTTCTTTTCACAGTCTCATCAAGTTCACAGAACCAATCCTTGTGACCAGTCATATGGTTGGAACAACCTGTATCAAGGTACCACCATTCCTCTTCACGCTTTCTTTGTTCTTAATCGCCATTAGCAAAGATTTCTTCACCTGTCATCACAATTATGGCTATAAGCATCATTGTTTCTTCATCATCGTGAGTCACGAGCTAACTGTGCTTCTTCATTCCTCTTCCTAGGCACCTTAGGATTTTCACATTCATCAGCATAATGGCCCCATTTTTACAGTTATAGCATTATATCTCATCCTTAGATTTCTTCTTGTTCTTTCCAGAATTATCACCCCTTTCTTCTGAGTTCCATTCTTTGAGCCTCCTCCCTCATTCTTGTTACTATTCCATTTCCCTTTACCCTTCTTATTCCTCCAAGAATTACTCGATGCATTTCCTTTTTCTTGTGATTTGGAAAACAGTGCCTTGTCACCTTCTTTCACTTCTTTCTTGGCAATTTCTCTACTCTTCAATTTGATTTCATGTGCCTCTAAGGATCCCATTAAATGTTCTAATTTCAGATTATCTAGATCCTTAGATTGCTGTATTGCCGAGACTACACTATCAAAACTTGGAGTAACACCAGTGAGAATCTTTTCTACTTTCATTGAATCACTAACCACCTCACCGCAACTACGCATTTGATTCGTTAGAGTTACTAACCTGCTTACAAATTGCGCTACTGTCTCGTTTGGCTCCATCTTCAATAGTCCCAATTGACAACGCAGTGACATCAATTTCATCTTCTTCGCTTGTTTATCGCCGGAGTAAGTAGTTGCCAATACGTCCCACGCTTCCTTCGCAGTTTCGTATTCAATTATCTTCTCCAGAACATTCGCTTCAACACATTGATGGATCAAGAAAATTGCTTTGTCATCTTTCTTCGATTGTTCACGGTGGGTTGCTCTCTGAGCCTCCGTGGGAGCCGCATCCAGTGGTGTCACACCATTTCTGATCACTTCAAGAACACCTTGGTACTGGAAGGCTACCTTCATTTGAGCCGTCCATCGCTCGTAGTTACTTCCATCAAACACTGGTAGCTTCGCCGGAAATTGCCCATTGTTCGTATTCCCTTGCGTGGCCGCTATCACCGCCGCCCTGAACCGCTTGCTCTGAGGCCAATTGTTGGAGTTTCGATTGTTTCGTGGTGGTGAAATCTTGATTTCACAGTGAATTGAGAGAGAGAAAGAGAGTAACGAACAAAACAGAAATTGGAGGGAAAATTCAATTTGAATGTTCACTGTGTATTGATTGATATCAAGAATTTACAACATGTCTGTATATATATCAAGAGATTTCCATTGGTTCTGATAACCAACTCTAACAAATCAAAAGGAACTCAAAATCTAATTTTCGACTAGCTATTATTTTCGACTAGTGTACAAAATGAGTCATTCCTCTTCTATATTTGAATTACAACTACAATAAAAAGTACAACTCGAAATATGAGCCATCTGATCTTCATCAGGTTCATGACTGTGTGTTAGTGTGATCACAGGGAATCCAATTTGACAACACATAATTATTAATCCTAAAAGTTGACTTAGAAAACTATATGACAATAAATTAATGGTAGGTAAAAGCATTGAAGAATGTTTATTAAGCCATGAATCTGGATCCTCTGCTGTCACGGTACAGCAGACAGTAGAGGATTCAAACCCTTAAGCCATATAAAAAACAATTGTAATAAAGATAACTAATGATTATTAATAAGTTGGCTCATGATTAGAGAAGAAAAATATTTCTTACCACTTTGGGAATCTATAACACCATCATCAACAAGCTTCTCCATGGAGTTAAAGGAGGCCAATGAAGTTGCTGAAGCAGGCCAAAACAGAGCCCCTTTAATTCCCAACTGGTGACCAACTTGCAAGGCCCAACCCATATTTTTAGTAACAAGAATACAAGAAATCTTGTTATCACTATCAAAAGAATTTATCTCTTCTATGAGCTTGGGAAGCATTGCAGTCATGGTGGTTATAGTAGCCATAATGACTTTAGGAATATCTCCTCTATTAATTTCAGGACCTACACCATCAGGAGAGACACCAACCTTATTTTTGATTCCATTGAAGTAGTTGTCTTGATTTTATTGTAGTTGTCATCTGAAGTTAAAAAAGTGATTTTGCAACCATATTTGGTTGCCAAAACATGAGAGAATTGCATCAAGGGATTCATGTGTCCTAGAATTGGGTAAGGTATTGCAAGAAAATGTGGGTTACCCATAACAAGGAAAAGGGTCTAAATTATTGGTGTAGATCGGACTCTGTTTCATACATGTATATAAGCATGAAGCAGAGGACTCTGTTCCAATAATAATAATGAGAGATTATTTGTTTTCATTCAGGACTTCCAGGTCAACTAAGCGTGAGAAATGGGCAGGGACAAGACATACCCTACCCCTTCAGGGCCCCTGGTGTTTTCTTCAATGGTGTGACACCCATTACATCCTGTATCTAAAGTTGAAGTCTTTGGTTATTATTATTTATTTATTTTTAAACCAAAGTATCTCCTGCGTGCGCAATTGCAGAGACTAATTTCCCGAGGTACTGAAATCTATTTAAGAGGTTGACCTCTCCCATCAAATATTTTTCAATACGCATCGGCTGGTTATTCATTTTTTAGCATAAGACTTTGATTAAATTTTTTGGTGAATCTCTGATTATTATTATTGTCCATTGAATTATGAAGTGTTGATATATAAATAATATAATAAATTATAAAGTGCAATATATGTCACGTAAAGTTAATTGCCCGAGTACATGACATTTTCTTTTTCACTTTTGTTTACTAATATTCTTTTAATAATTGATCGTTATTTCATTTTTACATAGATGAAGAAGCTACTATGCATTTACCAAGAAAAAAAAAGGAAGCTACCAATGTAACTTCGGGTGCAGTGTGCACCACGTCGTATGTAGTAAGGTATCCACGATGTAACTAAAGCACCTAGCGCATATTGAGGTGCAGTGTATCTCAGATTCTCTTCTCACTGTGATCGGTGATGAGGAATCTAACACGTAAACACAATAACAGAGTAATATGCAGCAGAAATAAATTTCCAAATTTACAAGAATTTATGAGGAGCAACAACAATGGTAGCAACGGTAACAAATAAAAACACACAATGAACACCAATATTTTTAACGTTGAAGACCCCCTAAAGTAAGGATAAAAGCCACAGGTTGTCCAGGACCAAAGAAATAGATTCACTATAATTAAATAAGGGTACAAGAGAGTTTCAACAAAGTGCACAACCAACCAAAACAACAAAACACAAAAGCTTAAAAATAGGAACAACAAGATGAAAATACCCAAAACCGCAATTTCAGTAAGAAGCGAATATCTCTCTCCTCAGACATCGTTTCGACAATTCAAACGATGCAAGTTAATATCTATGTCTTACAAACCTGCTGTCCAAAAATCAACAAGATCCAATGAATCCGGAATCGAAGTTTTACGGTGTCAGGTTTGAGAAGAACAGGAATAGCTCCCTTTCTTCCTTTTCTCTTCGGTGGTTGTCCTTCTCACTTGAAAACACTCACTTATCAAACCCTAACTTAATCCTCTCCACTTAAAATAAGTGAGACACATAATGAACTAAAATATTTGGGTTTTTTTCCACATAGAAAGAGAGCCCAATACCCAACAATCGAATCAGGTGTCTCTTGCAGTCTTAGGCTCTGTTTAGCAAAAAATAGCGGATAGCGGATGAGCTTATAGCAGATAGCTTATAGCGGATAAGCTAGTTGATGGCGAATGAAGTGTTTGGTAAAGTTAGCGGTTGAACTAGCTGATAAATGTAAAATGACATAAAAGGACTTTATGTTTAATTTTGGTTAGATTTATTTAATCAAAAAAAAATATATTAAAATAACGCGATAGGAAAAAAAAGAGTTGCAAGTACAAAAATTATATATATTAAAAATAACATTTTACTTTACTAAGGACAAAGAAGGAATATCATAAAAATAATGAGGGTAAAAGTGACTAAAAAGATGAGACGTTATAAGCTATAAGCTCAAACGCTACTTGAAGTAGCGTTTCAAAAGACGCTATAAGCTACTCTAGAAACGCTATCCGCTACTGTTTGCCAAACACCTCTAATTTTTTCCATCGCTATAAGCTAGTCAAATCTGCTAGTCAGATCCGCTATAAGCTCGGATCTGACTTGCCAAACAGAGCCTTAATCGTAATTATAAAGAGGGCAACCAATGTGCTGATTATCTTGCCAAGACGGAGCTGATTCAAGCGATGAGTTGTAATTTTTTTGGCACACTTTTATTTTTTCTTGCTTTGTTTTTTCCGGATGTAAACAAAAAAAATATCCAAAAAGACAAAAACATCATTTTAGCGGTGGTAGATTTAAATTTTCGGTTGGTAGGATAATTTTTTTTGTTTATATAGCACTAACACAAATTACCAATTAAATAGCATTAATAGAATTAAAATTGGGATTATAAGAACAAGAACGAATTTAAAGAGAGAGAATAACTTTTTAAAATAAAATACGTGAGATGTGAGTGATTGTGTAAGTGTAATGCATTAGAATGGTGTAAAACTAGAGACTTTTGTGCAAAACTTCAAACTTTTTCCATATCTTACAATCCAATTTTAATCAATCCAACGAGCATATATTTTTAAGAGCCTCGAATTTGATTAATAAACTACAAAAGGATTAAAAAATGGGAAATAAGTTGCAACATTTTTTTTCGAACTTAGATGAAATGGTGAATAAACATCACACACACACACATTATCACTACTCACATTTGAATTCAAAATCGAGAGTTTCTCCATGTCGCTAAAATTGTCAATGCAATTAAATGTGAGAGACAAAAAGAACTTGCATTACACTAAACACAAAATACATTAAAAGAAGGAACAACATACACTGTTTTCGTAAAAGTTAGAAATCTTAGGAAGATTATGTTAGGAGTTTTTGGAGTACAAGTATTGTCAAGAAATTATCAAATTGTTGAAAAAAGACAATCCCGTCTTTATTAAGAGAGGGTCGCATATTATATGTGATTTGGGGGGAAAAAATTTTCTCCACCATTTACTAATATACCTCTCATTTTGTACCCATTGTTTACTAATATACCCCCACTCTATATTTTTGGACCGACATACCCCCACTCTATATTTTGTGCCCCACCATTTACCAGTATACCCCTCATTTTGTACCCCACTGTTACCAATATACCCCCACTATATATTTTTGGACCGACATACCCCTGACAAATTTTTTATTTGTCCAACACTATTTTTTTTTCCACGTTTGGTGGGAAAATTTTATATCCACCATTTACCAAATATACCCTTCATTTTCAGACTCACTCCAATATACCTCCACTCTATATTTTTGACCGACATACCTACGATAAATTTTTTTTTGTCCAACACTCTTTTTTTTTTATCCACTTTTGGTGCGAAAATTTTATTCCCACTATTTACCAATATACCCCTCATTTGTACCCCACTGTTTACCAATATACCCCCACTCTATATTTTTGGAACGACATACCCCCACTCTATATTTTGTACCCCACAATTTACCAATATACCCCTCATTTTGTACCTCACTATTTACCAATATACCCCCACTCTATATTTTTGGACCGACATACCCCTGACAATTTTTTTTTTGTCCAACACTTTATTTTATTATCAAAATGTATCCCTCATTTTGTATCCCACTGTTTACCAATATACCCCCACTCTATATTTTTGGACCGACATTGTTGCCTCATCCCACCAAGGGCTATTGTTGCATCTTCGTCTTATATATATGTGTTGCGTATTTTTATACCCCCTTATAAAATGTTGATGTTTTTTTGAAACTACATCTGTAGGCCTGTTAATCACCTCCTCGTGCATAGCACGGGCATGTGTCCTAGTGTAGAGAATTACAATGAGCACAGTTTAACATGGATAACTCAAAAACCAGAAAAAAATAAAATAATACTATGTGAATAATGAGCCCATCTCTTATTTTATTTTATTGTATTTGTTTTTGTATTTGCTTCTATAGCACTTTTAGACTAGTTCATTAGCTAGCTAGGTGTTGTGGGTGTCTATTTTTGGCATCTTTTGACAAACACCCAAATGGGTCAATTTTTGTTTTACCACGTGATTGGACACCCTCTCAATTTCTTTATAGTAGGTGGGGGAGTATGTGTCACTGAAGCTGATCTTTAAGGGCATCAAAAATATTTTTAATTATCGAAAAAATAATAATACTATGTGAAAGTTGTTACAACATATAGATTTCTCTAAAACACCCAATGACCTCAGTACACTCATATTCTCTAATATTTAACTACATCTTACAACACTCTAATACAAAAGTATAAGAAAAAGAAAAAAGTCAAATACAAACTTAAAGTGTTTTTAACTGGTGTATCTTGTAAAGGAGAACTCGAGCCTATATATATAACTTTGACATCTCTTCTTTCACAAAACTACGTAGTGTAGAACTTCTACAAGATTCTCAATTTCAATCAACTCCAACAAAAACTATATGAAAAGTCAGTTGGTAAGATAAATTATAACACATATCAAATAGGATACATCCCCTTCATTCCATTTCCACATATAGTTTTTTTATGAGCTCCACATATAGGCCTTAATCTCTAAAAACAACTCTCCCATCTTGAACCAGGTAACAACATGCTTGAAGTTCAAGTAGTCCTTCTATGATTTTAATCTCACGATGCACCTTGAGACTAGTAGGGGTGTTTGCGGTGCGGATTGGTTCGATTTTGAGAAAAAAATGAATCAAATCGCAAAAAAAAAATAGATGCGGTTTGGTTTGGTTCGGTCGGCTTCCTAAAAAAACCAAACCAAACCAATGCGGTTTAAATTGGATCGGTTATTTGCAACAATAAAATGCAGCCACTAGCTTCTTGAAGAGCACCAAATCAATGATTTCAATATATAGCTAGTAATATCTGTCCTAAATAATCACACAATTCCAATATCTTCATTAATTGCAGTGTTAAAAGAGAAGCAGTAACAACATTATTAGGTAGATTCATACCAGTGTTAAAATAGAAAATGAATAACAAAATTTGGGCCTAAGTGAAGTGGTGTGGACTGTGGACGTTTAATTGGGCCTAACTTCTGTGTTGATGGCTGTGAGCCCATAATAAGGCATAACTTGGCTGTAACAGTAAAAAAACTGTGTTACTTATAAAATTTTGCGGTTTGGTTCGGTTTTGTTTGGTTACTAAAATCAAAATTGCGAATCGAACCGCGCGGTTTAACAGAAAAAAGAACCGAACTAAACCAATAGAAAACGATTTTTGATTTGGTTTGATTCAATTTGTGTTTTCTATTGGTTTGGTTCGGTTTTGGATACTCTTACATGAGAGTTGTTTTCCCGCATGAGAAACTACTCTGCGTTATTCCTAGAATTTCTCAGCATCAATTGCTTGACCCAAAATCTCCTCATATTGATTGATAATATTCAATATCATATTTAATATACACTACCCATAATAAACATAGTTCCAAATGAGCACAATTGTTATGAAATTTAACCCACAAAAGGAATGATAATTTTGGTCTATGAAATCAAAATGATTGAGTTCATACTTGAGTAAAATTAATCAATGTACAAGTGACTCTATCTCATCTTCACTCCAAATATCCTCCATCTCACCTAAGTTTAGTCCCATTTGATCATTTTTGCTCCGATACTTGCATGTGAGGCACATTCTTTTTCTACAAATGATAAGTTTCCTCAGACTTGTGTCATTCAGATGATCTTCAAGATCACAAATAGAATATATGACTTTAAAATTGGGATTCACAGGGATGCTATGACATATATTCACTTTCGCCAAATATTACTTACAAATGATAAGTTTTCTCAAACTTGTGGCATTCAAATGATCTCCAATCACAAATAGAGTAAGTCACCTACACAATATAATCTCTCCTTTGTAAAATAATCAAAATATAAATTAAAAACTTAATAATAATAATAATAATAATAATAGTAAATATAATAAAATATAAAAAACCAATTGAAAACAAACTTTAATTGTAAACATTAAAGAGAATAAACGTATAAACACTTTCATGATTATTACCTTCTTTAACAGTGACACAGAATCTTGTCTTCTTTCTTTTCTGCTTGACGTTTTTAATCAAGAAAATCACAGTCGTTGGAGATCTATCTCGGACATTATGAACAATAGAGCAATACATAACAGAGAAAGACAAAGAAATATATGACAACACCAATAATGTCCACTTAACCAAGCCTAAAAATATCATCCTTAAATTGAGTTTTGTTGCCTCTCTCGTAGATCTGTTGGAGAGAAAATAACACACGATTAAACATGATAAAAAAGCCAACAAAAATGACCAATTAAACAATTTTTTTTTTTAAAAAAAAGATGAATGACCTGAGATTCCTCATCCTTGAATTGAGTTTTGTAGCCTCGCTAGTAGATCTGTTGCAGAGAAAATAACACAAAATTAAGCATGATAAAAGAAGGAAAAAAAATGCCCAATTAATCGATTTGAAAATAAAAGGTGAATGACCTTCCTAACTTAATCCTTGAATTGAGTTTGGTTGCCTCACCCGTAGATCTGTTGGAGAGAAAATAACACAAGATTAAACATGATAAAAGAAGACAACAAACAATGCCCAATTAATCAATCAGGAAAAAAAAGACGAATGACCTGAGATTCCTCATTTACATAGTGATGATCGAGCATAATGAAGCCGCAAATAATTGATTCAATGGTAAAAACTAGAACTCGTTTTATATGTTATAGATAGATAGATAGATAGATAGATAGTAGATAGATAGGAAAAAGCAACTTTTATAATTTTCTGAAATGATTAAGGACGGAGAGATGGAGAGAGGGGGAGGGAGGGACACATGGACACATAGAGAGGGAGTAAGAGGGGGAGAGAGAGAGAGACACCACTTTAGAAAATCGGCACTTGCTTGCTGGTATTTTCCAAGTAAACACAATAACCTTATATAAAGAATTATGTGATGGTAGGAAGTGGTTTGGGTGAGGTGGCGTGTTGGAGTTGGCCGAGATGGGGTAGGCGCGGATTGACAAGGGACACAATGGTGGGGATTTAGTGAGAGGGTGGGTAGTTGTATCTGAGGGTGTGAGATGGTGTTGTAGTGTGTTTGTTTCTAATGGTTTAGATTTATGGTAGGTAAGATCCAATGGCGGTGATTGTGTCGCGAAAGAGTGACTTGGGACAGTGTGTGCGTCATACTTGGGACTTTGTGTGCATGAGAAGGCGAAAAAGCTGACAGATGATGCGCTGTCTGAGGCGCAAATCCCGCATGCTACAGAGAGTCAGTGAACAGATCCAACGATGGAGATGAATGGTGTGTGATGCTAGGAGGATCGGACGGTGCATCTGGGGTAGCGTGGGAATCAGGTCATGTTGTGTTGTTTGAGTATTTAAATGCTTTTCTCGGAATCCAATGTTAACCAATGGACCAGATTTATCATGAGAGAGAGAGAGTTAAAACTCAAGGGATTTTATCCATTTAGGAATAAGGATAACTCTCCAATACGACAATCATCTAAATTATATTCAACATAGTTTTAAATGAGCACAATACTTATAAAATTTAATCCAACAAAAAGGAAAGAAAATTTAATCAACTATATATGGATGTTTTGAGATTTTCATTCCACTACCCCTTACCAATTTTTTTTTTGTTTATTAGCTCCTGTTGTTTTCATGTGTTCTAAATTAAGGGGTCATGTTGTGACCCAAAAAAAATTAAGGGGTCATGCTCTAGAAAAAGCCAGTTGATGCATACTTAGGAGGTAATTTTTCTACACAAAATTCATGAACTTGTAACAACTACACCACTGTTCAAATAACACAACTTTTCCAGAATTGTATACAGTAAGTTAATGATAGTGGAATCAAAATAAAACAACTATTGGCCCATGCTCCTTACACCTCCCCTTCTACACATCACAGACTACACAGACGTGTGAAAAGACATAAATACCCTTAATGAAACGCAGTGTTTCAACTTTTTTTGGAATTTAAGGACGGTTCAATAGTTTACCACCGAACCAGTTTGATTGTAAACTTTCGAGGCCTATAATTTGATGCACACCCCAAGGTTGTTTAACAGTGGTTCGATAGTTAACTAACGAACCAATTCGATTCTTTATTGCCGAACCACTGTTAATGAGACAAATTTCATATTATTTTTGCACACCTTAAAATCAATCCAAAACGAGGTTATCACATTTCACTCTCGTTCTCAAATTTCACTCAGTTTCACAGAAACAATTGGGAATCATTGACTTAAGAATTTATCCTTTAAGATCAGAGTGTACCATACGAAATTCCAATTGCAATAAGATATTTAGTAATTTGAATTAACAACACCAAAGTTCATTTTGTCAATAAAAGGTTTGTTCCGTGAATCTTCTATGATTATTTGTTAATGAATCATTATTGTCTACGATTTTTTAAATACAATTCCTTTTTGCAAGTATGTTCAATTTTAAAAAAATGATATTTTTGTACTCAAAAATTCTTCCCCGTGCATCGTTTTGGACTGATTTTAAGCCGTTGAAAAATCAAGTGAAATCTGTCAACATTAACAATGGTTCGGCCTTTAAAAATCAAACCGGTTCGGTCGTAGACAATCGAACCTAATCAGTAGAACTTTAGGGTGTGCATCAAATTTTATAGGCCTTGATAGTTTATAATCGAACTGGTTCGGTGGTAAACTATCGAACCGTCCTTAATTCACAAAAAAACTAAAAAACGCAGTGTTTCATTAAGGGTATTTTTGGAATTTTGGGGGTTTGGGGTGGGTGTTGATTGAGTAGGGGGAGTGTGTAAGAAGTATGGGCCAAGATATTATCCAAAACATTAACACATGGCTCAATTGATAAACTAGTCAAGATTCTTTGATGACAGGCCCCCTTCTACTAAGTTATTCCTAGTCATTTCCTTCAACTTCAATCACACTGCCTTAGTGTCTTTATTTCATCATCACCAAGAAATAGCTCCACCTCTTTCTTTATCTCTTCCCTTGATATCAATCCATTTTGATCCTTCTCAAACCCAAGTCCAATCTTCTACACATCACAAATATACAACTTGTCAAGAAATTGATCAGTGAAAAATGGCCAACAAAGGAAAGGTGTGCCAGCATATACACCTTCAATAGAATTCCAACCACAATGACTAGTAAAACAAGCAATAGAAGGATGGTTCAATATTTTATTCTGTGGTGCCCAATTGAAAATTTTACTTTTGCTTCCTTTAAACTCATTAGGGTATCCATGGTTTACATTTTTGTTTGCTTAGACGAACAACCCAAAGAAAGGGCTTGTTAATATGAGATCAAGACCTAAAGCTGGTTTTTTAAAATGATTGTGATCAATTATTGCCAAACTACCAAAGAAAACATATATGACTGATTGGGGTTGTTTTTGATCTAACTAGTTTGAGGTTGTTGTTGATTGAGGTTATCATGTTTTGATCCCCAAAAACTACATGAAAAGTCAGTTGGAAAGATAAATTATTACACATGTCAAATGGAATGCATCCTCTTAATTCCATTTCCACATAAAGATTTTTTTTTATGAGCTCCACATAGAGGATATCTCTAAAAACAATTCTCCCATCTTGAACCGGGTAACAACATGTTTGAAATACTTATGTAGTCCTTCTAAATTCATTTAATTCCACGATGCACTTTGAGGGTTGTTCTCCTACATGTGAAATTGCTCTGCATTATTCGTATTATTTCTCAGCATCAATATTTTAAGGAGGTATATGATCCTATAATATACACAACCAAATATAACAAATTAAATATGTTAGAAAAACTAGGCTTGACCCAAAATCTCCTCATATGGATTGATAATAATCAATATCATATATAATATAAAGGACTCATAATAAATAGGGATTTTATCCATTTATGAATAAGGATAATTCTCCAATACGACAAATATCTACATCATATTAAACATCATTCCAAAAGAGCACAATACTTATGAAATTTATTGATTGATAAACTCCAATTTAGTGTATTTTTAGTCGTATTTTCAAGTCAGTTTTTAGAACAATTATTACTAATTATATAAACCACTGACTTAATTTGCAGAAAAGGAAAAAGATAAAAATGAAAATAATATATATATATATATATATATATATAATATTTATATATTATATATATATATATATATATATATATATATATATATATATATATATATATATATATATATATATATATATATATATATATTCTTTTTATGTATTGCTTGTCAATCTTGGCGTAATCTTCTTGATACTGTTCATGCATACTGTTCATCATGTAATTTAAGCCAAATAAAATACTCCATTTCATTCTATAAATATTTGTTCATCCATGTTCCTTTTTATACGTCTCGGCATACATATTGAACTTCAGTTTCCAATCTCTTCTCTAGCTAATTTCCTTCAATAATGTTATTCAGCCCAAGAATGCTACAACAAAACTTACAAATATACGATACATCTACTAATACGTATGTTTCACTATTAAATCTATTAATATAAAACTAATTGTTGTGGAGGTGTGGTTTACGATGCGTATATTTGTATATTTTTTTTAACATTATTGGGTTGAATAGCATTTTTGAATTTGCTTTCCTTAATTTATCGTGTCTTTATTTTACTCACAATTACTTTCAACTTTCCATCTTTCCACGTGTTTGCAATATATAATGATTCAGTTTACTTTGTAACCTCTCACTGAAATGAAAAGGACCTAACATTTTAATTCTACTTATTTGTTTTTACCTTCATTTGTTTACACGTGTTTCTATGTATGCAATGCAACTTATTTTCCCATTTTTATTTTCACTTGGCTTTTGCTTTTTTTCCTTCATGTTTTATTTCTTTTATTATTTTCTTCTTTTACCTTTTTTTTATCATGTCATTAGTGTGAATGTTTATAGTTCGATCGATGAAGTAGAGAAACAGTAGTAGACTACAGTACTGGCTTTCTTGACGCACTGTATAGTTATCTCCCAATGAGTTTTATCACACCCAAAATTCTTCTTTTATATTTTAAGGTCTTGCATTTTTTTTATATTTTAAGAGGTATTTTACAATTCCGAGAAATTCTAAATATTTAAATATGCAAATTTTTGGTAAAAAAAGATTTAATTTCGTAACAAAATAAGTAAAGTGGAATGCTAAACATTGTGTTTTGGTGTACTTGATGGGGAAAAAATTATATTATAGCGAAATGCCTAAAGTGAAATGTTAGTCAGTGTGTTTTTGGGTACTTAAGGATAAAAATTATATTCTAGAAGTTTCTAGGTAAAAAATAATGATAAGTTTGTGATAAAACACGTATACTAAATCCGCCAAAAAGGACCTTAAATCCGCCGCAAATTTCCGCCGAAAATTCCCCCACAAAAATCCGCCGCAAATGACCTTAAATCCGCCTGAAATTACCGGCGGAAATTCCGCCGAAAATACGTTGCGACCAACCTTTTACCGGAGGAAAAATCCGCCGAAAATACGCGTATTTGCGGCGGATTTGAGTGTTTTTTGGCGTAAAAATCCGCCAAAAAACCTGTTTTTCTTGTAGACGTAAAGTGCGATGTTGACAGTGTATTTTGGAGAACTTAAGGGTCCCGAAGAAATTTTAGATGATCAAATACATGAAGTTTGTTCCTCAATAATCTGTTTGAAGAAAACAATTGTGACAAAATACACAAAATATGTTGCTAGACAGTATTTTTTGGGGTACTTTAGAATTTAGAGAAAAAAAATACCCAAGAACACTTGGATGAGATGGTAAGGGTCTCTTCCAGCTTAACCAATGTCCTGAGATCGAATCCAGCCTTGAGCATGCAGTAGTGTTAAATCTCTTGAGGGAGAGCTTTTCCCCCAATTGTGGTCCTACCCGGCTCGAGGGATTAGTCTCTGTAGTTGCACGCAGAGGATACCCGGTTTACTCCAAAAAAAAAGAATCTAGAAAAAAATTACATGTCCAAATTGGTATTTTCTTCTTTATTTAGATAATTTCGCATCAACAAGTATTAGAAGCTAGAAGCATACTTAAATTGGTGTTTAGTTTTAAATCAAACTCTGCATGATACCTACTTACGCGTTTCACTTTCTAATTATGTTGTCTTCTTTTTTCTTTTGATCAATATCTTATTTTCTTTTTAATTATGTGTTAAGTTTTTATATTTATATTTGATCAATATAGATAACATTATTAAAAAAATAGACTTTATAATATTGTTATTTGATTTATAGTTATAATTTAACTTCTTTCACGGGAACTTTAACCTCATTTACAATAGAACTCCCCAATATACCTCCGAACTTAATTATAAGCAAAAATAACTACCTTTACCCATATTAAGGATAATAGTTTTATGCATTTAATTTTCTTCGATTAATATCAAAAATGAATAATTTACTAAATTATCTCTAATTAATATTCACCTTTTTACAACATTAATGAGTTGAATTAATGTATTTATATTCATCGATACTAACTCACCTCATGCATAGCACGGGTAATGAGGCTAGTATATATATATGTGTGTGTGTGTGTGTGTGTGTGTGTGTGTGTGTGTGTGTGCGCGCGCGCTCGCGCATGTGTGTGTGGGCTGCCAAAAGAATTAGAAAGAAGTGCAAAACAATTTGATCCAACTAAAGTCCAAAGCCAAGAGAATGTTGTAAATTAGGTGTTTGCTTTTCCCACTCCTCCTCCTACTCAAAACACACCCCATAAGGGTGGGAAAAGACCAAAAGACCATTAATGAAATGATAAAGTGTCTTTTTTTCTAAATTTTTCACCAATTTGAACGCGGGCATCCGAACTAGTTCGATCAGGAGCAACCGAACAAGTGTTTTTTTGAGACACGCCTCTAACCCGTTTGGACAACGTCATCCGAACGAGTTCGGACCAAGTCATCCGAAACTCTCATACCTCATTGTTTTCCAACATATTTAATTACTACTGCTTTTTCAAACAATTACTACTACCAACATATTTAATTCTTTTCCAAACCCATCAAGCACATCAATTGTTTGCGTAAAAAAAAAAGCACATCAATTGTTTTGTCTTTATTGGAAACTCTGATCCCTTACTGTTTGTTCCCCCTGCACGCGGCTGCAAAATCTGTACAAGTTTCAAATGAGTCACACTTCACAATTATATTTTATACTAGTATAATTTTACGTTTAACAAATATCAATCACGCTTCATTTGTTTAACGTTCGGACATGTTCGTCTGAACATGTTCGAAGGGTGTGATCCGAACTCATCAAAAACACTGTGTGGGAAGATTTCTACGCGTATTCCACGTGAGGGTAATTTGAGAATATTTGAGGTTTGAGGGTGTGTTTGAGTAGGAGGGGGTGTGTGAAAAGTAATGTCCGTAAATTAAATTGAAGCCCACTAATGAAGGAAAGGGAAGCCCATGGCAATTTGAATGAATCACTACACGTGATCAGCAAAATGAAGAAGAATTGAGATGCACGCAACCCTAAGAAATCAATATCCCAAGAAGGTGGCTCAATTGACGAGCTAAAAAATACTAAATGAGTGCATCAAATGAGTGCAAGAAGGAGTTCAAATCCCAGAAATTAACATTCCACCACCCCCACTAACATAGCTTATAAAAAAATCCCTAGGAAATCAATATAAAAGAGTTGTTCACTGCACATTGAAAAAAAAAACCATACTTGTCACAGAGAGGAGCCAGAAGCCACACAACACAAACGCGGACGCTGGAGTGAGGAGAAAGAGGAAGATTTTGGGTACTATTTTTGACACTGTAAGAGAGCTCTGGAGCAAAGAAGGTGATCGAAGACATAGAAAATAGATATCTATATTTTTTGGGTTATTCTTATCTCTATAATTCATTAACCTTATTCTTCTTTTATTGTTCTTGATTATTATGGATCAAGTCCTCTTCTAGGGTCTTAGGTGGATCTTGCAAGTTAGAGACCTTTTTATGTTCTAGTTTCATATTTGAGTTTTTATTTTTATTTCAATTAATCCCTCATCTATAATACAAAGTCGCCTTTAATTTGTCATTTTGGTGGGAAATTTTTTTCCCACCATTTACCTATATACCCCTCATTTTGTACCCCACTGTTTACCAATATACCCCTACTCTATATTTTTGGACCAACATATCCTCACTCTATATTTGTGCCCCACCGTTTACCAATATACCCCTCATTTTGTACCCCACTGTTTACCAATATACCCCCATTTTATATATTTTTGTACCAATATACTCCTGACAATTTTTTTTATTATTATCAAAATGTACCCCTCATTTTGTACTCCACTGTTTACCAATATACCCCCACTCTATCCGAGAACTATTAATACACAATCGTTGACTTCCCCACTTTTGGTGGGAAAATTTTATTCCCACCATTTACCAATATACCCCTAATTTTGTACCCCACTGTTTACCAATATATCCCCACTCTATATTTTTGGACCGACATACCCCCACTCTTTTTTTTATCCACTTTTGGTGGGAAAATTTTATTCCCACCATTTACCAATATACCCCTCATTTTGTACCTCACTGTTTACCAATATACCCTCACTCTATATTTTTGGACCGACATACACTTGACAAATTTTTTTTTGATCCAACACTTTTTTTTATCCACTTTTGGTGGGAAAATTTTATTCTCACCATTTACCAATATACCCCTCATTTGTACCCCACTGTTTACCAATATACCCCCACTCTATATTTTTGGACCGACATACCCCCACTCTATATTTTGTACCCCACCATTTACCAATATACCCCTCATTTTGTACCTCACTATTTACCAATATACCCTCCACTCTATATTTTTGGACCGACATACCCCTGACAATTTTTTTTTGTCCAACACTTTTTTTAATTATCAAAATGTACCCCTCATTTTGTACCCCACTGTTTACCAATATACCCCCACTCTATATTTTTGGACCGACATTGTTGCCTCATCCCACCAAGGGCTATTGTTGCCTCTTCGTCTTATATATATGTGTTGCGTATTTTTATACCCCCCTTATAAAATGTTGATGTTTTTTCGAAACTACATCTGTAGGCTTGTTAATCACCTCCCCGTGCATCGCACGGGTAACTGTCCTAGTATTGTCTTATTGTTTTAATCACATTCTTAGGATTAGCTACCCTTTGCATGTTCATAATCAATTAATTGATCAGTGACCGTACTGCAATTAGTTGGTAAATCTATAAGATAATTGGGCCTAAAAAAAATTAGGGCATGACCAAACCATAATTTAGTCTTCCAATGATTCAACATTATTCAACATTTTGATCATCCCCTAAGTGTGGGGGAGTTTGATTAGTGCATTCTAATGCACTTTTTATAGCTTTTCAATTGGTGTTTTTAACTTTTCTCTGTACTTAATTTTTAAGCCTTAGCATGTTTCTAGACATTGGGTCTTATTGGAGCAGTATAGAAATTTATTGATTAACTCTTATTTTTAATGCATATTGACCCCTGTGTACTCTGCAGTCCATAACTTTGGCTACGAGTTATCCGATTGAGGCGTGCAAGCATGCCTTGGAAACCTAAGAAGCAGAGCTACAATTTCTCTGTTGAGCATGAAATCAAATTCACAAAGTATTGAAGGTCAAAACTGTAAAATACCAAAGCAGTACAATGTAAATTGGGTTTTGGGCCAAATATTGGTTTGTTATCGGGCTTTTATCTAGTAACTCGTTTAGGGACTTAGGGTTCAGTTTTTGTTTTATTTATTTGCTGCTCAGCAGCCGTTGGGATCTTACGCATTATTACTTTCAATTTATGTTTTGTGCCCTATCCTCCACGGAAGCTTAAGCCCCTAAATCGATTCATCGGTGAATGGGTGTCGATGTATGGATTTTGAGGTTCGGTGCTTGAAAGATTAATATTATTTCACTTTAGTTTCTAAATTCATCTCTATCAATTTTGTTTTTGTTGTCAATTGCTGCAATTTCTGATTTTCGTGTTACACTTGATTTACCCGTATTCAGTTTTTGCAAAAGGCGATTTGTTTGTGTATGGGCTTGCTTGTATGCAATTTGTTTAGTAACTTTTGGTTATTTGAATTATTTGATTCAAATAGAAATTGTTAGAGAGGACTGGTATAGATTCTGTTATGATATTGTTTATGCTTTAAACGACGATTATCTGCTTCCGTGATCGATTAAACACGTTGTTTTGATGCTTTCTTTTAAAAAAATGTGAATTATTATAAATTAATTGACGTTTGTTGTAGTTAGTTTATATCAATCAATATTCAGAAATCCTTAGAGATGTTATCCTTTGGAACGAATCTGAGAAGTACGCCCCAAAATCAGTGAATCAATTGTCTCTCTAAATTGCTAAACCCCCTAAACAAAAACTGTTCTCTTCAAAATAATCCCTTTTGTCATTGTTGATTTTCGCACTTCCTCGAGGGGCGACCAAAGTCTCCTACCTTGAATACTATATCAAATCATTTAGTTATTTTGACAGGCGTACAAACGTGTTGATTAGGGCCCTCTTCAGTTCTCGAGGGTTTTGCTTGGTCCTTAAACCCCCAAGTCGTTGGTCCTTGGTACATAACCCTTCGAGCTCCAAGCGCTTTTGGGTGGCCGACCTGTAATTTCCTCTCCATGTTTCATTAATGTTCAACCTATGCATTTATGGCCTTATTGACCTAACACTTTCCTCATTTATGGGGTCAGCATCGGCCTTCTGGTGCTATGCCACACACTTAATGGCTCCCTATATTCTTACGTGGTATTTAATGTTGATTTGAATGCAATTTCACCTAAAATTAATTTGTTAAATAAAATAAATATATAAGTAGTACACTACACATTAATGATTGTTTTTCTATAAAAAATATAATGAATATAAATTATTTATATGAGAAAAGAATTAAATTCAATTACTTTAAATTCCGGTCAAAAAAAAATTACTTTAAATTCAAAATTTGCATATTTAGACAAAGACTTCTTAATTAAGCAATATTATAGGTATTTACTAAAAGGGTATTCATTAAAAACGAGTCAGTCAAAATAAAAGTTATAAACTTTGTAAAAATAAAATAAAATTGTAACAACTTTTAGCTAATATTCAAACAAAATTATTAAAAGGGTATTCATTAAAAACGAGTCAGTCAAAAAGTATTTATTATTTTAAAATTACAAGATTACACTCTTAAAAAGGCGGAAAGAAAATGATTTGTTCAATGGACAATAAATAAAAGTTATTAACTTTGTAAAAAAAATACTAAAATTGTAGCTATTCTTAAATATTATGCAAAAAATAATATTTAAAGGGTACCCATTAAAAATGAGTTCAGTCAAATAAGATTTTTTATTAAATGGTCTATAAATTCAAATAGATGTTTGCTTGTGTAGGCATTAGGCATCAATGGCAGGTCCAAATACAACTATCTATAATGTCATATTATTATCACTTTTGGTGATAATATTTGCATTCAAGCCTAGTGAGGCTTTAGTAGAAGTAAAAATTATCAATAATTTTACTGCATCAGCTTCTCAGGAAAATCTCACCGTTCATTGCAAATCCAAGAACGATGATCTAGGATTTCATACAATCATGCCCGGAGAACCTTACGACTTTACATTCACCCCAAGGATTTTCTTTGGAACATTATTCTTTTGCAGTTTTACATGGAAAGACGAACCAAATCTTCATTATTTAGATATTTACAGAGAATTTCGAGATCGAAGTTGCGACACGGTTACTTGGAAAATAAATGAAAATGGTGGGTGTAAGTATTGTGATCCAATTTCAACTCATATGTGTTATTCTTGGAAAGGCAACCTTGTTGGTGCACCGAATAAATAATTTTGAGTTGTTTCTCGGAATTAAAATAAATATCTAAGAAATATCAACCATGTGATTTACTCTTGATTATTGTTTCCTTTTACTTGTTTTCTAGTAGCTATTTTATTGTGCGGTAAATGTTGGGTGGGATACTCCTTAAGAGAGATCCACACCAACTTAAAAGAAAGTCAAAACCAATTTTTAATTATACCCACCCAGATTTTGCAAATTGGAATTGCGAAATGGTTTCTTGGAAAATAAATGCAAATGGTGGATGTAAATATTGTAATCAACCTTCATCTCACGTGTGTTATCCTTTGAAAGACAATATTTACATCCACCATTTGCATCAACAATTTTCATACAACAGCCCATATTTCAAAACAATGTCATGGATCTAATGAGCAAATTTAACTTCAAAGTGCAGTAATTACCACAAGCAAGACTGAAACCTTGAAACGGGAATCCATAGAGCTGAACCTTCCATTTCCTCTTCCATAGAGTAAAACGTCCGGCTACTATAATTTTGATCATCAATACATAGACTGTCGGACGTTTTACTCTATGGCAGTCTATGTGTCCTTCCGTGCAGCGTCCCGCTCCCGGTGATACGCCTAGATGTGTCGATTTAGCCGATGATTCTATTGATGACTTATAGATAGATTCACACCTTTTTTGTATTACACGTGTATATATTACTATATCGCGTTTTTGTAATTATACGCGTTTATTTTATCCAAGATATCTACACCGTTGATGTTAATCAAATCACGAGACTTTAAATTATAACCGATAATAAAATCATAACCGTTAACAAAAAATAAGCCCATCGAATATATCTCTTTTGTATATCTCTTTTGGGAAATATATACGATGTGCATTTTTAACGCATCGTATATAAGTTCATTGGGCATATATACGATTGACTTAAAACGCATCAATCGTATATACGCACAATGAACATATATACGATGTCAAAATTTTACACATCGTATATATGCCCCAAAAGAGATATATACGATTTGTGTAACTTTGTAAAAAAATATTTTTGAAGGGCATGGGAATATACTACTGGGTGGGGGTATATGGGGAAGGGGTGGGGGTAAAAAAAAACCCTTGTAAATTAAATTGAAGCCCACTAATGAAGGAAAGGGAAGCCCATGGCAATTTGAATCAATCACTACACGTGATCAGCAAAATGAAGAAGAATTGAGATGCACGCAACCCTAGGAAGTCAATATCTCAAAAAGGTAGTTCAGTTGGCGAGCTAAAGAATACTAAAGGAGTGCACCAAATGAGTACAAGAAGGAGTTCAAATCTTGGAAATTAACATTCCCCCACCCCCACTAACATAGCTTATAAAAAAAAAACCCTAGAAAATCAATATAAAAGAGTTGTTCACTGCACATTGAAAAAAAAAAAATACCATACCTGTCACAGAGAGGAGCCACAAGCCACACAACACAAACACGGACGCCGGAGTGAGGAGAAAGAGGAAGATTTTGGGTACTGTTTTTGACACTGTAAGAGAGCTCTGGAGCAAAGAAGGTGATTGAAGACATAGAAAAGAGATTTTTGGGTTTTCTTATATTCATTTTATGGGTTATTCTTAATATTTATTTCATAATCTTTTCAAAAAATATTTCACGCACCTCAAAGAGAGTGCTACATTTCTTCAAAAACATAAAACGCATTTAATTGAATTTTCATAAAACAACTTGTGCGTGATACATAGCACGTCAAAATGGGGCGAACCCTCAAAAACACTTATTTAGTTATTTACAACATCCTGATTATAAATCACCAGCACAACAGAACATCGACCAGTCTCAAAGTATTTAATACAACATCCTATATCAGACTGAATACATCACAATAAATTACTAAATATCTAAGACTTCCCGCCCCCGGTGCTACATATCAGAGCATGACCATCACTAGACTATTTCATTTGCTATCACCTGCAGGTTGCCGACATACGAAGCAACACGACGCAGTAGGGTGAGTCTCTTTACATAAATAATAGCAAATAGGATAAGCATCATATTAGGGAAGGCAACTAACGTAAATCACATTAGCATCTAGCATTAAGTATGGCACATCAACTCACAATCATCATCAAGGCAACACCAAACATATGAATGTATGCATGAGTGCAAATATGCATGTGGATCCATCATCATCGCAATAAGCCTTGAGGGCACACATCGCTTTGGCCGAAGCCCATCGTCGCTTTGGCCGAAGCCCATCGTCGCTTTGGCCGAAGCCTACACACCGCAATGGCCGAAGCCTACATCTTCACTGAATGCACATGATTTATGTGACGCC
This sequence comes from Oxytropis ochrocephala, assembly GCA_020916435.1. Classification (NCBI taxonomy): domain Eukaryota; kingdom Viridiplantae; phylum Streptophyta; class Magnoliopsida; order Fabales; family Fabaceae; genus Oxytropis; species Oxytropis ochrocephala. Next base: position 6,438,896 of record CM037091.1, on the reverse strand, counting down.
ATGACAATGCACCACAACACAATACATTTACCACAACAATCATTAACTCATCACTTTTCATTTCGCAACTCAACTCTAATCACAATATTTGGCCGAAGCCTACACACCGCTTTGGCCGAAGCCCACACATCACTTTGGGCCAAAGCCCACACATCGCGCTATCATCGCCACAACACAACACACCTCATTTTAAAACAATCATCTTAAACAACCATCTTAGACAACCACCTCAAATTATTACACATCACCTTAAATTCATCAAACAACCACTTAAGTTGTCTAAGACCATCATCAACCACTAACTCTAGGGCTACCACCAAGGTCAAGGACCAACTCACATCTAGGGACTAGACCAACACTCCCAAGGACCAAACGGTCACCTAAGGGACTAAACAGTCACATAGGGACCAAAACAGCATTTTTGAAATGTCAACAGTGCATAGGGACCAAAATAACATTTTTAAGGACTAAAAAGGTTCAAAGGATCAAAATGGCATTTTTGACACTTCGGGCAACATTGGCAACACCCGCACAAAATGATGGATTCCTACAAAGAAGACACCTACTTGGCGTGAGTATTTAAAATAGCAAACGACATCGAAAAACTACAAAAGACCACTCGTCGGAAAGCCACGGATGTGTAGTTTCTAGATATATCTTTAAAGTTTCAAAACAATGAGTCAATTAGTACAGTTTTTATAAACAACCCGAACAGCTCCCAGACTGGACAGATTCTGTCCTCCCACTTCATTTTACTCTAAAATGACTTAAACTTGACCAAATGGGACAAAACCTTAGCCCGAACAAAAGCAATTTGAGTATAGATTCTAATAGAAAAAGAATCGTTCAAAACGGAGTTCATTTGGAGACCTAAAACTTGCAAAAACCGAACATACCCACAGTTTGACTCTAGAAATTTGACCCGACTTTGGAGACTCATAACTAGAGCTACACAACTCCGAATTTAACGAAACCAGTGCCAAAACGACCGGCTTTAAGTCTATTTTCGAAAACACTCAGCCACATAATTTTTGAATCGACCAAACAGTACCAGTTTTAAAAAGACCGAAACAGTGTCCAGAAAAACGCACAAAACCATAAGCAAGTAAAACTCATCATAATCAATCACCCAAACCAATTATAATCACGGCACAATGCCTCACACTCCAATTTCAACACCAATTCATTTAGGCAAGTTATCAAACACCTTGCAATCATCATATTTTCATACTCAATTTCATTGAGGCAATACATCAAACACTTTGCATACATAGTTTATATCATGTTCATCTTAACAACAATTAGCATGTGTTCATCAAATTTTAATTCAACATAACACCAATTAATTCAAACAACACATAAACAATCAATTAATTACCCTAAACACCTAACCCACACATAATTACTCATCTTACAAATTATTATGTATGAAAGAGAGCCCCCTTACCTCAAAATTGGAAACCCAAGAAACCTCTCCTCCAACAACCCAAGAACCACCAAGTTGATAGCTTTTCTCCAACACTTGAGCTTCAAACCCATCCATGGAAAAGAGGAAATGGAAGGGAATTCATGGTTAAAACCTATACTAAAAGATAGAGAAAGAAAAATGGAGAAGATTGGTACCAAATACCAACTTACCCAAGCAAGGATGGAATTTTCCTCTCCCTCCTTTACCATTCAGCTGCTGCGCCCTCCCTATGCTGTCCTCTCTCTCTCTCTCTATTTTTTCATTTCCTTCCTTCTAATGGGGAGGAAACCCTATCCCTAAGGTTATTTGTTGAACTTGGGCCTATTAGTGGCGCTTGGGTACTTTATTTGCACCCCTAAGCTACTTCAACCACTCCTTATTTTAATTAAATCACCACTCCCTTATTTACTACCCAACATCTCTTAATTATATTAAACATCCTATTTTTAATATAACTAATCACCATAACACCTCCTAAATAAAATAAAACCCCAAATTAATTATTTGACTTAAATAAATGTTGCAAACCTTTAATAACTCAATTAAATAAATTATTAAATTATTTTGGGGCGTTACACCTTATTCTTCTTTTATTGTTCTTGATTATTATGGATCAAGTCCTCTTCTAGGGTCTTAGGTGGATCTTGCAAGTTAGAGACCTTTTTATGTTCTAGTTTCATATTTGAGTTTTTATTTTTATTTCAATTAATATTGTCTTATTGTTTTAATCACATTCTTAGGATTAGCTACCCTTTACATGTTCATAATCAATTAATTGATCAGTGACCGTACTGCAATTAGTTGGTAGACCTATAAGATAATTGGGCCTATAATTAAGGCATGACCAAACCATAATTTAGTCTTCCAATGATTCAACATTTTTGTTCTTTATGCTTTTCTTGAATTTAAATTCTTGCATGACCAAACAAGGGTTAATTTAGGAAAAAGAATATTAATCGCGAATGACCAAACGGATTAATAGTTTTAGTAAAGAGATTGGTAGATAAATAAATAAGGGAATTCAGGTAGAATTAGACATAGGGAATCGAAGCTTGTAAGTGAAACCGTGACCCTAGACCTCTCTCCATTAATTAAATCTAGTATTTAAATTCTTGTTATCTATTTCATTTTATTTTCTTTCTTAACACCCAAAAATTATCTGTTAACCTAATCAATTTATAATCTCGACTAGTTTAGTACTTGTTAATTAATCTCTGCGGAGACGATAATCTTTTATACTACTGTGAAAGAGTACACTTGCTCTAAGTGTGTTTTTAAACAACATTGGTCCTAACAATGTCTATTACCACTTATGACCCGAAATAGAGTACACAAATGAGAATCCAAAACACAACAGTAAGACGCAAAACGCAATGGTAGAAATACCTCACTTAGCCAAAACCAAATTGCGCATGCAAATAAAAACATAGACCACATGCGAAAGAAACAAAAATACAAAGAAAAGGGAATTAGGGTTCAGTCGTCCTAATTCCAACCAATAAACAGAACCTGGTAGTGCAAGATAGATGATGATAACTGCAAGAAACCAAGACAAGGGTGCAGCAACACGTGAAGGGATGAGCTAGCACCTGGACCTTGCCTCGTTCAAGCTTCGTATTGAAGAAATAAATTAAACAAGATAAAAAACTTGAACACAACCTCTTTGATGACCCAGTTCTGAATCCAAATCTGAATCCAAAGTGTTGATTCATATATACATCTGGGGACTTAAGCAATGCTTAGGTCCAGTTTTTAATCAATATCAATAGTCTTACAAGGATGAAACACTCCTAACTGATTTTCTCACAACTGTTTACATCACCCCTACCTTTTATCTCCTTACACCCAGTCCTATCTCTCCTAGGCTCTCTTAATAAAGAATATTTTTTTGGTGAATACAGTTTTGATTGCAAGCCTTTCAGAGAGTGAAAGAGAATCTGTTATGTAACAAAAACTTAATAACTAAATCCAATAGCTACTACCTAATTATGTACAGTTAGGGTTGATGTAAACGTCTCAACTTCCCTTTAACCAATTCACCACAATCAACAAAATTTAATTCAACAAAAAGGATAGGTAATTTTGGTCTATGGATCAAAATGATTGAGTTAATACTTGAGTAAAATTAATCAATGTACAAGTGACTATATCTCATTTCACTCCAAATATCCTCCATCTCACCTAAGTTTAGTCCATTTGGATCATTTTTGCATCCATACTTGCATGTGAGGCACATTCTTTTTCTACAAATGATAAGTTTCCCCAAACTTGTGTCATTCAGATGATCTCCAAGATCACAAATTGAATATATGACTTTGGAATTGGAATTCACAGAGAGGCTATGACATATATTCACCTATTCAAAATGTTCCAATTCATTGAGTACATGATATAAAGTACCCATGATAACTGTTATATATCAAATACTCAAGACCTTCAAATTTGGGGTGTACTTAACTAAGGCTTCAGCTTCATTTCGTCCAAAAAAAGAAGTGAATTTTATTTCATTGATGTTCATGCAATATTTCCCAATCGCAGAAAAAAGGTAATCCCATTGGCTCAAGACCCCTACAAATTAAAGAATACACACTATAATTAAAAAATAAGTCACCTACACAAAAGTGATATCACCATCAAGTAAGTCATCTACACAATATAATCTCTCCTTTGTATAATAATTAAAATATAAATTAAAAACTTAATAATAATAATAATAATAATAATAATAATAGTAAATATAATTAAATATAAGAAATTAATTCAAATTGGTCAAAAAAAAAGAAATTAATTCAAAACAAACTATAATTGTAAATATTAAAGAGAATAAACACTTTCATGATTATTACCTTCTTTAACAATGAAAAAGAATGTTGTCTTCTTTCTTTTCCGCCGGACGTTTTTAATCAAGCAAATCACAGTCGTTGGAGATCTATGTCGGGCATTACAAACAATAGACCAATACATGACAGAGAAAGACAAAAAAATATTTGACAACACTAATAATGTCCACCTAACCAAGCCTTAAAACATCATCCTTGAATTGAGTTTTGTTGCCTCGCCCGCAGATCTGTTGGAGAGAAAATAACACAAGATTAAACATGATAAAATAAACCATGAAAAATGACCAATTAATCAATTTGAAAAGAAAAACAAGATGAATGACCTTAGATTCCCCATATAATCCTTGAATTGAGCTTTGTTGCCTCGCCCGTAGATCTGTTGGAGAGAAAATAACACAAGATTAAGCATGATAAAAGAAGCCAACAGAAAATGCCCAATTAAACAATTTAAAGAAAAAAGATGAATGACTTGGGATTCCTCACTTAATCCTTGAATTGAGTTTTGCTGCCTCGCCCGTAGATTTGTTGGAGAGAAATAACATAAGATTAAGCATGAAAAAAGAAGCCGACTGAAACTGCTCAATTAATCAGTTATAAAAAAAGATGAATGACCTATGATTCCTCATTTATATAGTGATGATCGCGCATAATGAAGCCACAATTAATTGATTCAATGGTAAAAACTAGAGCTCGTTTTATATGTGATAGATAGATAGGGAAAAGCCACTTTTATGATTTTCTTAAATGATTAATGAAGGAGAAATGAAGAGAGGGGGAGGGAGGGACAGGGAGACGCATAGAGAGGGAGTAAGAGGGGAGAGAGACAACACTTTGGAAAAGCGGAACTTGCTTGCTGGTATTTCCAAAGTAAATGCAGCCACCCTTTTATAAGGAATTCACTTCAGGGGTTGGTGTGGGTTAAGTTTTTTGTATGAATGGTGTTAGGTTAAATATTTACAACGGTGGGGATTTAGTGAGAGGGTCAGTAGTTGTATCTGAGGGTATGGGAAGGTTTTGTAGTGTGTGTGTGTGTGTGTGTGTGTGTGTGTTCTAATGGTTCAGATTTATGGTAGGTAAGATCCAATGGTGGTGACATGGTGTTGGGTAAAAGTGACTTGGGACAGTGTGCGCGTCAGACTTGGGAACTTGTGCGCATTAGATGACAAAAAGGTATACTGATGATGTGCTTACCGAGGCGCGAAATCCGGCCTGCTGCAGAGAGACGTTGAACAAATCCAACGATGTAGATGAATGGCGTGTGATGCTGGATTGAACGGTGAAGCTGGGGGTAGCGTGGGAGTCAGGCGTTGGTTGTGTTGTTGGAGCATTTAAATGCTTTTCAGGGAATCCAATATAAACGAATGGACCAGATTTATCATGAGAGAGAGAGAGAGAAGGGGAATTAAAATTCAAGGGATTTTATTCATTTATGAATAAGGACAATTCTCCATTACGACAATCATCTAAATCATAATAAACATAGTTCCAAATGAGCACAATACTTATGAAATTTAATAATAATAAATAAATAAATAAATAAATAAATAAATAAATAAGGAAAGATAATTTCAACACTCTTATTCTAATCAGCAACAAGGGGAAGTAATAAGACAAAGGGGAACAAGATCTCTAGGTACATGTTCATTAACACATGGCCCAGTTGATAAACTTTTCAAGATTCTTTGACGATAGACCACCTTCTACTAAGTTATTTCTAGTCATTTCCATCAACTTCAAACACCTTCCCTTTATATCATCATCACCAAGTAATAGCTCCACCTTCTTCTTTATCTCTTCCCTTGATATCAATCCATTTTCATCCCTTTCAAGTCCAAGTCCAATCTTCCACACATCACAAATATACAACTTGTCAAGAAATTGGTCAGTAAAAAATGGCCAACAAAGGAAAGGTGTGCCAGCATATACACCTTCAATGGTAGAATTCCAACCACAATGGCTAATGAAACAAGCAATAGAAGGATGGTTCAATATTTTATTCTGTGGTGCCCAATTAACAATTTTACCTTTACTTCCTTGAAACTGCTTAGGGTATGAGTGGTTTAAATTTTTGTTGTCATTACTAAGACGAACAACCCAAAGAAAAGGCTTGTTAAGGAGATCAAGACCTAAAGCTAGTTCTTTAAATTGGTTTTGATCCATTATTGCCAAACTACCAAAGGAAACATATATGACTGATTGAGGTGGTTGTTGATCTAACCAATGTAAGCAAGTTTTGTCTTCTTGCCAAAATGAACTTTTGTTGTTGTCACTTTCAATCAATGGACCAATTGGTAGGAATTTGGGTGATATGGAAAAAGTTGTAGGCTCAAGATCATATGTAGTGTTGCAAAGCCACCATTCTCCTAACTCTAGAATTTTCATCTCTTCTATTATATGAGTGAAGAAATTCTTGTCCATGCTTCCCCATGGTAGGATTGTTGTGTCCACCTTTGGCATATTTGGCCAAAGCTGAAATTCTTGTTTTTTGGTGGGTACTCCTGCAATTAGAAAACAAATGTCAATAGTTACTTATTGTATTTGCACACCTAATTTCTTTTATTTTTGTCTAGTGTGGTGTCTAGAGAAAATGGGAGGGTTTGACTAATTAGAAGGTAAATAAAGTCGGACTCTAAGTTGTTCTATCGCAAAACATTAAATTCAAGTACTAACTAAACTTACCTTTTCAGATAAAGTGCATTAACAGCTAGCACCAGTGTTTCACACACCTAATTTCTTATATAGATGTGTTTTCCCAAGACCCACCACCCTTGTTAAGAGTCTCACATCGGATGTGATATGACCGAAAATGAGTTTATAAGCTCACTCTACAAGTCGATTATATATGGTTCAGTTAGGGCCAACCCAAATTCTAAGACTCGTTACCCCCAACAACAACAAAATTCTTGAAGAAATTTTTATCAACTATGAAGAAAAATATATAAAAATGTTGATAAAAAAAAGAAAATAATAAAAATTATTCTTACCATCTGAATCTATAATTCCACGATCAATGAGGCTTGGGATGCAATAACATAAAGCCAAAGTAGTTGCTGAAGTAGTACTGAAAAAAGCCCCTTTAATTCCCAATTTATGGCCAACTTCCAAGGCCCAACCCATATTCATTGTAACAACAATACAACTGATTTTGTTGTCACCATCATCCAAAGCATTGATATCTTGTATGAGTTTGGGAAGCATATGAGGCATGTTACTTATAATTGAAGAACGAACTTTCTTTTGATCACTTCTGTCATCTTCAGGGTCCAAACCATCTGGTAGTGTGACAAACCTTATTTTTGATTCATTGAGGTTGTCTAGTTCAGAACCAGCTGTATTTGTTCGTTTGAAGCTGAACTCTGTATGTAGAAAAGTTACCTTGCAGCCATGTTTGGCTAGAACTTGAGAGAACTGTATAAGAGGGTTCACATGTCCTAGAACTGGATATGGAATGGCAAGAAAGTGGGGGATGCCCATTTGCAGAGAGAGAATTGTAAAAACTATTGTGTGTGTGAGAGTGAGATGATATTGAGGGAGGTGAAAGCCTCTCTATATATAATAATAACTCCCAAAACACAATATTTGGAAATCCAATTAAGGACACTTGTTAAGTAATAATGTTGTAACAATGTTGAAAAACTGTTGTATATTACTAAAGTTGACTTGTCATGTGAGGCAGGCAGGAGCAGGAGGACAGGTCAAATTTGGACACTAGAAACATTTCTTTAAAGAGCTTTCTCATTTGAATACTCAAATTTGGACACTGGATGCTAGTATCTCTTACTTATTTTTTAATCTTCTACTACTACTAGTTACGCTATATTAAAAATACACAAAAACATAAAGACACATATGTGTCGCTGCATTTGCTGTACATGTTGACATTTAGCAGCTGCCACCTCTCCTGTTGAGCACCGATGGAGAAGACCTTGCCATCGAAGATGGAGCGCCACTGGCGTACCTGCAAAGTCACTTTGAAGTCCAAGTCGGTCTCCCTCTAATATTTTAGTAGGGTTTTACGCATACCTAGATAGCGTGGGTGAGACCCTTTATATATATGCGTTATATGGGCTTTCTGGTATTGGGCCTCTTATTGGGTTTATCGATCGGTCGACCCAACCCACTATTTCTGGTTGAGAACACAGTCCTTCGAAGCGGCGAGCGCGTAGCGTGAAGGCATTCAAATATTGAGTCCTTCGGTCGATCGACTCTTTGTGTTACTCTAGTCCTTCTAGAGTTAAGCCTATTAGACAAAAGTAGTTAATAATTAAAAAAATATTGGAAATTGATTTTTCTGGTCCTTCAAGTGTTTTTTTCTTGCAACCGTCTTTGTGGTCGTTCTTTGTTTCTCTATTTTGACGGTCAATTTAGTTCTCCTCCATTGGGCAAGGGGATCCGTTTGGCATTTCAAAGTGCAAAGCACAATTGGTTGGAAACTTCCTTTTTATGCTTCTTTTTGTTTGAGAACTTTCCCATTAAAAGGTTAAATATGTTACAAAAATATTGAATGATTGATTTTCTTAGCACCTTAAGTGGTTTTTGCACAGTTCTACTCGGTTGTCTTTTTTCACCTAACCTTATTTCATTTGTTTGCCCAATGGTGGATAGTACATTGTTCAACATTCATTTGTTTGCACACTTAAATGTATTACAACTGAAATAGGGGTACAATGGGGTTAAAAGGGAAATAATAATAAGCTAGAGACTCTAAAATTGTGGAGTACCGTGAGTTTGCGATACAGAAATAGCAGATTCACAAGGAGACTATGACATATATTCACCTTCTCTGAATGTTCCAATTCATTGAGCACATGACATAAAGCTCCCATCATAAGTATTATATATCGAATACTCAAGACCTTCAAATTTGGGGTGTACTTAACTAAGACTTCAGCTTCGTTTCGTCCAAAGAAAGAAGTGAATTTTATTTCAGAGATGTTCATGCAATATTTCTCAATTGCAGAAAAAAGATATATAATCATTCCTACTAACCAATGGTGTAATGGTGTGTGAATGAGTTCATACTTGAGTAAAAATTAATCAATGTGGAAGTGACTCTATCTCATCTTCACTCCAAATATATATCCTCCATCTCACCTAAGCTTGGTCCATTTGGATCATTGTTGCCTCCATACTTGCATGTAAGGCACATTCTTTCTCTGCAAATGATAAGTTTCCCCCGACTTGTGTCATTCAAATGATCTCCAAGATCACAAATAGAGTATTTGACAAATGATAAGCTTACACCAACTTGAAATATTCCAATAATGTTCAAGATCACGAATAGAGTAAAATATAACTTCATCATTTGCTCTATCCATAACCAAACTATGACATATATTCACCTTCTCCAAATGTTCCAATTCATTGAGTACATGGAATAAAGCTCCCACTATAACGGTTATATATATCAAATACTCAAGACCTTCAAATTTGAGTTGTACTTAACTAAGGTTTTGGCTTCATTTCGTCCAAAGAAAGAAGTGGATTTTATTTCAGTGATCTACATGCAATATTTCCCAATTGCAGAAGAAAGATAATCATTCCTACTAACCAATGGTGTGATGGTAATTGGCTCAAGACCCCTCCATGATCTCATTGCTACTTCGATTCCAACTTTCGTCAGTTTTTCTGGTGATTTTATATTAGTCGTTTCAGATTTGGGGTCCTACAAATTAAAGAATACACACTTTAACCCAAAAAAAAATCACCTACACAAAAGTGATGTCACATCAAAGTAAGTCACCTACACAATATAATCTCTCCTTTGTAAAATAATAAAAATATAAATCAAAAACTTAATAATAATAATAATAATAATAATAGTAAATATAATAAAATATAATAAATTAATTCAAATTGTTCAAAAAAAAAGAAATTAATTCAAAACAAACTATTAATTGTAAATATTAAAGAGAATAACGTATAAACACTTTCATGATTATTACCTTCTTTAACATTGACACAGAATCTTGTCTTCTTTCTTTTCCGCTTGACGTTTTTAATCAAGTGAATCACAGTCGCCAGAGATCTATGTCGGACATTATGAACAATAGAGCAATACATAACAAAGAAATCCAAAGGAATATATGACAACACCAATAATGTCCACTTAACCAAGCCTTTAAAGTTCCTCCTTAAATTGAGTTTTGTTGCCTCGCCCGTAGATCTGTTGGAGAGAAAATAACACACGATTAAACATGATAAAAGAAGCCAACAAAAAATGACCAATCAATCAATTTGAAGAAAAAAATGAATGACCTAAGATTCCTCATTTAATCCTTGAATTGAGTTTTGTAGCCTCGCTCGTAGATCTGTTGGAGAGAAAATCACACAAGATTAAGCATGATAAAAGAAGCCAAAAGAAAATGCCCAATTAAACAATTTGAAGAAAAAAAGAGATGAATTACTTGAGATTCCTCCCTTAATCCTTGAATTGAGTTTTGTTGCGTCGCCCATAGATCTGTTGGAGAGATAATAACATAAGATTAAGCATGAATAAAGAAGCCGACAAAACCTGCCCAATTAATCAGTTATAAAAAAAATGAATGACCTGAGGTTCCTCATTTATATTGTGTTGATCGAGCATAATGAAGCCGCAATTAATTGATTCAATGGTAAAAACTAGAACTCGTAATATATGTGATAGATAGATAGGGAAAAGACACCTTTATGATTTTCTAAAATGATTAAGGACGAAGAAATGAAGAGAGGGGGAGGGAAGGACAAATGGACGCGTAGGGAGGGAGTAAGTGGGGGAGAGAGACACCACTTTGGAAAAGCGACACTTGCTTGCTGGTATTTTCAAAGTAAGCGCAGTCACCCTTTTATAAAGAATTCACTAGAGGGGTTGGTGTTAATTAGGTTAAGTTTTTTGTACGAATGGTGTTAGGTTAAATATTTTACTTTACCTAAAGGCCCGGCGAGAAAATTATCACTTTTAAAAGGATGCAGTCGTGATTTTTTTTGGGTTTTACTTTTCCCACTCCCCCTCCTACTCAAAACACACCTCATAAGGGTGTGAAATGACGAAAAGGCCAGCCAAAGCGTCTTTTTTTTCAAGAATTTTCACGTGTTCGAACGACATCGTCCGCGTGAGTTAAAAATTGACTTCACACCCTCTTGTGCGTAATTTAACCTGTTCGAATGGGGTCACTCGAACCTGTTCGCATAACCTTGTTCGAACACCCTATTTTATTTCGTTCGTATGATGTTAACCGAGACAACAAATAATGGACCCTCACACCACAATCACTAATTTTATTGTGTTTGCATGTTGTTGTTTGAACGTGTTCGAACAATGTCGTTCGAACCGTCATTAAACACGTGAACTCAGCGTTTCACGCGAGGTTATTTTTGCAATAAAATTTGTTAAGGGGTGTGAAAGAGTAGGAGGGGGAGTGGGGAAAGCAAAGGCCTTTTTTTGGGTGAAAAATAAGGCCCAAAGGCCCAGCAAGATACATTAAGGCTCATGCTTCGTACAACCCCCCATCTACTCACTAGAACCCCCTTTTTGGTGTGAAAAGACCAAAAGCCTTTACTGAAATTTGGTTTTTATTTTGGCCCATGCTTCGTACAACCCCCCCCCCCCCTCTACTCACTAGAACCCCCTTTTTGGTGTGAAAAGACCAAAAGCCCTTACTGAAATTTGGTTTTCATTTTTTTTAAAGATTATGCACGGTTCGACGCACGGTTGATCGAATCTCGCTGCACCGAACCAGTCAAAATTTACTCAGACACCCCAAAATTATGTTTTGACTAGGTTCGACCAAGCGTGTGCCGATCCAAATCGATCAGCCGTGCGCCAAACCCTCCTCACCGTCCAGGGGTATTTTGGGAATAAAGGGTGATATGGGGGTTCTAGTGAGTAGGAGGGGGTTGTACGAAAGATGGGCCTACATTAACTCATAGATGCGCTAGCAGACCCAGAAGCATCAGCAAAAAGTAAAGGGACCAAAAATTCCGGAACAATATCAAAAATTACAAGGATGTCCCTTATCTTGTGACTTTCCTTTACTAACTTATCTGCAACCGCATTGAATTCTCGACCAATCTTGGTCCACTTGACTTCAATTTCCCTTTTCCCAATCTCCAAAATTCAAAAGAATCTTCAATATGCTAACCAAAATATCATAAAGCTGACCAAAGAAAATGAAGTGTTACTAATTAAACTGCTATTCTCTCATATTGTCTATTGAAAAACAAACATCTCAAATGAAATTCTGAAAAAGAAAAAAGGCAACTACATTATAACAATATTCAAACTATACAGAAGCTCAATTACTTAGCCCAAATAATAAATTTTTCCAGATTCTTTAAGGAGTGACCACCTTCTGCTATGTTATTCAACGTGATTTCCTTTAATCTCAATGACCTTTCTTTAATGTCTTCATCAGCAAGCAATTCCTCAACTTTTTTCCTTATCTCTTCCTTTACTATTAACCCATTTTCATCCTTATTCAATTCCAATCCAACCTTCCACACATCACAAATATATGACTTGTTAACAAATTGATCACTAGCAAATGGCCAACACAAGAAAGGTACACCACTATATAAACCTTCTATAGTAGAATTCCAACCACAATGACTTATGAAGCAAGCTATTGAAGGATGGTTCAATATTTTCTTCTGTGGTGCCCAACTAATAATCTTGCCTTGACTTCCAAGAAACTCATTAGGGTATTCATAGTTTACCTCTTTGTTATCATTACTAGGACGTATAACCCAAAGAAAAGGTTTGTTAAGGAGATCAAGTCCTAAAGCTAGTTCATTAAATTGGTTTTGATCAATTACTGCTAAACTACCAAAAGAAACATATATGACAGATTGAGGTGATTGTTGATCTAACCATTCTAAGCAAGCTTTGTCTTCTTGCCAGAATGAAATATTGTTGTTGTCATTTGAAATTAATGGGCCAATTGGTAGAAACTTTGGTGATATGGAAAATGTTGGTTGCTCTAGATCATATGTAGTGTTGCAAAGCCACCATTCTCCTAATTCCATGGTTTTCATCTCTTGTGCTATATGATCAAATAATATCTTGTCGTGACCCCGCCATGGAAAGTTTGTTGTGTCCAACATAGGCATGTTTGGAGAGAGTTGAACTTCTTTTTTTGTGGAAATTCCTGCAAATTCCAAAAGGAAATCATGAGCATTCGTTTTAAGAAGGTGAATAAGCTTTCGTTAGAGATGTTTAGGTCGCTCAGTCCACCAGCCACTACACAAAAGTGGCTAGGGTTGGGCTAGCCTAAGTGTCTATTGAACTGTGTTTTTTGTAATCCAACTCAAAACACTGAGTCAGCCGATCGGGCCGGCCCATTCCAACTTTTAATAAAAGAAACCAAAAAATGTTCACACTAAAAAAAGATAAAAAAGTAGGGCTAGCCTGATGGGCCAACTAGATTTGGCCAAAACGATCTCGTTCTTTTATGTGCCTCTATTTAATGAGTCCAGTCCAGAACACTGGCCAATCAAGCCGACCTGTTAGGCTGAGCCAAAGTTGACATCTCTAGCTTTTGTCATGTATAATTAGTGTAGGTAACTTTCATAAATAGATAGATAGATAGATAGATAGATAGATAGATAGATAACATAAAATAAGTAGAATTTACTTATATAAAAAAAAGGAAATAAAAAAACAGTAGAAGCAATTTGTATGCAACACTGAATAATTTTTCCCATATGCAAAATAAACAGCAGACAGATATTTTGGAATTAGTCAAAGTAGTTTTAAGTCCTAATATGTTTAATTTGATTAATTTTGTGGTTGTAACAAGGAGTAAGTATTTCTGGTTTAACAATGAAATGAACAAAAGATAATTCTTACCAAATGAGTCAATAATTCCATCATGAATTAGTTTTGGGATGCTATAACAGTAAGCCAAAGTAGTAGCTGAAGCAGTCCATAAAAGAACCCCTTTAATTCCAAATTTGAGTCCAACTTCCAAGGCCCAACCCATATTAAAAGTGACAATAATACAAGAAATTTTATTGTTAGCATCTAAAGCATTGACATCTTCAATGAGCTTAGGGAGCATAGCTGGCATATTTCTTTGGATTGAGAAAACAACTTTCCTCTGATCACTTCTGTTGTCTTCAGGTTCCAAACCATCTGGTAGTGTAATAAAGTTTATCCTAGGATTAAGGTTGTTGCTGTGTTTACCAACAGTATCATTGTTGGTTCTTTTGTGGCTGAATTCTGTGTTGAGGAAAGTGATTTTGCAACCATGTTTGGTTAAAACTTGAGACAATTGCATAAGGGGATTAACATGTCCTGGGATTGGATATGGAATAACAAGAAAATGAGGGATACCCATTTGATTCATAAATGATTTTTCAGAGATTGGAATATGCATTCATTTAGGTCCCTACTATTACAACATGCATCTTTATGGCATTTTTTGCCATTTTGAATTCTGTGTTGAGGAAAGTGATTTTTTGCAACCATGTTTACCAATTTGGTATACCAATATACCCCCTCATTTTGAGACAATTTTTAAACCAACATGCTATATTTTATGGGGATACCAATAACTCTATATGTCCCACCACTCTATATTTTGTGCCCTACCATTTACCAATATACCCTCATTTTGTACTTCTCTCTTTGTACTACCAATATACTCCCACTATATATTTTTAACCGACATACCACGATTTTTTTACACTTTTTTTTTATTATCAAAAATATTTTTTACAAGAATAATGAGGGATACCCACTTTTTGATTCACCATTTACCAATAAATGATTTTTCAGAGACATACCCCTAACAAATATTTTATTTTCCAACACTTTTTTTAATTATCAAAATCATGCATTCAATATACCCCCACTCTATATTTTTATATATATATATATATATATATTTTATATATATATATATATATATATAGTTTGATAATCGTCCTAGTATATATATATATATATATAGCGGTTCATCGCTATCCACTTTTTATTTTCTAAATAATATAAAATTTTAATCCTTCTTTATACGTATGCTCTTACGTAATCATTTGTTTTTTATTTTTTCAGTTTACTAATCGATCGCAAGTGGATCCGATAATTTTATTTTAATGGACAAAAAATAATTTATAATTTTTTACGTTAGAACGAATATAAGTCAGTTTTATACAATTAGTAATTTTATGGTAAGAAGATCCTAAATCTTATGGTAAGAATAAAAGGATAAAATTAGTATATTCTTTTTATATTTTATGGTAAGAAGATCCTAAATTTTATGGTAAGAATAAAAGGATAAAATTAGTATATTCTTTTTATATTTTATAACTTTGTTCATTCATTTTAAAAAAATTGTTTTTACAAGGTAGCACCTAATTTGTTATGGGATTAAAAAAAATTATTAACTATATTCAAACAAAAATATTTTACTTTTTGCCTCCAATCCACATAAGGTGGATTTGCCACTAAATACATCACACGCCGCGTGGTTAAGGGTACAGATCGCCTAGCTTGAGCGAGAAAAGATGTCTAACCTTTCCCTTGTTTTTAACTGTTTGATCGATCCAAGATATTAGATTATGCCCGTAGTACATTATTTTTCTTTTGAAAAAACTTCAGGACATGAACAATGATTGGTTTGGGTGGTAATTAAGTTCGAATTTCATCTCAAGGTCTTCAGTTTAAGTATTGAGTATGATAAAAACTCTATTTGAAGGGGAGGACAACACAAACTGACCAAGCTAGATACACATTGTCAGCCAAGTGCCCCGACTTAAATTAGTTACCAACAAAGTCAGTAAATATTACACACCAACAACACAATAACCAAGAAAACTCTTCGAAAAATCTTTTTAAAGAGATATTCCAATGTAATTACTTACAACTTGATAGGAGTGGCTACATATATGACTAGCCTTCAAATATGTAATGGAATTCTTATAGGGTTGCAATTATTATTATTAATGATATGACTTAACTTTTGTATTGCAAAAACCACAAATGGACATCATCTTTTTCATGACCAATAATAACTACTCTTATTTATATATTATGATGCCATTTGCTTGATACAGGCATTTTGAATCTGCTGATAAGTAATAATAGATAACAAAATAAATTAGCCGCAACTATTATTATTATTATTATTATTATTATGTTTTGTTATGCTTGTATGCACACAAAATCTCTCTTTTACCTTCGATGGATGCACTATATTGAAACTATTTGTAATTTCAATTATAGTAAAGAGCCATGCCTACTGATTTCGCATTAAATTATTGTCTCAACCACACTTGGTAGTCTGATCCTTTGTCAACAAACTTCTGCCAGCTCCCTTCCAAACGATTCTCCTTAGAAGGATTCCAATCAAACTGTCCAAGCTTCATTACTAGAGCATCACCAACCTGAGCTACGTAACCTTCATTGTTTGCATGGTATATTTTGATAGAGCTCCGACAATGGATCCCAGCTCGTCTCCGAGCTTCGATCAACTCGGTTATTGCATCATGGATGCCAAAATCATAGAAATGATCATAAAATATCACAGGCTGCATAAAATTGAAAAAAAAAAAAAAAAAAAGTAAATATGTTAATCACCAATGTATTCAAAAAGTTGTGAAAACAAATTACCCTTAAAACCAATTTGATTCCTTAGTCATTTAAACAGGAAACTGCATTATTTAGATTACCACAAATAAAGTTCAATTTTTAAGGAAAATCATATATGTTAGTCTA
This sequence comes from Oxytropis ochrocephala, assembly GCA_020916435.1. NCBI lineage: Eukaryota > Viridiplantae > Streptophyta > Magnoliopsida > Fabales > Fabaceae > Oxytropis > Oxytropis ochrocephala. Next base: position 6,421,894 of record CM037091.1, on the reverse strand, counting down.
TTAAGAACTTACAGTTCCAGGATGAGTCAAGATATATGCATATCCTTGCATAAGCTTATCTCGTGGAAACGGCCAGTGGCCCTGAAAATAAAATGAAGTGTTAAATCCAATTTCTTCATTCTCTAGCAAGGCCAGGTTGTAACTTAAGTATAAAAGTCAGTAATACTAGATACGGGTCACAACTATTGAGGGAAACAAGGATCAGACTTTAGAATAAGTAAGGTTAGAATCGAAAATTCAAGTCACAACTATAGACTTATTGCATTAATATAGAAGAAATAATGAAATTATAAGGCATGCTCTTATACAAGGTGATACTCCTCTGGCATAAATTCCATATAATCACCAATGTTGATTTTTTAATGCATCATACTTTGTCAGAGAGAGAGAGATTAGTTACTTGTGTGGACCCTGTATCATGGTTTTCTAGGAATGTGACAGCACGAGAAGGCCACCATCCCATGACTCCTGTTGGTTTCCCCTGGGGATCTATCAATCTCCAATATTGATTGTGCAGAGCGGAATGAAGTATCCCCTAGAAAAGGATAAGAAACAGTAACAATATTCAGAGTGCAGGAAGATAATATTAAATTCTCACATGAATTTTTCTAATTTTGGTTCCGACTCCTCCCCGTGTTATAAAAGAAAGCAAAACTTGGTAAAGATAAAGTTATTTGGTGTATTTCAAATATGTCTCTCACCATATCTTACAAGATAAAGTTGTGTGTTTTCGTCCATGTACGTGGTTATTTCAAAAGTGTTGCTGATGTATGATGTGAAGAGACTCAAGGGAGATAGGAGAACCTTATGAGATTTTGGACTTTTTTCCTCCTTTTGGGAATTTAATTTCTTCCCTCAAGATGTATATTCTCTTCATTTTTATTAAATATATTCTTTTAATATGCATCCCCCCTCATAATTTCTATATCAATGCTTTTACAACTGAACATTTATCCCTAAAACAAAATCTATGTTCATATTCACATCCAAATAAATATATATGAACATTTTTGTGGCTGTTGAACACTTTCCTACGGATAGATTTAAAGGATTTGGCAAATGGAGGTCATTGTGATACCCTTACCATATTGTGGAATGGAATTGTGTTTATATAGCCTCTATGGTGCTCTGCTAATGGTTTTAGAGGGATTTTGTTATTTTTGACATGTATAGAGATTGGGCAGCTTTGGTACACCTTTTTTCTTGACTACTTTTAGTAATTGTCTATGTACACCTCATAGCTGGTCCCAGAATTACTTGATTTCAGATTGAATCGTCCTAGACCTGCTTATATCTCTAAACTGATGTCACTTAAAAACTAAATTTTTCATGTCTGGATTTGACAACACCAGGAAACTTCATTAACTGATGTGAAAATTTACTCAATTTAAATGTACCTTTGATGTGACATCAAATGCAGATGAAGTGCCACCAGTTGCATTGATCCAATTAACTATCCGTTGCCGATGAGCATCTATTTATTTATAAATGGTAGAAATAGCTTGTAAGACAAAAAAATAAAGTAGTATATGCTGGAAATATTTCATATTATATTAATAGAACCAAGATATGATAAATATAAACAAGCATTTATGCAGAGAATATCACATAATTAGTGTGAAGTGTGAACACATACAACGGCACTATAGGATTTTCCCAAAGGCAAACAAAATATTCAAACTGAAACAGCAATATTGGTAAATATTAATTAAAAATCTATTGTCCATAGAGGTCGCTAACTAGAAGATAAGATGGTAATAATTAAATAGTTTTTGCTTCTTGTATTATTCATATGCAGTGTAGTTTCAAAAGGTGTCGAGTTTTAACAATCTACTAGTAGTACTACTAAATATGATTGTTTTTCGATTTGGTTGATTTCCAAGGGTTTTGGTTCTTGTCCTCATGGGTTTTATATTCTTATTTCCTTTTTAATAATAGTGGGTGTATTGGAGATGATTGATAAGGTTTGAGGTGACAACATAGTTGGGATTTCCGTCTTATAGTGATGTTTTTGTATGCCTTTTTTTGTCTTAAAAAATACTCCATATATTATGATTGTTCCAATGCTGAAACTGTGTCACATCCTATGATATCAGATGTATCTACTGACAACAGCTCAAACAATGTTCCCAGCAACAAATCTTAAATGTTTTGGTAATGGTACCAGGCAGTGGGCTTCTATCTACAAATTGCCTGTTGAATTCCTTGTTTCCCTCCCCATCTTTATGTTGCTTGCTGTAGCCAATTAGCAGGACAAATGTCTTCTCCCAATGGATAATTTGATTAAAAGCTATACAGGTATGTGTGTACTTATAGTATGTGGAAATCAGGTCAGCATGTACCCTATAAATTTATGAACACAATTCAAACTCTACTTTCCTCAATGCATTATAAGAATGACTAATATCAAATATCAATTGAGTCTACGAGCAGTGCATAATAACCTTGGTTGTAACACAAACTTCCTTGTTCATAAGCCAAGCTATCCCAGTATTCTCCAATGGCAAATGCAGGACTTGATGCTTCAATATATTCCTTAATATACGTACCAGAGAAGCCTCTGTGGGCAGAAATAAGGAGTTGTCAAATTTTACAATAGAATTAATTATAGAACAAATAGAGCTGGCATACCTTCACAAGTTCCATTCGGTTAACATTAAAACTAAAGATCCATGGCATGCTAACAAAGACCACTGAAACATTTTAATTGTTTGGTTACATATTATCCATGCGTCCTTAAAAGCAAGGTAATCAAAACCGGGCCGGACATTAAACCGGTAGAGGTGGCAGCTCAAGGTTCAAAGGTCTAACTGGGCTAGACAACTGGTAATAATCAATTTAATTTCCAAAGCAATAATAAATAAATAAACATAATATTCACAACTTCACGCTAACAAATTAAACATCATTTTAAAATATTGTAAGTAAACATATAATAAAAGGCAAATATATAATATAATGAAAATAATTCTAGCAAATAATGAAATTTTTATTCTTCTAAAACTATCACAGCTTGCATTTAGGAGTTTATTCATCCAGCACTATACACTAAAAACATGGACTTGTCCGTTGTCACAAACATCACAAAAGTGAAGACAGATATGCCAATTCGGCAATTGGTTGTATTTACTTTCACGCAGAAAAATCTTCAAAAAGTAGAAAAATTTAGTAGAGTTTTACGGTTAAAGAAATCGTCATAAGCCCCCAATATACTTTAGCATAAAAAAATTACCTCACAAAGTCAAGACGCCATCCATCAAAACCTATATCATTGCGAAGCCAGTTCAGCCATTCCTTGATATCTTTCCGCACGAAATCCTGAGAGTGATCAATATTTGGTGCAGCATGGAAGATATCCCCTACATATAGCATTAAAAAGAAAGTACATAGATAAGGAGACACCAAAATTCATCAATGTAATAGTTCAAAAAGCATTGCAAGTTCTTATATTGTGGAAAGACTACCTAATTTATTCCCTTCAATTCTTTAATGATATATCGAACAATCTTAAACTAGATGTCCACAGTGGACTAGAGGTGGTACACGTTAGAATTTTCCCTCAAATATAAATTACTTGTTAAAAAACAAATATTTAAATAACATGTTTCCCTAAGTATATTAATATACCACTTGACGGATTTCCACGCCCCTGAAAATTTGGATCATCACATACAATTGCTTCAGGTCCCCATGCTAGTTTGCCACCAAAAATGTTCCAAACACCATTTGGACTCTGAAACAAGTAAAAGTTGTTATTGGTAATTTCTATAATAGCCATTTTACAACACAAATAATTAAATGCACCACTTAAAGAGATAACCCCGACTAGAGTCTTGGATGCTATGACTATAAAATGAATAATACTGTGAATCCAAGCTCAAAGAAATTATAGGATAACCTGCACCTCAAGACACATGCTGCTGCCCATAAATAACAAATTTGTGCAAAGTTGAGCATAAAGCAAATGCAAAAGATAATGCTTCAGAAAAGTCTCCTACCTTCAATTTCAGTGTTGTTCTTAGCAATGCAATGTAAATTCAATGCATATAGTTGAATTAGACGGATGACTGACTAACTAAAAGCTTAAGCTTTTAGGTGCAATACTAGGAACAGTAAGGCAAGCAACAAGCTCCATCCAACATACTGCCCATTATTGGGTGGAATTAACATGGAACCCACTAAATCATGTGCCAGAGTCATTTGAACTCGAAGTCTGAACAACATATATGCCCAAATATACCTTATGCTGTAATTTAATTTACGGCTTAAATAACCTCTCTCTCACCATATCTTACAAGATGACATGTGGCGAGGAAGGGATGGGCACATGTCACCTTACATGTAAAAAATAATATTTTGTGCCACATATTACAGTCAGGTCAGGTGGACTTTTGCCAGCCACCTCATCACTTAATAGAGAACTCCTAACAAAAATTTTACAAGGACCAAAACCAGAAGATCCCTATATCATAGGGACTGAAAGGTTATTTAAGCCATAATTTATTGACAAAGAATGCGGATAGCAGGGACAGATCATTGGTTCAAATTATATTGCAGCCTGCAGGGCTTGCAGTATCGTCAAAAAATGATAAAAACAAAAAATACTAGACCAGAAAGCTTAAGCCGTAAATAAAGGATTTAACAATAACTGTCATGTCTCCACCCCCCAACATGTGGCGTTAAATGTAGACAAACACAAGCTCAAAACTATCTCATGCTAGAACTAAACATTACTTTCTAGAAGAACCTTTTACTACACATTAAGGGAAAATAAGGATCATATTGAAGACAAAAAGGTCTGCAAACAACCATAATATCCTCAACAGCTTAAACCCTTAATCAATGGCCCAAGAACAGATTTTATAACCTTTCTCAAAAAAGATAAACAAGAATTCAGATTAAACAATAAACTTACCTGTTTTTTTGCACATCGATGATTAAGTACAACATCCCCCAAAACCTATTTACAAAGGAAACATCTTATGAAAACTACAACCATACTACATAAAAAGTTAAACATAATAAAAGGAGAGATGTATGCATAAGAAGTCAACCAATAACAATTTGTCCCATAGAAATAGATTAACTATTTCAGTCCATTTATGCAACAGGGAAACTGATAACAAAAAATAGAACCACGTACAACATAAAACAAATAAAATCATCAGAAGAATTCCTTACAGCAATCTGCACCAATAACTGGTGTGTTTGCTTTTTTTTCACTAACCAAGAAGGTATTTAAGGTTTCCCTTAAAGTCACATGAAATAAGCCAATATCATTGCAACCACCAAATAATTTAAAATAATGTATTCAATTAATTCCAGTAATCAGTCAGCTCAGTTTCCTTATTTGTAATTCAAACATAATTTAACAGAATGTACTAATTATCCACAAAAGAAATGTAAAGTTATGCTTTAGATTAATAAAAAACAATGGTAAATAGTTACTTTTGGATGTCCCAAAGCAACAAATTACAAATTTTGAATCGCAGTACAGTATTTCATTTTTCATTTACATTAAGTATCTTATATGATATCATTGCCCTGCCATAGCATTCCAATTCCAATTCCATTTCTGGTCCTACTCAATTATTAATAGCAATTGTGATATTATTTTAAACTTTGAAAAAATAACTGCCTATAATACATCTTCAGATATTCAATTTTGTAAGTCAATTACCAACATAACAATAACATACCAGCAGATCTTGAGAATGCATTTCCTCTATACAATATTTAAGTTCTTCAACAGAACCATAGGATGAATTCAAGTTGTAAAGATCAGAAGGCATGTAACCTGCATATAGTTTATAGTTCATGACATACCACAGGTCAATCAAATATTAGCTCATAAAATAAAATAAAATAAAATTGGCTTTAAATTTAAGAAGGTTCCATCATAGGAAGAAAATAAAAGTAACACGCTGTCAGGTCTCTTGTGAAGGGAATAAAGCTTGCAAAAACGTGTATCCTTAAGTTAGAAATTATAAGTTTAATCTTACATTTGGTTTTAATTTATAAAAGTTATCCAATGCAAAAAACTGTCTGTTCTCAGCAAAGCATGGATCCATGAAATATGCTTCTTTTAGATTATGCATATCGGGCCTGTTGATTTGTGAACAATTTATTAGGGCTCATCTATTGACATGAGAACTTGTTAGATGTTTGGGAAAGCTTATGGAAACAACTTATGACATGTCCACGAGTTGCGTTCAGCTTATTTCGCCAAGTTCTCCAATATAGCTTTTTGAAACAGCCTATAACTTACATAAAAACAATTTGACTATATTTCCTCTCTAATTATAGAAATAGCTTATAATAAGCACTTATATGATAAGTGTTTAATTCAGCTATTTACCCAAACATACCCATTATCTATGCACCATTTTCAAAAGTTACAGAAAAACACTAAAATACAAACGAAAAATTATTTGGATATTCTCTTAAATGCAGTGACAATATCTATGAGATCAATGGCGCTAGCGAATATAAGGTAGCCATACCAAGCATTACTCAGAAGATGACTAGATACAATTATACTACATGAAGTGATACAAAGAATTGGATGAGCTTGCAATATATCAAAGCTGTGAATCAAACTTTAATATGAGAAACATGGTAGCTGATTGACCCATGTAGTCGACCCTACTTAGTGGAAAAAGGGTTGACTGTTGTTGATGAGAAGGGATAGTAGTAAAAATTAGTTGAACAAATCTTACAGGAAAGACTTGAATGACTTGTTTATGATCTGAAGTTCTGAACAATTACAGAAAGAGATTGTAATTTTTTTTATACAGTTAAAGCTAAAAAAACTCTAATTTTTTCAATTGAAACATACATTTGCAGTTGAATGCATTTACTACTATGCTTGATACAGTTATGTATTTGTAGTAAGCTTTGAAGGTAAGGTGGTGTCCACCCAATTCAACTTGGATTATACCAAGGGCTTAAACACAAAAAGGTAAGAGGACTGTGAATGGCTGTAAAACCATCAATGGCATATTAATTTTATATATCAGACAAACACAAAATGTATGAACTCACACAATCATATGTATACAGATCATTAGGTCATCATATAAATAGATCTACAACCAAAAAAGAGAAAAAATGAAATATGGCCTTATGTCATGATTGTAGGACGTCTTGACTCTTTCCTACTCCCAATGAATGTATAGTGAAGAAAATTGATGAAAGATATACAAGTGCAAAACAGTGAGCTGAGAAAATAAGAGAAAGCAGGAGAAACTAGAAAGAGACAGAAAATCCCAGAGGGTATGTTTGGGAGGGGGATTTGGGAGGGTTTTGGAGGGGAGGGCTTTGGAGGGCTTGGTCTATATTTTAATATCTATTTGATATTTTAAAAATTTGAAAGAATAACATGATAAATAATGATAAAACATTGTTAATGACATTTCATTTTTACTTAGAAACATTTTATAGCTTCCTCAAATTGGAATTGAAAATCAAGCCCTCCCCTCCCCTCCTAAACCCTCCATCCAAACATACCCAGAGAGAATCTGAGTCTGAAGTCACTGAGTTCTGTTTAATCATGTGAAATTCAAAATGGTATACTCTGATACAGAGAACTGAACTATATGTAAGACACTCAATGCCTTGAACAGAAGCTGCAACAGCATTGCCGTTCAGTCACCACAATTGAAAATCTAATGTGACAAATTTAACAACCAACAATTAACAGGAAATAACAGAATTGCTACAGCTCAAGCTAACACACAATAATAGTGTAACAGTAACCAGAGTAGCCTAACACTGACAGAAAAATACACACTGATATTACTACGTACCCTAGAAAAAAGAAAGGGAGTCAAACCTTGAGGAGCAACAGACTCTGTTGGTGGTGGCAACCACACGGCCGTCACGCCACATTGAGATAAATCAGAAGCTTTGGATGCTAACTCTGTATACCAGTCCCTTCTCCAGCTCTCCCAGTTAAAAGCTTGAAACTTAAGAAAATTAAAAACTCATCAGAGCTAATTTATATTTTCTTCCCCTTTTTGCATGCCTCTATAGGAGATAAATACAAGCAATAGAAAATGCATACGACAAATACTTGCAATATCAAGAGTTAATGAACGCCAGCAGACATAATCAAGCAAATAAAATAATGCCTGTTATATAGTAAATGAAAAAATATATCTATAGTCCCTATAAAATCATGAGCTTTCAACTTTAGTCCCTATGAAATTTTTCCCGTTTTTAATCCCTATATTTAACAAAGACTGTGTTTTTAGTCCCTCATCAGGGATTAAAACAGTTTAGTATTTTATAGGGACTAAACTTGAACAGTGGTGATTTTATAAGAATCAACAATATATTTAACCCTGTATTTAACCCCATTATGAAATACTACTTGAAGAAATGAATGATAAATTAGTCAATGCCGTGATAAATTGACATATAGTGCACAAGCACTTACTGCTTCGGTGCTTCTATATGCACAGTATACCACTTGATTGTCTGGTGTATCAATTCTAAACTCGATTATTGCATAATCCTTACGTATGTTTTAATGACACAAATGTTCCGTTTCTAATCCCAGGAAGAATATAGTAAAGTACAAATAGAATCCATGGAAGCCGAGCACAAGTCATCAGACTTGGAACCTCTCTCAATGACATAGAGAAGGTTCCAGAGATAGAGTGGCACAGATTTCATCATGAATTCAGCCAACTGAGAAATCCAACATTGCCAGCCCAAATTTCAAGCTACAAGGTCTTATTAGAAGTGAAACTTGAAAAACCAATATTAACCAGTGCTTCCGTCGTTATACAATATTTATAGTCTGGATCATTAGAACAAAATTTCAAAAGTAGCATAGAGAACATTTAACAAACTCAACAAAAGATCATCAGGAGTCCATGCATATTAATGTCAACCAATCACGCTGATGTGTCATGTCATCTCATGCACTTAGAAAGTACACTACAAGCAAAATGTAAAATCATGAATTGAACAGCATTCAGTGCGCATAAATAATTAGTTAGAAGTCAAAATTCAAGGAATATACACAATCATTTCAGAAAAAGGACCATGAACCTATAATATTTCACAAAAATTCAGAAAAATCAAATAAATAAAATACAATGCAAAAATAAACTAGATCATAGAACAGTTAAATTGGAATAACCACAAAGTAGCATGCTAAAAGGGGGAGGAAAGCACATTCTAATCAATCACCAGATTTGAGCAACTCAATATACATTTGGGGTAATTCACACATTTACACAATCTGTCAATTATCGGATAAGTAGATACTGACCACAATCTCACGCCCTGTTCCTGTTCCTGGCTCTGCATTTAATTTATGTCAAAGCTTACATGCCAGAGGTAGACCACATTAACAATAAATCTTCCAGAAGCAATTTTTAAATTTAATTTCAAGAAATGCAGACACATCACACTGACCTAGTCTTTTTTGTTCAGGGGCACTCTCCCACTGTATAGTCTTCCGTCGAAGCGCACGCTCCAATGCCTTCCGCTTCTTCTCAATTGTTTCTCTTTCAAAAACATGTTCAACTAAAGCATCCCCTTCCTTTGGCTTTTCTCGAGCAATAGACCATACTTCATGAGCTTTAGGCAACTCCAACGATCTGAACTTTGATGTCAGTGCTTCAGCAACATCACTCTTTCTTGGTGGAAATTTGGGAATGACAGCCTTAATCCTTCTTGCCATCCACTGAGGTATCTCTCTACGAGGACCATCACTCAGTAGCTTCCACTTTTGAGAATCAACATCTGTCAAAAGGTCTATCCTCCCACCATTAACAACATAGACAGAATCTCCATCCTCTTGCCTTTCCTTCATAAGCAATGATTCAGCCATTTCAACTCTCTGTCTCCACATCTTCAAAGCATCTTCTGATGCCATTAATGACCTCTGCAGTGCTTCACATCTTCTTAGGTAGGCATTATCTTTACAATGGGAAGCTTCTTTGGCAGCTTCAATAGTAGCCTTGATGTTTTTCAAGTCCACCTTAAAAGCCTTGGAAAATGTCTTCGTCCTTTCTTCCATGTCTTTTTTCATTTTCTCCAACAATGACTTCATCTCCTCCTCTTTCTGCAGAGTGGTTTTCCTGCTTAACTCCTGAAGGTCGAGCAAAGCTTTCTCCGCATCAATGGCTCTTTGTTCAAATGCCTTCAGCTTCTGTCTAGTGTGCTCTGATTCTATCTTCAGTCTATCAACCTCATTTCTTGCAATCATCAACTGAGATTCTACATCACTTAACATTCCTTGTAACTTGATATTTTCTTCCTGAACAGAGGAAACTTCCGTAAATGGAGATGTACCATCTATAAATGTTTCAATGGCCTCTTTTGCATGTTTACCTGCTTCCTCTGCCACAGTTAGAGCCCTTTCTATTGCATATTTTGACTTCTCCACAATGGATGACATTGTACCCTCGGTTGCATCCTTAATTTGCTTTTTGATCAAATGAGTCGCTTCAGCAGCTGTGGTTTCAGCAGATGAAATTCTGAGTTGAGCATCTTGTATTATATGAGAAGTTGCCTGCTGGAAAGCAACCTCTGCTAACTTTTCTACCTGCACTGCAAGATCAACAGCATCTTGTTTGGCAAGGACCACCTTAGATTGCAAAGCAAACTTCTCCTCTACGGATTCCTCCAGCCTTTTCTGGAAAAGAGATTTGGCACCATCAAGTTCTGCTATAGCTACTTCTTTGTCATGTAAAATGGCAGAGATGTATTCCTGTTTTTTAGCCTCAGAACGAGCAAGTTCTTCAAGTAAATGATCTCTCTCTTTCTCTATAGCCTCTTGTCTGTTTTGGGCCTCTGAAAGGGCTTTCTTGGCTACCGTTAATTCATCGTCTATTCCCATAACTTCATTTTTTCCTGAATGACCATCTTGATCACCAACTACATCCGTAAACATGTCATCTGAATCATTCTGTCACAGTCACAGAAATAGAATAAATATAGGTCATTCACCATTATCACAAAGCAGAACTTTTTGACATTTGTGTCCACTTAACATATCATCATAAAAAGACATGAAACTCAGTCGGCATGCGGAAACTCAGTTTCTTCAAAATGGTAATGAGCCAAAAAAAATAGTATTATGAAATGCAGACATCTAAAATGCATTTTTAACAAAAAACTAGAGCTGACATTAAGAACTGGAGAGATTTATCTAGAGATTTTAAAGGGGAAAAGGAAACTTACAACAAAATTCTTGGTTAAAATATTTACTATTTAGAAAAATAAGAGCCTATTTGATTTAAGGAAACGTTTACTATTTTCACTTTTAATTGCAAGAATACCACTTTGTTAACGGTTTTCAAAAATATTTACAGAAAACAGTTAAAAAAACTTTTCGCTGTCTCCTAATTTCACTTTTAACTGCAAGAATACCACTTTGTTACCTGTTTTCAAAATATTTACATAAAACAGTAAAAAAAAAATATTGTCTTCACTGTCCGTTAAAATCTGTAAAAAAGATAAATTTTTCACTATCTATGTACAAATATTTAAAAACAAGAAACAAACTGCTATTTTTGTAATTAAAAGTGGAAATAAGAATTAAAAACAGAAAATGTTTTTTCTAACCAAACACCTCCTCAACTCCTCATAAAGTTAATAGTGTTCAACATGTAGTCATGAGTGACCACTAAATGACTCGTGCGTTCAATTGTTCCTATAATTTCACCAACAATTCCTTTATTGTTGGGATTGTTGACCCCTGACTCACCGTAGTAGGCCCCAGATTTGGAGTATGTACACGAGGAAATATAAGAGTAAGGAAAAGAAAGATAAACCAGCTATGAATGACTGTATAGTTCATGGTTGCTAAAATTTATATCTTTACTTTAAATTTTTGTTTCCGTAAAATGTTATTTAGTTACCTTGTTAGCTTATTTTTGAATTGTGTTGTTTATCTCTTTGTATATCCTATTCATGGGGGGTTCGCTAGCAGTCTGCAGTGGGGATTTTTATGTTCTATTTTAATAGAGGACACTTCCTCTATGGGAGCTTAGCTGGGAGGATAGATGTGTACGGGTTTACCGAAAAAATATTGTGAACCTTGTATTCGTCATTCCAATTGCAATAAATTGTTCTTTCTAAACTGAGGTTCCTTTAATCTTACCAAAAAATGACACTTGTCAACACGTACAAATTTGCGATATATGATGACTTTTACTCTACCGCTAGTACTGTAAATTGGTTAGTTATGAGATACGTATTTTTAACACTAAACTAAGTACACAAGGAATTCCTTACCATGTGTGAAAAAACTGTGTGTACTGATTTGAAGATCCTCCTGCTAGAAAAGTAATGATTTCTGCAATAAGATGAATGAACAAGATTAAGAGGTGTTTGGAAGATCTTATTTAGAACTTATTTGTGCTTATCTCACAACACAAGTGTTGGGAAAAGCTTATAAAAATAGCTCGTGATATACCCAGAAACTGTTTTCAGTTTATTTTTAATAAGTCCCCGAGATCAAGCAACCTATACAGAATTTATCCCTGTCCCCTAATTGATTCTCATCCACCCCAAATGCTATTATTATGATGAAAAGCCAAATATTGAGAATGCCAAGTGCCAACAGCTTTTTACCATGTATATCCAAACACAAATACCTTGAATTTAAGCGTTTATAACTATGATTAGCAAGATTAGCACTTATTGGATAAGCTAATTTGTAAACTTAAACATCCCTAAGACAATCACTTCAATACTTGTAAATAAAGTAGGAACGGGTAAAAGAAACAAACAAGTAAAAATTATATAATTTTGGACCACTAAAATCACTTGACACAAAAGTAAAGAGCAAAATAACACAAGAGTTCAGTTCTTTGAGCACACCTGTTTCTTCTTGTCACAGTTGAAGTCGTTCCACGGATATAAGGGTGCTTGGGAACAAAGGGACAACGTGTAACAAGTCCAAACGCTGCTGCATCAAGCAACACAGCAGCTCCCATTTTATCACTGCATAATATTGCACAACCACATTGAATAGCAAAACGGTGTGTGAGTAATCAAATAAGTAAATAACAACAGAACAAACACAGCATACCGTTATTCCTTTCCTTCCTTTTCTTTTCTTTTCTTTTCTTATCTCCTTAACTTCAGAGACATCACCAACAATTATCAACAAAGAACTACTGAAAATTGAAAATTGAAAATTCAAAAACAGAAATAATTATTAGTTGTTACAATATCAATTGAATTGAGCTGAAAAATTGGGAATTAGTAGTTTAATGGCACGGTTGCAGTTAATTGTGTGATCTGTAATGAAATGCAAAGAGTTTGGAGGAATTTTCTTACCTGATTCAAAACGTGCTGAATCTTCGTTGTTTTTTTTTTTTTGTATTATTCTGGATTTTACTTTGATTTGGAGAGAGTGAAGTGAAGTGTTTTAATTGGAGATCAATGCAATGGAATTGGGAATGTAGTGTGTGTAGAGAACAGAAATAGAAGGCGGTGAGGTGACGGTGCTGCAATGGCGCGGACACCGAGAGGTTTCGACGGCTAGAAAGTTGAATTGAATCACGAGAAGTGTACTGTTGAAGGGAAAAAGGAAACAAAGTAGGGAATCACGTTCACGAAGAGTCAAAGTTAGGAAAACAAGTAAAAAGAAGTAGTAAAAAGAAAAAGTACCTTTTTGGAGAAGTCATTTCAACTTTTGTAGGACTTACTTACCGGTGATTTCATCTCGATCTCTCGAGTTTAAATTTTAAATGTCAAAAACTCAATTGGAATTACGGGTGCTAATTGAATTAAACTAATAGAAAATTACAAACCGAATCAATTCAAATCAAAAATTGTAAAAAAAAATGATTTGGTTTGGATGTGTTCGGATCACTTTTGCAATCAACCGATCGGTTTGATTCTGATGACTGTTTGTTTTTCCAAAACAAACCAAACTACATGTTATATTATATATTATATATTATTAAAAAATAAAAATGCCTACCTAATCTAGTCACACAAACACACGCCACCTTACACTCACGCACTTTTACTGTTTACTTAATAATCAAGGGTATCTATTTTAATTTTATTATTACATTTTAAGTTTGGTAGTTCATTTGTGAAAAAAATAGTAATCACATTTTTTTATATTTGGCTCTTTGGAACTAAATTAATTAATTTAACTTTAGATCCAATTATATTTTTAGATTGGTAAAAAATTGAACAAATTAAATTGAACCATCCAAACTACACTGATTCGGTTTGGGTTTGGGTTGGTTCGAGATATATTTAATAAAGTCAACAGAACCAAACCGCGTGTATTTTTATCCTGCAGTTCGGATAATTTTTTGATCAAAACTGAATCAAACCGCTCGCAAACACCCTTAATTGGAATGAAAAAACCACACAAACCGACAAAGCTGAATAAACACATGATTAGCTAGATTTTCTGGCATAAACAATTGCACACCAATAAAATAGTAAAATAAAACTTGTGTGGACGTGGATTATCTATTTTCCATTATGTTGGGACTAGGAAAGAATTTTATTTTTTAAGCAAAAACAGAGGTGTTGAGGCATTACAATACTATAGGACAACTATTCAAGAGCATTTTGATAAGGTGGTTTGGGCCTTTTTCAACCTAACCAAGGTCTTATGTTCTAATCCAGTCTTGAAAATGCAGCATCGTTAAAACTTTTGAGAGAGAGAGTGAGAGATTTGCTGCTTATTGTAGTGTTATTCAGCTCGAGAGATTAGTCTCTACAATTGCGCGTAGAGGATACTCGGTTTACACACAAAAAATACTAAAGAACGACTCGACTAGATTGGCAGATCCACTAGCAATAAGCATATGCAGGACCACTCAAATTCTTAATAAAAGGCAAAATAAATAGTATAACTCAAGGTGAAACAACAACCAATACCCTGAAAACATTATGTGAACGGATCGAAGGTCAACCCAAAGCTATTCCTAACAAAATCCTCAAAAAGTAATTGAGGAATGGAATCTCTGCAACAAAAAACAAAAACAGAAAAACCGTAATCAGCTAATTTGTCAACACAATGATTAGCCTCCCAAAAATATGGGAGACCAAAAATCAAAGCAATGAGCTTGACATATTCTTCCGAGAACAAATTTTGTGGCTGAGTTAGCCAAACCTCAACACTTCATTAGATAGATTTGGATTCTATAACCCTAAATCAAGATTGACAACTAACTTGTGTTGCCTTGTGATTTGATTGTCTATGTTTCTTTCGTTGAGACTTGAAGACCACATCTTCAAATTCACCTTTTTGTTGATAAAAAAATATCTTCTTCCTAGCTAACCTCATCAAGCATGTCCCCCAATGCTTAGTCAACAGTTCATTGTCCTTTTCATCCAATTCACCTTCTTGCTGATATAAGAAATTCACTTCAGAAGTGTCTAATGAACCACAATAGAATGAACTTGAGCAATCGCCTTACCATTTTCATTCCTTAACCCAAAACTTGTACCCTCTATACCAGCAAGACTAGAATAAGTGTCAACATCTACCTTTGGGGTTTATGGGTCAACAGGCTTGTCAACATCCTTGAAGTTGGATATTCCAAGGATTAGGGATTGTGATAGGATCTAATGGTCATTTATTCATGATGTCCTTACAATTACAGGAGTCCCCCATATCAGATGATCGTTCTCATTACAAGATGCATTTTTGTTGCGCCCTATGAAATCCTTGTCTGTAACCATCCTTATAGCAATTTCATTCCAAACAAATGTAAGTCCTCAAATGCTTCATGCAAAGGTGACCTTTTCCTTTTCCTTATCTTTTCATTTTGTGATGTATTATCCAAATTGTTACATAAGTAGTACAAAACAAGATCACCCACCTATAGATGGCTAACTTTGTCAAAACATTTGACAGACCCAATTCCTAGCGATTCTGGAAAAAGAAACTTTCAATCTTGACATGATGTGCTCTAAAGAGATTGAAAATACTGAACATCTGCTTATGCAAATTTCAAATTAATCTCATGTTCCTCAGGGTTGGGTTATACACGGATTAATCTTCTGTTAAAAGATAATAATGTAAGAATCAAGATCTGATGTTTATAACAGTTTTTGAATTAATCTTCTGTTTTGTTGCAATGTAAATACGTAATCTAAACGAGGAGAAATTTCCAAGACTCCGCACTCACATTTGGCATCAACTATAATATTAGGTCAATTTCAAAAAGCAACACAGATTTTAAGAAAGAACCGAAAACATAGCATTTATCATACAATAGCACGGCATCGTTACAAAACATCGAGAGATTAAGCTTCAGAACAGAATATTAAAATTAAAAACACACATTAAGCGAACAACCTAACCCTAACATAGCAACACCTAATTAGATCTTTATAACAGAATCTAAGCTCTCTCGCCTCTAATCCTGCGTGCGAGTTGGATATCCTTAGGCATAATTGTGACTCTCTTGGCGTGAATAGCGCAGAGGTTAGTGTCTTCGAACAAACCAACAAGATAGGCTTCAGCGGCTTCTTGAAGAGCAGAGACAGCGCTGCTTTGGAATCGGAGATCAGTCTTGAAATCTTGAGCGATTTCCCTTACCAGCCTTTGGAATGGAAGTTTCCTGATGAGAAGTTCAGTGCTCTTCTGGTACTTCCTGATCTCTCTCAACGCCACTGTTCCTGGACGGAATCTGTGTGGCTTCTTCACTCCTCCGGTTGCCGGAGCAGATTTCCTAGCGGCCTTTGTTGCGAGTTGCTTCCTTGGAGCCTTGCCTCCGGTGGACTTGCGAGCGGTTTGCTTGGTACGAGCCATTTGAATCTGAGAGAAGAGGAAAAAGAGGGTTTGTGTTGATTTACTTTCTCGAGAGGGTGAAGGAAATTGGGAAGCGATGAGAGGAAAAGAGTGTTTGGGTTGATATATAAGGAGCGATGAGATTTTGGGAAAAGGAGAGGGAAAACGAGGGTATTGTGAAAATTTTGGAAATATGAGATGAGAAGATATTGACCGTCGATGGGAAAGATGATCTACGGTCCTCCGTCACTTGAAGGACGGGCACCGGGATCGTGATCCGTGGCATTAACAAGTAACCAATAGGATTCTAGTACTTGAATTGTGACCAAACGCGCGGAATTTGCTTTTCTGCTTGTATTGTGTGTGTTTTTTGGTGAGGGCTGCTTATGTTGTGTCTATCCTAAGCTCCAAAAATCTACTTACAATTAGGGATGTTAGCAGGTTGGTTTGAATCGAGTTTGACTAAATCTGTTCTCCGAATTAATTATGATTACTTGATTTGGGTTGGGTTAGGTTTTATATTTTTTTATCCAAAATCAGAACCAAAACAATCTGATATTGAACGGATTGGGCTCATGGGTCATGCACTAATATATTAATTTTCTAAAATATAAAAAACAACATTTTGTTTGTAATATTTTAACACTTCAAAATAGGAAAAATAATTCTAAAATTTAATATATTACTTTGTCAGAGATTAATTTGAGCTTTATTTTGAGACCGTAATTTGAGCTTTGATTGAAAGGCATTTTCTACTGAGTCATCGCCATGCCTACTCAATCTTTGCTCATACGCTTCAAGAAAGCCCATTAGTTCTATCACATGTAAATTTAACAGATTTTTTGTTTGCTCAACTATCGTCTTGATTGGGTCATACGTACAGTGAATAGAAATTAGAATTTTCTCAGCAATTCTTTTGTCGAGAATATTTTCCCCATAGACTCTCATTTGAGAAAGAATTTCTTTAATCTTGGTATAGTAGTCTTGTACTATGATCTTAGACTCTTTCATATTTGATATTGAACCGGAAGAGGCAGCGGTTCAAGGTTCGCGGGGTTCAACCGGAATTAATTAAATAGATTATTTAATATTATTTTCACAATATATAAAGGGAAAAAAACAAAAAAAATGTTATAATATCACATAATAACATTATAATATTCAATAATAATAGATACTATAACGTAAGTACCGTTATTTTTTGGTTACAATATAAGTATTTTTATAATAATATTATTGTACATATTAATTTTTTAATTATTTTATTTATTTAAAAAGTTTAATTATAAAAAGGATAAAAAATATTTCATATACCAAAAATTAACATCATCTATCATTTTTTTTATAAAAAATCAACATGATATACCATTTTTTTAACAAAATAGGTAAAATCTGGTTTTCTAATAGATTCCCGATTTTTGGTCGGTTTCCTGTTCGATTCCCGGTTTTTGACTGGTTATCCGGTTCAATTGCCGATTATCATGCAATCTGGTTTCAAGTTAAATTGAACCGGAGGATAGGGGTACAGTTCCCGGTTGAACCTCCCAATTCGGTCCGGTTTTGACAACCTTGCTATTTATACCCTTCATAAATTGGTTCTTTTTCTCTTGGGGAGCGTTTGTTTCAAGTTATGTAGAATTACTCCCATGAATAACATTCCCAGGAACATGATGATAGGAATAATAATCCTAGGGGTGCGTTTGTTTCCTGGATAGAAATTAATTCCAAGGAATCGCATCCTCAGGAATCCGATGACCAGGAATGTGATTCCTGAGTATTTCCTAAAACGCGTTTGGTTAGTTGCAAGCTCGGAAATCCAATTCTTTGGAATAATTTATAAATTTGTTTGGTTCAGATTTATACATTCGCGGGAATAAACATTGTAATTATCGAAATACCCCTGATTATATATGACATCTTATTTTAGTTTTCTAAGTAACTAAAGGTGAAATTGAAGTATAAACTAAAGTGATTATTTACTTATAATTTTTTTTAACAATAATATTTTGTAAAAGGAAATTTATGAAATTCGAACATTATAATTTCATTTATCATTGATGATGATGTTAACTATGTAAAATCGTTATGCCATATTTCATATATAACATTATGATTGGGAATGAAAATATTCCTTGTGCTAATGACTTGTGTCTCCTTTTACACAATGTCATAACATTATTATTTCATTTTATATATATATATATATATATATATATATATATATATATATATATATATATATATATATATATATATATATAATATAATGTGAGGGTTAATAATGTAAATCTGTGCTAAAAGTGGAACCACTCTACATTGGAATGGAAGATTACCACCAATTATGTGAGGCATCAGATTCCAACCTAAAAGGGAAAATAGTTTCCAGACTAAACACAATTCCTTGGAACACACTTTTCTTTTTTCTCATACCAAACATGGGAATCTTTCATTCTCAACCAATATTCCTTGGAACCCTATTTATATCTCCCAAACAAACACCCCCTAGGTATTTTCTAAAAAAAGTGTTTGGTAAATTTTTAAACATTATTGGGAATAAGGTAGTTATAGAGATTAAATTAATTTTTATTTTTAATTATTCACATAATCCTCATGGGAATCCTCATTACCAACATTTTTCATGGGAATGTTAGAGGTTATTGGAAGATATTTCACTCCTAGGAATCCTCATGCCAAGGAATAATTTTTTTCAAACTTGTAACAAACATGAAAATATTCATTCCTAACCCAAGAATTCTCAAGAATCTTAGTTTTAGACTTGAAACAAACGCCCCCTCGAAGGATGTATGAGGAATTCTCTAGACTTCTATTTTACATAATTCTAGACTTATCTATTAGGTGTAGAATTTACTAAAATTATCTAGAAATTTGTAACACATAAAAAAGAAGATCGATAAAAGAAGATCGATAAGCAAATCGACATATTATAATCAAAAGATGGAGTAGTTAGTAGAAGAAGCTTAATTCATTAGATGATTCCTTAACTTGATTATGTTTATCAATAGAACAAAACCCAAGCAAAACAGACCTTAATGTTAATATGGTATGCCCAAAAGGAATGAATTTGCTGCTGGAGCTGCAATAGCTGAGGAAATAGGGCAATAATGCCTCCAAGTTGCTAAAGAGGCGCAACTCCATCAAGTTACTATTGAGAGAGTTTCACTTGATACTGGTTAGTGGCTGGTGGCAACGATGTCAGTCTGAGAATCCTTCAATGTATTGATCTTTGAAAATGTTAATTCCAAATATGTTTTGGAGAATGCAATTACAAACAGATATTATATAAAAGAAGTTAGAGGACCTCAAATTTCTAAGCTCAATGAGGCTAAGCTCGATAGATCGCAAACTACATACAGTTCTTCTATTAACAAAGACATCGTTTTTTAATACTAAACCCGCATTTCGCAAATATCAGCCTCAAATACATTTCCCATTACTTACCGTAGAGGGAAGCAATCACAAACTATAACTGAGGATTTCAATTTTCACAATTTATATTCTGATTGAATCTGAAATTTGCATCAAGCACACACTAACATTCAGGATCAAGAATAACATTTAATCAAATTCACAGATTGCACAGATTTTGACAACAAAGCGAACAGATTTTTCTTACAATAGCACTGAATCATTACAGAGGAACTTGATTGAACTTTAAACGGCATATGAAAAAACCACATCAAACCCTAACTAAGCAGCACCTAAAGAAAGTGGATCGTTACAATCAAACCTAAGCTCTCTCGCCTCTAATCCTGCGAGCGAGTTGAATATCCTTAGGCATAATGGTAACCCTCTTGGCATGAATGGCGCAAAGGTTAGTGTCTTCGAACAAGCCAACGAGATAGGCTTCAGCGGCTTCTTGAAGAGCGGAAACAGCGCTGCTTTGGAATCGGAGATCAGTCTTGAAATCTTGTGCGATTTCCCTCACCAGCCTTTGGAATGGAAGTTTCCTAATGAGAAGTTCTGTACTCTTCTGGTACTTCCTTATCTCTCTCAACGCAACTGTTCCTGGACGGAATCTGTGTGGCTTCTTCACTCCTCCGGTCGCCGGAGCAGATTTCCTAGCTGCCTTCGTTGCCAGTTGCTTCCTTGGAGCCTTGCCTCCGGTGGACTTGCGAGCAGTCTGCTTTGTACGAGCCATGTGGATCTGAGAAAAGAAAGAAATTAGGGTTTGTGGAGATTTTGATTTCTTGAGAGAGGGAAGGAAGAATGGGAGGTGATGAGAAGAGAAGAGTGTTTGGAATGATATATAGCTGCGGTGAGATTTTGGGAAAGGGAGAGGGAGAGGGAAAACGCGGGTATTGTGAAAATTTGAGGTGGGAAGATATTGACCGTCGATTGTAAAGTTTATCAGCGGTCCTTCGTGTCTTGAAGTCGGAGCACGGGGATCTCGATCCGTGGCATTGAGTACTAACCAATAAGGTTCTCGCCAATATTTTACTAGTTTTTTTTTTTTGCCCGAAGACCAAACTAGTTTTCTAAAACAACAATGTTGTTCAAACAAGAGACTCAGCCAAATATGGTGGGATCCATTTGCCTTTTATTATGAGTAATGATATTTGGACATAAAATTTTAGATAAATATAGACAAAAATTAATTAACAACACCAATTAATCAAGTTTTTTAGGTTATTAATCAACTCGTCTTTTCAGAGTTTTTTAAGTCTTTAACTAAAAACTTGGTTACTTGGTTAATAGCTTAAAAAACTTTATTAATTAGTGTTGTGGATTGATTTTTGTCTATATTTGTCTCAAATTTTTTGTCCATATAACATTACTTTTTTACAGTATTATTTAGTTTTGCAACAATGTTATTCGGACAAGAGACTCAGCCATATGTGTAGCCAAATTCGGTGGGACACACTTGCCTTTTATTATTTATTTTTGATATCAAAACATGCTCCCTTAATTCCAAAAAACAAGCTTCCCGTATCTCTTTCATTGTGTTTCTTCTTCTCCACTATTCTTCTTCTTTTCCTCTACCAGACGCCCTATTTTTCTCTCCCTCTTTGCAATTCTTCTCCTCTACCTCTGTTTCTTCTTCCTCTCTTCCATACCACAAACCCACTAGAAATCCAAGGTCTCTTCTTCACTTCACTCATAAAGAAAAAAAAACACGTAACCCAGGAAACACAAAGGGAGAACCACGACAACGGCAACAACTCCTAAACGACGGCAAGATTTGAGTTTCGTTTTACTCTCAAAGGTGCTTCTTCTTTCATCCTCTCAGTTTCATTTGATTTTCTTTTATTTAGGTGAATTTGTAGATCCAGTTGTCAAGAGTCTTTATCAAATGTAGTATCATGAATATATATCTCAAGAATTCTCATCCCATTCGTCTTTTGAAGATGTCCTTTGGAATTTACAATATGCTCGAGTTCAAGCTGCAGCAGATGCATATTCTATATTCTTTGGTCCTTTGGTAGTAATTGATGTAAATAATGTAAATGCCTCAAGGTTTATGTAAATGATATAAATGCCTTAAGAACGATGTAGATAATGTAAATGCTTCAATGTTGTTTTATTGATACACCTTGTATAGATAGTGTGTAATCTTTCAATAGTTATGTTTTAATGTCTTTTTCTTCAATTCATTTATCACAAATTAACAGGTTGGTCATTTATCACAAAAACTTGGTTAATTGTGTAGGGGTTCTGGTGAACTGATTAAAACTGAAAAATTAGATTACATTTAACCAATCCATATCCTTGTCCTTACATTTAGGAGCCCCACCCCACTAATTTAGTACCCTCTTGTAGTTTCATCGTGAGTTTCACAAGGAAAATATGAAAAGATACAGAGCCAATCGTTCTTTTTTCTCTGAGAGATGGTATGGATTCAAATCCTACTGAAACTTGGTTAATTGTGAAGGCGAGATGGTGAACCGATTAAAATTGAGAAATTATGACATTTAACCACCTCATGTCATTGTGTTTACATTTAGGAGTCCCAACTGACCAATTTAGTACTCGCTTGTAGTTTTATAGTGAAATTCACAAGGAAAATATGAAAATAGAGGTTGGTAATTTAGCACAAAAACTTGGTTACTTGTGAAGACGAGGTGGTGAACTGATTAAAACTGATATATTAGATGACGTTTAACCACCCGTGTCAGTGAAAGGGACGTGAGGAACTTTTTCAACAAGGAAAGGCATTCAATTGGAAAAGACGGTGATGGCTTTGATTAGTTATTTTTCTGAAATGAGGGAACAAAATTCTAATTTCTTCAATGATATTGATTTGGATGATGGTTTTGATGTGAAGAATGTATTTTGATACACTTGGTTTATGGCTTGTCATTATTCTAACTATCCTATCTTGCAGTGAAATAGTCTGCTATTGTATTTTTTCAGTTAGTTTCAAAGTAAAGCATGTCAAAAATCAATTTGGTTTATGGGATTAAAAAGTTGGCTTAATCGGTGTGTTAACCTGGCTAACTAGTACAAAGGGAGAAACTTGATATCACACGATAAATATTTGACTTATACTTACATTAACTGGCTTATTTAGAACTTCAATAGACCCCTCATGCCGTTCCGCGGTGAGTAGGAATGAAAAGCATGTTAAAAACTAGCTTGGTTTATGACAATCAAAAGTTGGTTAATTATTGTGTTATCCTGACTATCTGGTACAAGAGATTACTTTATGGCTGCTTTATGACCCCTATATGTAAACACATTGTATAGGGTGGTTAAATGTCATTTAATTTGTCAATTTCAGTCAATTAACCACCTACATAGCACAATTAACCAACTTTTTGAGAAAGTTGACCAACCTGTTCTTATCATTTTTCTTGTGAGACTGATAACTCATATTTATATGAGTTATTTATACCTCTAATCATTGAATTAAGTAAGTCTCAAGTAATATTAGTATAGTATTTATTGCATTTCTATTAATATTAGGATAGGATAGGCTAAACACTGCTTTGCTATGAAATTGGCACATTTGGTGCCCTTGTGATTATTTTGATGTATTTTGTGAAGTAGTGCAGTGTTTAGCGCTATAGCGCGTCTAACGCTATAGCGTCAAGAGAGGAAGCGCATGATTGAGCATCTAAAGGAAAAGTGAAATTTTGGCGCCAAGCTCATTAATCCATGTTCCATATATTGTGTCCATGAAGACTAAATGACATGTGCGGATTTTATTGGATTTGTGTGGACACTTGTCATTGCATGAGTAAAGGAATAGTGGAGTTGGTGAAAAGTAAACTTCACCTTTCTTGACTTTGGAAGGGAGTTGTACCTCAAGGCTAGATATACTAGAGATGATGATCTCCCTAATCATACCTTAGACTTCCCAACGAAGATAGAGAGAGTATTGGTAGAGAGAGAAAGTGTGACACTTCTTCTTCTCCATTGATACACATTTGAAGCTTTTGCTATTTTACTTTCTTCTTTTGTATTTTTTCAGTACTTTATTCTCATGGTGTAAAGGTGATGATGAGCCATCTTAGCGTGGATGATTAGGGGACTTCAAGCTTGTATCTTTTGCACTTGTAATTTCTTTCTCACCTACGGTAATACAAGTAGTTTATATTTGTGTTATTTTGATGTTGCTCAACATGAGCTAAACTCCTTGAGTTGGGTTGCTATAGCTTGTAATGAACCATTAATGCTTCGTATATAATTTCTCACGTTTTGTGTTTTAATCCTTGTGTGATAACTCTTCCAAACTTGTTTTATATTTGGCCACGTAAAACTAGTACCTCGTGGATTCGGACATGAACCATAGAGAGAACTCAAGGATTAATATAAATGATAAGGTTGGTTGAAGACATTTAATCAATTTTTGCTTCCTCTAGACATAGAAGTTGCAATAGTTTATAAAGCATAAGGTGTGGGATCTTGATTATACAGGGTGAACCTATTTAGAACCTAGACATAGGCATCTTGTAGTGAAACCACGGGCGCTAGTTTAGTGTTGAAAGGCACAAAATATTTCTAATACGCTTATATTTATAGCGTGTGACGTTATAGCGTCTTGTTTCGGGAATTTACATAGTGAAAGCAATCCAACTTATTTCTCTCATAGTACATTACTCTTTAACTTGTTACTTTAATCAACTCTTGTTCAATTGAACTTTGCTACTCAACTTATTTGCTACTTGTTCCTCTAAGTGTAATTCCTTTTTAAACTCTAAAATTAATACCAACTCGTGGAGACGAATTTTACTTATCATTATATTACTTGTTGCGATTGTGTACACTTGCACAACTACTTTTCGCACAACAAGTTTTTTGGCGCCGTTGTCGGATTGCATTTAATTTTTATTGTTTAGAAATTATTACAACCTTAGGAGGTTTTACCTTGTATATTTTTCGTGGTGTGTTACAGGAAGTGCTATAGCGTTTGACGTTATAGCGTATGCCCGCATCGAACCACCCACTTTTGAGTTTGATCCCGAACCGAGAGAAGATTCGAGAAGGCTAAGACGCCAACAAAGACTACAACAACTCGGACCAACTATGTCCGAGCACTCTAATCCTACTGCGCACAGAGGTTCAATGGGTGGAAGAACACCTCTCAAATAGGAAGAAGAGAGGCAAAGAGGTGGAAGGCAAGGTCCTTTTACCCATAATCAAACCGATGATGAATACTGGTATAGAGAAAGGTTTTGAACCAAGCTCCAAATCAAATGGTGAATGACAGAGACAAAGCCAATGAGAGATTATCTTTGTGTTTGATCCATATCCATGGAGACAAGTATCACTAGGCCTGTTGTGATTGCTACTCATTTTGAGTTCAAGCCTATGATGTTCCAAATGCTCCAAACAACTGGACAATTTGGAGGTTCCACTCAAGAAGATCCTTTTGCCCATCTGAGAAACTTTCTAGAGGTGTGCAGTAATTTCATTATCCCAGGGGTGAGTGAGGATGCATTCAGGCTGAAGCTGTTTCCTTATTCTTTAAAAGACAGAGCAAAGGCTTGGTTGAATTCCTTGGAGTCCAATTCTATCACAACTTGGGAAGATATGACAAAGAAGTTTCTGGAGAAATATTTCCCACCAAACAAGAATGCTAGGATGAGGAATGACATCACATCCTTTAAGCAAAAAGAAGGTGAATCATTGCATGAGGCTTGGGAGAGATGGAAAGAATTGCTTAGGAAATGTCCACATCATGGAATTCCTATAGTAATTCAAATGGAGACCTTCTACAATGGACTAGAGGCACCTACAAGGTCTATGCTAGATGCCTCATCTGGAGGTGTGATCCTTAACTCCTCATACAATGAAGCTTGTGAGCTTATAGAGCGCATTGCCCATAATGCATTCTTCATGGCCTCTTTGAAAGGCTAAATTCTACAAGGAAAGTAGCTGGGGTTCATGAAGTGAGTGAGGTTTCGCTCTCTCACCCCAAGTGGCTACTCGACAAATATGATAAAGGAGTTGAATCGCCAACGCTATAGCGCCCGATGCTATAGCGCTGAGCTGGCCAATCGCTGCAAAGAATTGAACAAGCTCCTCCTCGGAGAAGCAAGTTGTGTTTATTGTGGAGGAGCTCATTTTTGTATGAAGAGTGCACAACTAATCCTCGCT
Source organism: Oxytropis ochrocephala (assembly GCA_020916435.1). Classification (NCBI taxonomy): domain Eukaryota; kingdom Viridiplantae; phylum Streptophyta; class Magnoliopsida; order Fabales; family Fabaceae; genus Oxytropis; species Oxytropis ochrocephala. The sequence continues at coordinate 6,395,592 of CM037091.1, read as the reverse complement.
TCATCAACTATGTAGTACAACAAAGGCAACAACCCTTATTCCAATACATACAACCCTCGGTTGGAGAAACCATCCTAATTTTAGGTGGGGGGAGGAAATAATGCTAATACAAGCACAAATGCTCCTCGCTATTCCCCTGTGTTTTCCAAGACAACAACAACAAAGAACCTTCAAGACAGAATGTTCCCGCTCCCGCTATGGATAACTCAATGGAGTCTCTGCTAAGGTCATTCATCGGTGATTGCAAGACAACAAATGGACTCATGAAGCATCAATCAAGACTACGGAGAATCAAGTGGGACAGATTGCACCGCTCTCACTCAAAGGCAAAATGGTGGACTTCCTCCACTCATCGAACCATCTTCATCTCATGCACCGTGCAAGGAGCATGTGAAAGCAATAACCACCGTGAGTGGTAAAGAGGTAACTTCGCACCCAAGAATTTAGAGTCAAGTGTTCTTTGGAAATGAAAAGAATTTTCAGACGTTATAGCACTGACGCTTATAAACACAAATGCAACAGTAACACTGAACCTAAATTGGTGCCTCGAATATCCTGCTCCCCCTTACCCTCAAAGGTTAAAAAGGCACATGAGGACAAACAATTTAATAAATTTCTTGAGGTGTTAAAACAATTGCACATTAATGTCCCTCTAGTTGAGGCATTACAACAAATGCCCAACTATGCCAAATTTATGAAAGATGTTTTGACAAAGAAAAGAAGGTTGGGAGAATTTGAAAGCGTGGCAATGATCGGGAATGCAAAGCATGTTGATGCAAAATAAACTCCCCAAAAAATTAAAGGACCTCGGTAGCTTCACAATACCTGTTCCATTGGAAATTTTTATTCAGTCGTCGTGCTTTATGTGACTTAGGGGCAAGCATTAACTTAATGCCTAAGTCCATTTACACACAATTGGGTATAGGAACCGCCGAAGCCTATTTACTGTAAGCCTTGGTTAGGCGATAGGTCACTTGCCTATCCCGAAGGAATCTTTGGAGGATGTTTTAATTAAGGTAGATAAATTTGTTTTTCCTGTTGACTTTGTTATTCTAGATTTTGAAGCAGATGCGAGAGGTACCTATCATTTTAGGTAGACTTCTTGGCTACAGGAAGACACTCATAGATGTTCAAAAAGGAGAATTGACAATGAGAGTTAATGACCAAGAAGTGAAAATCAATGTTCGAATGCATTAAAACTTCCGGATGTCAATCTTGAAGAGTGTTCCTTTGTGGTTTCTCTTGACAAGCGGTTCAAAAACATTTTCAAAAATCTAACAACCACTGGGAAAGGTGCTAAACAATACCGAGGAACATGAATTGTTGGAAGAAGAAGAATTTCAAGAAGGCAAGCAAGTTGTGAATGAGGTTTGGACTAGGAGATATGAGTCACTAGAGCAAGAAAATTCAAACCTCAAGAAGAGTGTTCCTTCTATTGTTCAACCACCGATCTAGAGTTGAAAGAATTACCCAAGCACTGAAATATGCATATCCGGGGGACAATGAGACTCTACACTGTCATCATTTCTCGCTAGTTTGAACCAAAACCAAGAGGTGGAGCTCATTACAACTCAAGAGGCATAAAAGGCAATAGGTTGGCAAATGTCCGATATACATGGGATAAGTCCTACAACTGCATGCACAGGATTGTGTTAGAGGAAAATGCTAAACATAGCATTGAAGGTCAAAGAAGGCTTAATCCCATAATGAAGGAAGTGGTGAAGAAAGAAATCCTCAAGTGGTTAGATGCGTGGATTGTGTATCCTATTTACGACGGTGCATGGGTTAGCCTGCAATGTGTTCAAAAAAGTGGTGGTGTCTTTGTGATCACAAATGACAAAAATGAGTTGATTCCCACAAGAACAGTGGATAGTTGGAGGATTTGCATGGACTACAGGAAATTGAACAAGGCCACAAAGAAAGACCATTTTCCTCTTCCCTTTATTGACCAAATGTTGGGACGGACTTGCTTTGGTAAGGACTATTATCGCTTTCTTGATGGCTATTCGCTATAACCAAATAGCAATAGTTTCGAAGACCAAAGAAAAGACCACATTCACATGTCCTTATGGCACATTTGCTTTTAGGAGAATGCCCTTTGGGTGTGTAATGCCCCTGCAACTTTCCAGAGATGCATGATGTCCATATTCTCTGACTTCATTGAAAAATCTATGGAGGTTTTTATGGATGACTTCTATGTGTTTGGGGATAGCTTTCAGAAGTGTTTGGATAACTTGGAAGAGATACTAATAAGATGTGAAGAGACAAATCTTGTGCTCAATTGGGAGAAATGTCACTTCATGGTGCAAGAAGGAATTGTACTAGGGCATAGGATCTCCAAGAAAGGCTTAGAGGTGGATAGGGCCAAGATTGAAGTCATTGAAAAATTGCCACCCCCTCAAGTGTCAAAGGTATAAGAAGCTTCCTTGGGCATTTGGTTTCTACAGGAGATTCATTAAAGACTTCTCAAAGATCTCAAAACCTCTATGTCAACTCCTTCAAAGATGACACCACTTTCAACTTTGATGACGCATGCCTTGAAGCCTTCGAAGTTAAAGAAAGCTCGACATCGCACCTATCATTGTTGCCCCGATTGGAGTAAACCATTCGAGCTCATGTGTGATGCAAGTGACTATCTTTTGTGGGAGCCGTGGCTTGGGCAAAGGTATGATAAAATCTTTCATTCCATTTACTATGCAAGCAAAACACTTATTGAAGCACGTTAAATTACGATTATCGAAAAAGAGCTATTAAATTTGTGGTTTTTGCCTTTGATAAATTTAGATCATACTTGGTTGGCACAAAAGTAATTGTTTTCATTGACCATTCACCATCAAGTATTTGATCTCTAAAAAGATGCAAAACCAAGGCTAATAAGATGGGTTCTCTCCTCCAAGAATTTGACTTGGAAATTCATGATAAAAAGGGGTGGAGAACCAAGTTCTTGACCATTTGTCTAGACTTGAAGGAGACAATGCAGTCTGAGCAGGAGAGATTAAAGAAATCTTCCCGGATGAGAAGTTGTTGGCGATGTGATAAAAAAATGTAACGCTATAGCGGGTGCCGCTTATAACGCCAGACGCTTATAGCGTCAAGACACCGCTCCATGGTTTCACGATATCGTGAATAACTTGGTAAGCGGTGTGCTGCAGATCTGAATTATCAACAAAGAAAAGGTTTTTCCATGTAGTGAAAGATTATTATTGGGATGAACCTTTTCTCTACAAGAAATGCCAAGACCAAGTGATAAGAAGGTGCCTTGCAGAGGAAGAACAACCTCAAGTGTTAGAGCATTGTCATGCTTCACCATGTGGTGGACACTTTGGAGGAACTAGAAACATTTGCAAAGGTACCGCAATGTGGGTATTATCGCCTACATTATTCAAGGATGCTCAAGAATGGGTAAAGAATCGTGCAAGGTGTCAAAGGATCGGGAACATTTCAAACAAGCATGAAATGCCCTTAACCAACATCTTAGAGATTGAACTCTTTGATGTATGGGGCATGGATTTTATGGGTCCCTTTCCTTCTTCTCATGGTAATTTGTATATCTTTTGGTGGTCGTGGATTATGTTCCCAAATGGGTGGAAGCGTGGCTCTTCCCAACAATGATGCCAAGTCATCGACAAGTTTCGCAGAAGAACATATTCACCGGATATGGTACACCAAGAGCAATTATCGGTGATGAGGGTTCTCACTTTTGTAACAAGTTGATTGAGTCTCTATTGGGAAAATATGGAGTGAGGCACAAAATTGCCACTGATACCACCCACAAACAAATGGGCAAGTTGAATTGTCAATAGAGAAATCAAAAGGATGCTTGAAAAAATGGTGGGACCTTCAAGAAAGGACTGGTCAATCCATCCGGATGATGCATTATGGGCTTACGGGGATGACCTTCAAGACACCTGCGGGAATGTCTCCATACTGAGACTTGTGTTTGGGAAAGCATGTCACCTCCTATTGAGTTGCAACACAAAGCTCATTGGGCCATAAAAAGCTCAACTTTGATTGTGATAAAAGGTAAGGCTAGGCTCACGCAATTAAATGAACTTGATGAGATTAGGCATGTCGCCTATGAGAGTTCAACCATTTACAAAGAAAAAACAAAGATGTGGCATGACAGGAAGATCTGAGCAGAGAGTGATTGAAGGAGGCCAAGTGCTCCTTTTCAATTCTAGATTAAAATTGTTTCTCGGCAAGCTTAAATCAAGGTGGTCCGCCCTTTAAATTAGTCAAGGTCTATCCCTATGGTGCGGTGGATTTATTTGATCAAGCAACCAACACCACTTTCAAGGTGAATGGACAAAGAGTAAAACAATACCATGGTGACACCGTGATGAGGACAAGACCTCAATTGATCTTCAAGATCCCTAACATCAAATGAAGAAGTCGGTGATGACTCTTAAAACAAGCTCTTGGGAGGCACCCCAAGGTTTTTAATTAATGATTCTGTTGTTTTTATTTTATTTTGCGGCAGAGGAAAATTTTTGTGTTAAGGAATTTGGGAATTTGAAGGCTCGAAGTGTGATATGGACGCTTATAGCGTCAAGAGGAGGTAATGGGGCAAGAAGAATCAATTTTTATTTCTAAGTATGGGACGATTATAATGACGTGGCAAGCGCGCCTGTGCACTTCAACCGCTTGCTGCGCGTCTATGCGCCCACATGTGATCGCCCAGATCACTTGATCTACTCCACCCATCAACAACGGCCAAATCATTCAATTCCCATAACCTCTCACTCAACCACTCCCTTCTCTTTCTTCCTTTCTAACCGTTGAATCTCTTTCTCTTTCCCCTAACCCCCATTCTTCCATAACTTCATTCCTTAATCTCGCAACCGATCTCACATTTCGGTTCACAAATTAACAAATTTCTTTTCGTTTCTTCAAAAATCTCAAAATGGTAAAGAAGCATTCGATTGAAAAGCCCCGAAAAAAGGCCAAGACCATCTGAACCCAGTTCCTCAAGAGCCATAGACCCCAAGGATGATCTCTGCGCTCTTGGAAGATGAACTTCATCGCAGAAAGGGGTTTCAAAGCGAAAAAGCTCCGACGTGTTCACATCCACCGTTATAGCGTTAGGGTGGCGTAAATTTATCAAGCATAGAGGAGAATTTGTGGTGCCTGCGGTGAGAGAGTTTTACAAAGGAATTCCTCCTCCAAAAGGGGAAAGCCCCAAACCTATTCTATGGTTGGGGTGAAATGGTTGATTTCACCAAGTGCCATCAATGACCACTTCAAATTGGGTTATTCGGAAAGGCCCCGGACAAGAAGCTTGATACATGGGGATGTGATGAAATGGAGGAGGTCAAGAAGAGAATCTGTGTGGAGGAAGCAACATGGGAGAGTTTTGGCTCGAGTTTAAATTCAAGAAGGCATTTTTGGTTGATGAAATTTTGCAATGTGGTTTACCTTCATCGGGCATTCACTCATGCCTACTTCCCACACAACAAATGTGGAGAAGGACGGGTTGATAGTGCTTGATGCTATTCGGAAGGTGAGAGCATAGATGTGGGCAAAATCATTGCAGAGAGAAATTGAGAAAAGCGAGCTCAAAATCGCGGCGGTAATCTCTACTTTCCCCTGTTTAATTATGAATTGTGCAAGCAGTGAAGTTGAAATTGAAATCCGTGATGAGAGGAGGACTCTCAAGGAGATATTCCTGCTGTTTTTAAGCCAGACAGACAGAAGTGCTAGCGCTTATAGCGCCCGATGCTATAGCGCGCTCAAATCGCTTGAAAAGAATCAAGCAAACATTGTGTAAGTTTGTCAAAGCTAAGTTTGAATGGGAGAAGGTTTTGTCTTTGGAAAAGTCACAAGAGGCAAGGAGTTAATGGAACCCCCTGTGTTCCCAGAGTGGTTAATTGAAGATGAGGGTGTGAAGGAGCCACCCCAACCAAAAGAAAGGGTGAGTAAGAAGGCTGCTGCAGATCCAATCAAGAAGAGAGCCAGGAGCCCTGCCTTGAAGAAGGTAAAGAGCCCTGCTAAGAAAAAGCCAAAGGTGAGTAGTGAAGAATCCCTCAACACTGAGGATTTAGAAGAACTCAGTGAAGAAGATGAAGAGGAAACAAGGAGGGTGATGAAAGAAGTCAATGATTCTGAGGAGGAAGAGGATTCTGAGAGTGAAGAGAAGTCTGATGAAGAGAGGTCTGATGAAGAGAGCCCAGAGAAGGAGGAAGAATCAGAAAGTGAAGATGATGAAGTGACTGCTGATCCCACACCAAGCCCCACAAGACTACCCTCACCACAAATACCCTCACCACAAGCCCAAGACCAGATCATTCCTGAAACCCCACAATCTGAACCACCCATGCCTCCACCAGAACCAGCAAAAGAAAAGTCACCCTCACCTACTCAACAAACACCAAACCTAAATGAACCACCACAACCAGAACCATCAATCCAATCCCCAATTCCCACAAAAGAACAAAGTCCACCACCTGTTTCACCACAACATTCTGTTTCCCAAAATCCTGCTGAGGGCCCTGCTAGCGCTTATAGCGTGCGAGGCTATAGCGCTGCCGCAGCCGGCCAAGCCCTGTTTCATCATCGTGTCAAGTGCAACGAGGTCTCCTAGGCTTAAACAGAGAGCCCAAAGGAGCCTCAATCAAAAACTAACATTATTGCAGGATCGAAGAAGAAGCCAAGCTATGGTGAGAGTCCTCAAGCGGAAGTAGCCCGAGGCCCGGTGCCATCCGCACTCCAAGCGAAAAGAAGGAGAAGCATGTGGCGCAAAAAGGCCAACGATGTATATCTGCAAGGAGGAACCCGGGAGCCAAGCCGATCGTGATTGAGGAAGTAGATGAAGAAAGAGTGCGCAAGAAGCACCTGTGATGCGGGAAGGAAGTGTCTCGAACAGAGAGAGGAGGTCGCTAGCAAGCTAGCAGAGAGATGAGGAGAGAAAAAGAGAAGCAAAGATTGGTGGAAGCGCTATAGCGTCTGAGGCTATAGCGCTTGAGGGCGAGCAAAAGGAAGAGAAGAAGAAGAAAAAGGTTGTAAAGCCTCCTCAGCCATCCCGTGTTAGCTCGAAGGCAGTCCAGTCCGGTTAAGAAGTGAATTTAATTTTCTGCTGTATAAGTTTAGGATTTTGTGAACAAAAATAAATTGTGAAGCGCTATAGCGTCTGTTTTGCGCTTCACAAATGTTTTAAGACTTAAATTTCTTTGTTTGTGTGTTAAGTTCAGGCCTCTCCCTAGTTCTTTAAAGAGCAGTGAGGACACTGCTCACTTTTGTTGTGGGGGGAGGACCTAAAGTTGTTAATGTTTTTGTTAATGTTTTTTTTTTTCAAAATGTTCTGTTTCAAGTGCCTCATTTTTAAGTTTAGTCATTGAATGTGTTCCCCTTGGGCTGATGGTATTGATAATGGTGTGAGTGAGTAAGAGAGCCGTGCTTTTAGATGACATCTTTGTTTATTATTGCTCTCACACGTAAATCTCTGTGCTTAAGAAGAAACTTAGCTAGCCAAGGACTATCTGAGGTTTAGGCTAGTCTGAGTTAACCAAGGTGAGATCAAGGCTTGAATAAAAACTTGAAGAGTTGTTAAAGCAAAAGTTTGGGGGTGTTGGGCTATATAAAGGTTAGGTACAAAGGTCTTAGGGTGGTCAGTGACTTAGAAGTTTAATGTAAATATGTTGTAAAGCTGTAGTTACCCAAAACAAAAGCTAGGTTGTCCCAAAGGCAAAGAAAGAGGCAAAGCCTTGTTAAAAAAAAAAAAAAAAAAAAAAATATATATATATATATATATATAATAATTGCTGAGGAGCCAAGTAATGAGGGGGCTACAGCTAGTAAATCTGTTATCTTTGTTCAAGCGCTATAGCGTCAAACGCTATAGCGTGAGCTGTTTAGATTCATTAAGTTAGGAACACTGACCATAGACTTGAAGTGCCTAGTTAAACCCTTTGTCATGCCTGAAAATCCCCATTCCTGTGTGAAAATGTTAATCTAGTCATTGTTTTGAAAGAGTTCTTGATTTTACCAAAAGAAGACCATTCTTTCCAAGGCTAAAGAGAAATCCAAATCTAGCTAGGAATTGAGATGAGTCAAGAGATCACACACACACCACGAAGAGCAAGTAATAAGCTTAGAAGTTGAATAAATGCATTGGTGTGTTGGTGTGAGTGTGAATCGAATCTGTTAGCCCATTGAGAAAATGTTTGAGTGAGTATGCTTAGAAATGAAGTGTTGATCGAGCATGTGTGTTGTAAATAGTGTCGGTTTGTTTGTCTTTGCAAGTGTCATTACTTGAGGACAAGCAATGGTTTAAGTTTGGGGTGTGATAACTCATATTTATATGAGTTATTTATTCCTCTAATCATTGAATTAAGTAAGTTTGTGTAATATTAGTATAGTATTTATTGCATTTCTATTAATATTAGGATAGGATAGGCTAAACATCGCTTTGTTATGAAATTGGCACATTTGGTGCCCTTGTGATTATTTTGATGTATTTTGTGAAGTAGTGCGGTGTTTAGCGCTATAGCGTCTAACGCTATAGCGTCAAGAGCGTACTTGATTGAGCATCTAAAGGAAAAGTGAAATTTTGGCGCCAAGCTCATTAATCCATGTTCCATATATTGTGTCCACGATTATCTAGGTGACATGTGCGGATTTTATTGGATTTGTGTGGACACTTGTCATTGCATGAGTAAAGGAATAGTGGAGTTGGTGAAAAAGTAAACTTCACCTTTCTTGACTTTGGAAGGGGAGTTGTACCTCAAGGCTAGATATACTAGAGATGATGATCTCCCCTAATCATACCTTAGACTTCCCAACGAAGATAGAGAGAGTATTGGTAGAGAGAGAAAGTGTGACACTTCTTCTTCTCCATTGATACACATTTGAAGCTTTTGCTATTTTACTTTCTTCTTTTGTATTTTTCTGTACTTTATTCTCATGGTGTAAGGCTGATGATGAGCCATCTTAGCGTGGATGATTAGGGGACTTCAAGCTTGTATCTTTTGCACTTGTAATTTCTTTCTCACCTACGGTAATACAAGTAGTTTTATTTGTGTTATTTTGATGTTGCTCAACATGAGCTAAACTCCTTGAGTTGGGTTGCTATAGCTTGTAATGAACCATTAATGCTTCGTATATAATTTCTCACGTTTTGTGTTTTAATCCTTGTGTGATAACTCTTCCAAACTTGTTTTATATTTGGCCACGTAAAACTAGTACCTCTGTGGATCGGACATGAACCATAGAGAGAACTCAAGGATTAATATAAATGATAAGGTTGGTTGAAGACATTTAATCAATTTTTGCTTCCTCTAGACATAGAAGTTGCAATAGTTTATAAAGCATAAGCTGTGGGATCTTGATTATACTGAGGGTGAACCTATTTAGAACCTAGACATAGGCATCTTGTAGTGAAACTCGCATTAGTTGGATTGAAAGGCACAAAATATTTGCAATACGCTTAACGCTATAGCGTGTGACGTTATAGCGTCTTGTTTCTGGGAATTTACATAGTGAAAGCAATCCAACTTATTTCTCTCATAGTACATTACTCTTTAACTTGTTACTTTAATCAACTCTTGTTCAACTGAACTTTGCTACTCAACTTATTTGCTACTTGTTCCTCTAAGTGTAATTCCTTTTTAAACTCTAAAATTAATACCAATCCCTGTGGAGACGAATTTTACTTATCATTATATTACTTGTTGCGATTGTGTACACTTGCACAACTACTTTTCGCACAACAGAGACTCAAAATGAAACTACAAGAGAGTGTTATATGAGTGGATTGGGACCCCTAAATTTAAGAACCATATGGTTAAATATCATCTAATTTCTCAGTATAGATTATTTAACCACCTCCCCACATAATTAACCAACTTTTTCCAATCAATTTTAGTCTACTTTTTCTTGTGGGACTCACCATCAAACTACAAGAGGGTACTTTATGAGTGTCTTGAGACCCCTAAATGTAAGCACAAATACATAGGGAGGGTAAATGTCATCTAAGTTATTAGTTTATATCAGTTAACCACCTTCATTGTACAACTAACCAACTTTTTGAGCTAAATGACCAACATATTTTATTCGTATTTTTCTTTTGAGACTCATCATGATTCTACAAGAGAGTAATTTATAAGTGTTTTGGGACCCCTAAGTGTAAGCACAATTCATAATGGTTAAATATTTTCTAATCTATTAGCTTTTATCTGTTAACCACCTTTATAACACAACTAACCAAGTTTTTGTGATAAATGACCAACCAATTTTACTCTTCTTTTCCTTGTGAGACTCACCATGAATCTACAAGAAAGTATTTTGAGTTCCTTAGGACCCCTAAATATAAGCACAATGCATAAGAAGGTTAAATGTTAACTACCTCCTAAATATAAGCACAAGTTTTTTTGGTTTTGATCATTTAACCACCTCCCTCCACAAGTAACCAAATTTTTGTGCATAGTAACCAAGTAGTTGTGATCCTCTTTTCCTTATGAGACTCACTAAATACGTACAGTAGAATACTTTAATCAGTTCACCACCTCGCCTTCACAATTAACCGAGTTTTTGTTATAAATGACCAACTTGTTATTTTCATCTTTTCCTTGTGAAGCTCACTATAAAACTACAATATGGTACTAAATTAGTGGGTTGGTACCCCTAAATGTAAGAACAAGAAGATGGGGTGGTTAAATGTCATCTAATATCTTAGTTTTAATCAGTTCACCACATTGCCTTCACAATTAGCCAAGTTTTTATGATAAATGATCAACTTGTTATTTTCATATTGTTCTCGTGAAACTCACTATGAAACTACAAGAGGGTACTAAATTAGTGGGTTGGGACCCCTAAATGTAAGAACAAGGACGCATGGTGGCTAAATGTCATCTAATATCTAATTTCAATTAGTTCACCACCTCACATTCACAATTAACCAAGTTTTTGTGCTAATTTACCAACATGTTATTTTCATCTTTTCCTTTTGAAACTTACTATGAAACTACAAGTGACTACTAAAGTAGTCTGGTTGGGACTCCTAAATATAAGCACAACAACATGAAGTGGTTAAATATCATAATTTCTCAATTTTAATCGGTTCACCACCTCGCATTACAATTAACCAACTTTTTGTGGTAAATGACCACCTTGATATTTTCATCTCTTCCTTGTAAAACTCACAATGAAACTACAAGAGGATACTAAATTAGTGGGTTGGGACCCCTAAATATAAGAACAAGGACATTGAGTGGTTAACTGTCATCAAAATTTTCAGTTTTAATCAGTTCACCACCCCCTACACAATTAACCAAGTTTTTGTGATAAATGACCAAACTATTATTTTGTGATAAATGAACCAATCTTTGAAACTAAATATTAATGAATTGAAAAAAATATATATTAAAACATAACTAGTGAAATATTTTACACTATCTACACAAGGTGTATAAGAAAACAACATTTAAGCATTTACATCATCTATATCATGCTTAAGGAATTTACATTATTTAAATAAACCTTGAGGCATTTACATTATTTACATCAATTACAACCAAAAGAGCAAGGATATAGAATATGGATCTGCTGCAGCTTGAACTTGAGCTGCATATTGTAAATTCCAAAGGACGTCTTCAAAAGAGGAATGAGATGAGAATTCTTGAGATATGCATCTAGAACGAAGAAGAGAGATGAGAGAAAAGGAAATCGAAGAACAACGCTGGATTTCTTGAAGAAGAACGCTAGTGAGAGACTCGAGAGGCAGTGAGATTCGATCTTGACGATGGGAGTGAGAGAGATGACGAAGATACTCGATGGAAAAATCACTTGACTCATGCTCCTTGAGAAAAACTCCAAACCCAGACAATATCTTGTACCTGGTAAGGTCAATCTGAAATCAATAATCAATTCAAACATTACAAACACAAACCTAACCAACAAGCAAGTAAACAATCCCAATTCCAACTCCAACTCCAACTCCAACACCACAAAATTAGGTCAGCAGTGCAAACAATTAGCATTACAACACACATTCAAAAGAAAAACCTTCAAGTCATTTAATGAGTCAATTTTCCAACCAAATGAGGCTCACAACCACAACAAAGTGAAACACCAATAGAATTAACAAATCCAAAGCCTTTGATCAAAGAAACTGCAAATCAACACAGTAAAAAACATCTTAAAGGTTCAGACTAAAAACAATTTTTTCACCAAAATCATCGACTTTAAACAACCACAACATCAAGCTATTAGATCTATTTCACCTAAACAATAACATCATAACCATAATCATAAGCCACAATTTAACATAACATTCAGAGAGACCTAAAAAAGAAGCTATTCTCACTTGATTTGGTTCTTCACTTAGATAGCCTAACTAATACAGACATGGTCTTATTTTAGATGTGGTCGTTTAAAATTCTTGTTGGACATTCAGGGTTTTTGCAATCAGTGAATTTAGAGAGAAATTAAGGAAAACAATAGAAATTACCTGAGTAGAAGGTTGCAACGGAGAAGAGGTGCAGAAGCGGCAAAGATACGGCGGTAACACGACAGAGAAACGGCGGAGATGAAAATGGAGAGGGAGCAGAGAATACGCGCGAGGAGAGGTAGAGACTAGGGGGTGTGTGCTGAGTAGGGGGGTTGGAAAAGCATGGGCCAAATACTTATTTGTTCTTTGAAATTGAGTAATGCTATTTGGACCAAAATGTGTACCAAAATACGAATACGGAGGGAATGCACTTATAATATATTTATTTTTAAATTTTAAATTAAGTCTATTGTTATACGCGCATAATATATTTAATTAATTTAAAATTTAAAATAAAAATATTATACGCATACTCCCTCTGTATCCCATACGTATTTGTATGTTGGTACACTTTTTGGGTCCAAATATCATTTCTCTTAAAATTTTATAAAATATTTTTTGGCTCAATAAAATTTATAAAGATATTAATCTTTAAGCAACATTACACTAGAAGTCCTTTAAGTTATTTAATTGCAACAAGTTAGTCCTTCATGTTTTTTTCCGTACCATATAGATCTTTTAAGTTACATAATGTGTACACCGTTAGTCAGTTTTTCATTTTTTGTTACAAAAAACCCAATTTGCACTAACAAAGCTGACGTGGTCGTGACGGAGGCTACCTATCATCTGTCTTGTAAGAATTTGGTCATTTAAGACTACTGTCATGTAACAATTTGAAACTTCTAACTTAAAAATTAAAAAAAAAATGGTTCATCTAAGGAAGCTACCATGTTGCAATGATGCCTACAGACATTTGTAGGAAGGGCATTGTGAAGACAAAGTCAAATGAAGTGTTGTAGCTTTACAGATACTTTGAGGCGCCAATTCCACCTCATAATATTGTTGTCACCCCAATTTCTATGTTGCTTGAGTAGCCAAAAATAACCACTATAATAGGTGTAGCGATCGCGAGCAGCGTGTTTCCAAGTCCAAGTGTCTGGAAGCCGAGGGTCCAAAGCCAAAGGGGCAGGAAGGTGCTGAATAGAGCCAACAAGCTTAGGAGCTATCATAGTTGACAAATTTTGCAAATGTCACCTCCCAAAGGCACCAGATGGAAAAGAGGACCAAGTTTGGTCAAATTAAAATACCATATTGTTGTGTCGCCCCCACCCACTCTAAAATTATAACCTTCACCAAAGGTAGCAATAGCCTTTTGAATGCCACACCAAGTAATTGAGGGACTTGAAATTCTCTCGGCTGACCAAATCTCTGGTTAAGATGTTTGTGGGTAAGAACTTGGACCCATAATTTATCCCAATGCTGAAGCAAACTCCACACAAGCTTACCAAGGAGTGCATAGTCAGTAAGTATTGCATCTCTGATGCCAAGGCCCCCATAGCGGTTTGGGGTAGTAACAATATCTCAGTTTACATGGTTCCACGTACGAGAGAGTCTATATCCTCCCCAAAGGAAGCTCCAGGCCATTTTGTCCAGTCGATTACACACAGATGTGGGAAGGTAATGAAGCTGCATGGTCTAGACAGGAATGACAATAGTCACCAATCTCACTAAATAAGTTTTATTCAAGAGATTACCCTTCCAAGATGCGAGATTCTTAGAGACTTTGTCTAAGATGCCATTGTACACATTTTTCTCCACCATACCCTTCACTAAAGGGAAGCCGAGGCAGTGACAAAACTAATCTCTTTTAGTTTTGGAGTAATATGTCCCGTTTTTGATCTTCAAAGAAGGAATTTTTCCAACACAGACGAAAACATCCCAAAGTGTCTATAAGTTTTTAAAAGGAAAAAAATGGCGGCGCTACATAACTGCCCACATGAACAGTCGACAGTGCATGTAACCAACATTTTTGGACGAAAATGGTTAGAAGCTATTGAAATATTTTTTTTAACAAAAAAAAACTTAGCTTTTTTCATTAACAATCAATTGCGTAATACAAGTTGGACTATGGGAGCTAGCATAGTCCCTTGAAGCTTTAGCTAACGTATGAGTCACAATGTTGATTTGTCTCCGAATGAAATTACTTTTAAAGTTTATCAACTAAGATAATAACAAAGTACAAATACGAATAGAGCAAGCCAATAAACAAAATTACAAATTCTTTAGAATCTATTGAAATCTTATTGTCTATCGAAACTTATGGCTAAAACTAGTTGTCTAATATTTTTAAGGAGCAAAATAATTCATTTATACGTTTTGTTTAAATTGTAGGCATTTTATCATTTTATGCTATTAGTGTGCGAGTATTGTGAGTTTATTTACATATTTATCCTCTACAGTTTTAGTAAATTTTGAATTCGTGTTGTATCGGTGCAATATCCTATCAATTTGAATGAATAAATATTTTTTTGTTGGTATAAATTAAGTATGTCCACCGATGAATTCGAAACCAGAAGAGACTATTACTATCTAATCAAATTGCTTTCGGGTGATTCAATACCGTTTTTATCGGTAAAAACAAGTTGCACGCGCCGTCATCTTATCAGCTTATATCTTAGTATGAATACGAAACACCGAAAATCTCTACTCTATTATTGTCAAGCTTCATCGTCGTTTTATCTTTACATTGTGTCGTTTAACTTGTCTCGTACCACCAAAGGCAGCTTTTCCCGTGCCAAGAGCAGGGCGATATATAGATAGCCACAAAACCCCGTTTCAGCGATCAAACGCGTTCCAATCCAACGCTGAAGCTCACCCAAATCAAGTTCTTTTAATCGAAAACGAAAGAAGCAAGAGAAACAATCGGCGATTAAATCAAACAATTCTTTCAATTTCGATTGGCGAATTAAATCCAGAATCGCTTAAACAATGACGGAAGATAGCAGTGTTAGGGTTTCTTCTTCAGACGAAGCCTCCGCGGCCAACGAAGCTTCGCAAACAAGGCACAGGTAACCTACTTCATTGTAATCAATCCCTTTTGTGATTTTGTTAATTATGTGAAATTAGTCGGACCTTTATGTGCTGTTGATTTCACTGTAGATTTGTCTTGATTTTGGTTAAATTCGGATAATTTGAATAGGTTAATGTGTGAATGCTTCCAATTATGAAAGTTAGAAAAGTTAGGTGTGTGCTGACACCAAAACAATCACAGACTTATGCATGAGATTATAGGCTTGCATTGACACAGAATGGGAATGCTAATTAAAATTGACTCTATTGTACTTGATACATGTATTGTGGTGAGAATCTTTTTGAGTGTTTTTGCTTTATGTGTAGAAAGAAGAGAAAGTGGGATCAACCGGCAGAGTCATTGGTGCCAGTTGGGATGGCAGTTCCTGGAGTTATCCCTTTGAGCAATGCTTTGCCCCTTGCTGGGACAGCTTTTTCCAGCTTGACTCCAGTGATTTCCGGTGCTCTTTTGACAAATCCACTGCCAGCTTCAGTTCAGCTTCAGCAGCAAAACACGACTGTGGCGCAAAAATTGAATCAGGTGAGATGTCTAGTCCCTTAAAATGTTTGTATGTGTTTGTAGGTGTGTTTTCATGATCATACTGCTGCAAAGTTTTATTGTTTTGGTTTTGTGGGAAAGGAAGTGGGTATTTGTTCAAAATGAAATTTCATCCAAGGATTTGCGAACTTGCTGCTTGAATGATATGGGAATGATAAGGGGATTTGTTCCTCCAGGGTTTCTTCAATTCTAAAACCCATGTCTTTACCTCGACATAAATTAAAAAATAAGATTGCTGCATAAAGATTTATAGGAAGTGTGCTATGTTTTTTTTGGAAACAAGATAATTGGTGTGGCCAAAAAGAATCCTCCACAGCCACACACCTACTCATAAAGCTATGTGCAAATATGACTAAAGTTCTATCAGAGATTACCCAATTCAATTTAGTTAGTTATATGATTGAAATATATGCAATACTTATTATTTAGTTATAGTAACTGGCTGTCTGAGAGACAAAAAAACATAGCAGAGCATATGGGTGCCAGGAATCATATTTTTTCTCGAGCGTTTTTTAAGATGCCCACAGAAGCAACGTTGCATAAACGCTAACTAAAATGAAGCTATGATGCAAAAATGCCAGCAGAAACAAGTGTTCTTACCAAAAATGAAAGTGTAGAAACGAAAGCCCGAGATTTTAGGGAAGCTGTCAAGTTGTACAGTAACAGTTTCAGCTGTTTTAACATTTTTTGGATGGCGGATTATGCCGATTGCCGGCCAACAAAAAACTTCCATAAAAATATGGTGGCCTATAGCAGAAACATGGAGGATAGTTGGCATTGCGGCCTATAGCGACTTGTATAGAATTCGCCATGTGATAATACCATGATGCTGCTGATAGGTCTGTATAGTAGTTAGAGTTAGTTAATGTTTGTTATATTAGTTAAGGGTTAGTTAGTTGGTTGAATAGTTAGTTAGTCAAGTAACTATTAGGCATGTTGCCTATAAATAAGAAGGTAGTGGGATAGGAATAAGGGTCTTTGTCAATTGTATACACTAGAGGGCCATTTGGCTTAGGAGAGGGTTGGATCTCTCAAATATCCAGCAAAACATTCATGTAATAGTCCTATTTTGTTCAATATACCAGTTGGTTCCTATCAACTGGTATCAGAGCGAGTTCCGATTCGCGTGGGAATTCGTTGTGTGCAAAAACTCGTTTCATCCACGATGGATCCACAACTGTGGCAAGAATTGGTGGCTGGTATACGTCAAATCATCGATGAATGCCGACGGGAAAGCAATTGGAGAATCACGAGTCTTAGTAAGTCCAATCTTGTGGAGGACAGAATTGAAGGTACGGTTCTTGCAAAAGAACAATCTTCAAGTCAAAATTCCCAGAAACACGGCGCAACTACTTCTTCAACGGGAAGCAAGAAATCGGAGGTGGAAACTGAACATTGCAGCGTCCAAATATGGTCCAAGCAGAATGTTTGTTTGACACTTAAGATGAGAGGCATCACAGTAAGGTGGAGAAGAAGGCGATCAACTAAAAATTCAAGAATTGCTTCCAAGAAAACTACACACCGGAAGGAAGTGCGGAATTCCAGCGACGAAGTGGCTAGTTCGGAGTCAAAGAGAGTGTCAACAGGTCTTGGGCCATCGTTGGCACTATCGAAGCCGAAACAACTTGTCGTAATAGAACGAACCAAGGCTGAACCGTCACCACCAGAGGTGCGTTACCGGTGATTGGAGCTCGTGTGAGCGAAATCGTTTACACAAGATCAAGAACGCAGCGAAGGGAAGGAAAGCAAGAAATGGGGAACAAGCCACCACCACCACCGAAACCACCCGACAATGGCACGCACATGTGGAGCAATCTCATGGATGGAGGGGATTTCCTGAACGTGAATAGACGAAAACAGAAGCAATTTGCAGCTGCCGAAACATTGAGATCTGTCATCAAGAAAAGAGCCATGTTGAATAGACGGAGACAGAAGCAACTCGCCGTTGCCAGAAAATTCAAGAACCTGAAACCGCCATGGTTAAGGAAGGAATATGATAAACAGGGACTGCTTGTTGGGGGAATCAGAGGGGCGATCTGGAAGAAGAAATTGAAGAGGAAAGAAACCAGTGGCGAGCCACCGACCACCTGAAGGCCGCCGGAGCCAGAACCGCTTGACCTTGCTCCGAGCACAGGGTCGCTGCTGATGAGAAAGAAAGGATTGCGAGATTAGTGGGTACCTCCTTCCTAGCCATGTGTTTCTGCTTCTTTCCACGTGTTGGGTTATGTCATGGGATTGTAGAAATTTGAAAGAGAGAGAAAATGTTAGTGTGCCGGATCAGAGTCATTTGGTATTGTCGGCTGTCACTTTGTGTGTTGAAGATAAGGATGGTTTGGATGTCTGGGATTGTGATGTCTCGAGCTTGGAAGTTCAACTTCCTGCTGGGAAGTTTTATGGGTTATGAGTACAGTACCATGCCTCCCGGATTGCTTAAGGCAGTATTTTCATGCAAGACTTCAAATGGCAGTAGCTGCACAGGATAAATTGGCATCCTCTAATTCCTCCTCTCTTGTGGATACTTCGTCTACCACGGCATGTGATTATATTTTAACCCAAGGAAGGGCATGGGCGGTTTCTATCGCACGCAGAGAAGTCTGATAAATGAAGAGATATGTAGAGCATTTACTAGCAGGGGAGCTGGAATGAGTGATAGCCTTCTTTATAGGTCATCCACCCATGGAAGAGGCCTCGACAGATTTTGGTCAAATGTTGAAGGTTACAAAGGTCCATTGCTAAGTTTGGTGGCTGCGAGTTCAGGGAATGCTCATGAGGGAAATTCCATGGACAAATATCTCCACCAACAACCGATCCTCTCTTACAAATCTCTCACGGGTGGCACAGCGGTGTGTGGTGGGCTCATCGTGGGAAGCAACTTGTCAACAATAATTTTCATTTTTTTGAGTCCCCTTGAGGACAAGGTGAATGTCCGAGGGGGGAGTATTGATAGGTCTGTATAGTAGTTAGAGTTAGTTAATATTTGTTATATTAGTTAAGGGTTAGTTAGTTGGTTGAATAGTTAGTTAGTCAAGTAACTATTAGGCATGTTGCCTATAAATAAGAAGGTAGTGGGATAGGAATAAGGGTCTTTGTCAATTGTATACACTAGAGGGCCATTTGGCTTAGGAGAGGGTTGGATCTCTCAAATATCCAGCAAAACATTCATGTAATAGTCCTATTTCGTTCAATATACCAGTTGGTTCCTATCAGCTGCCATGATGGCAAATTGACAATACTGATTTTCTGTAAATTCAAGAGTCACAAATCTTTCTCAAAATAAATTATGTAACAATGTTTTTGTTTAATATGGTGTATTTTAGAATGCAGATAAAGCCGGTTTGTTTTTTCACTGCTGTAACGATGTTTTTGCTTTTCAAGCACAAAAACATAGTAAAATCTAAGGTGCAGTGAATATTTGTCAGAGAAGTCACTCGGCATATCTTCCATTCATGTTGTGCCTATTGGCTATTGGCTATTCAACCTCACATAGAACACAGATATATGTATGCATTTTCTATTTTTTAAATGTATGTTTTGAATGTTGATTGTGGGGTAAATTTTCTAGCAAAAGATCCAAGATGAGTTAGTAATTGCTCGAGAAATTGTCATAAATGACGCGGAATCTTCTGTTCGCTACAAGTTGACAAAGCGCCAAACACAAGAGGAGGTGACTTATATACAACCAATCGTACATTCTTTTAAGTCCAAGCCTCTCTTAATTTTTATCTTTAATGATTGTTTTTTTCTTCATGCAGATCCAGAGGTGCACTGGTGCTATAGTTATAACAAGGTTTGTAAGTCGTTTAGAGCATTTCTAAAGTTCATTTAGTGTTTTCTATATACCCCTGGAAATAATGTTTATGCTGAATTTTTCCCACAGGGGGAAGTATAGACCACCCAATACGCCAATGGATGGAGAGAAACCACTGTATCTCCACATCTCTGCAGGAGCTCATGTAAAACATACTTCTCTTTTTTTATACAGCACGATGATTGGGTCAAATAATTTGAGTTCATTGGATCTTTTTTTCCTCTAATCCTTTTTTTCGGTATGGAAGTAAACATTTACTACTTCATAAATACTGTACTCAAAACTCATATAGATTGGAAAGCTTTAAGAAGTCAAAAGAAGAGTGAAGTCTATTCCAATCAATAAATGAAATGTTATGTGAAAGAGATTATTGAATTTGTTTGTAACAAAATGGTTTCTTATTCTTGAACCATGTAGCTTTTTCTTTCAGCACTCATGACATAAGAATGGATTAATGGATGTGTTACATAGGAATAATTACTTAATTTGGTTTGCTTGTGGTGACGTCATATTATATTGCAGATAAAAGAGACGGCAGAACGAATTTTAGTTGTTGATCGTGCTGCTGCTATGGTTGAAGAAATGCTGAGGCAGGGGCCAAATTCGCAATCAATTTATTCTTCATCACCCTCAGCTTTTGCTAATGGGGTGAAGGTAGACATTAGTTCATTACTAGCATATGCATACTGTTGTAATGTGAAGTGTTGACAAGTTCCAACTAAAGTGTCCTAATGAATCAGGTATTAAGCACATGTGTGTTTTTGGGCTTTGATGCTGACCCATTATGGAACATTGTTGCCCGTATACGAGGACCAAATGTGAGTCCTTCTCTACCTAATTGATTTGTCTAGTTAAACTTGCATGTGGTGTTTGTGTACGACCATAAGTGGACACAATTTTCCTAGAGAGAATTGTTTGAAGTTCCTCTTTTGTAATCTGTTGGCTCTTTGGGTCTCATTTTATGGTTTGCTATGTGACCATATTGTTATCTGCTGTTTTGTTTTTCATACATTTACTATTCTATCTTTTCCCCCACGAGTCTTGGATTACCTTTGAATTGTTCTAAACTTCTGATTTGATGGAGTGGAAAATACTTGGGTTTGGCTCAGGTGATCTGATTTTGCAGGAGTTGATTAGGGTAGAAAAAAGGGAGAATGGACTGGCGGAATGAAAAAGTGTCGTAGCTATTTATAGTTACATATGGTGTTGAAATACCAGTGAAGTGCTGAAAGTGATCTTCAGATAGATCAGTGTTTTGAATCGCGCGCTATAGCGGCGTGGCGGAGCGGAGTGGCCCTTGGCCACGATGGCGACAGCGTGGTGAAGCGTTTCTGCGTCGCGCCTGTCGCGGGTGTGAAAGCGGCGGGATCTGTGTGGGTTTCATGGGTTTGGGTCGAAATGTCTTCCTTAGGTTGAAGACAGACTTGGAATGACTAAAACGCCCTTTATATTTTAAAAGGTTATGTTTTTTCATTAAGGGTAGTATTTATAAAGTTAAAAGATTAAGAAATTAAGGTTTTTAAATTTAGTATAAATTAAAAGGCCGTGCTTTCCTGTTACGCTTTCTTTCCTTGTGTCTTGAACGTGGGACTCTTCTCCACCTTTTCACCGCTGCTCCATCTTCTTTCCCATGTTACGCACACAGTGTCCTTCCTCTCTTCTCTTCACTGCTAGTGACTTCTTTTCATATGTTCTCTCTGCATGCGACCTCCCTTCCTCTCTTCTCTATTACACAGGCTCTGTTAAGCAACCTTCCTCTCTGCTCTGGTTTTGTTTCTCCATTTCTGTCTGTGAAGATTGTTTTGGTTTTGTTCTAAGCTCTGTTGTCAAGTTTCTTAGTTTCTATCTTTAATCTTTATTTCTGTATGCCTCTGAGTGTTTTTTACCCTGTTTTATTTTAGTTTCTTCCCCTGTTTTATTTTTGTTATGTAATTCTATCAGTTTTGTTCTTTAACTCTATCTCAGTTTGCTTCCTATTTCTGTTCTGTATTATTTTTGATAATTTTCATGCATATAGTATTTATCTTGGATTTGTGTATGAAATTTCAAAATAGCGGTCATTCCGCGTTCCGCTATAGCGTTTTTTAGGCTCGCCGCTACGCCCCACTATCCGGGATTTAAAACACCGAGATAGATGCCATACTGCTCTCCCGATGACTTTATAACTTAGAAGCACATTTTTTTTTTTTGAGATTTAGAAGCACATTTTGTATGGAATAAAAAAAGCCTTATTTCGAAGAGACGTTGGGGGGGGGGGGTGGGTTGGTTGGTTGGATAATTCTGTATATATGCTCGTACTCACAAGAACACAAAGTCACTTGCCAAATAGTTACGAAGCAGAGACTAAATTTACATAATAAAAAGTAGAGGCTGAACATTATTACACACTGGATACCCTGCATCATTATGTTTACTTCCATTTGCTGGATAAAATTCTTTATTTTAATATTTTTTAAGTTTACATTATGTATAAATAACGAAGTTGAGATAATCTAATGTTTGAAGCTTTCCATCTCCATTCAATTGGGAGAATTTTTTTGGTGTTGGTGGTGGTTTGGATTTGAACGTGCAGGACCAGTATATAAATCACATTATGAATGAAACAGGAGCAACCGTAATTCTGAGAGGTCGTGGTTCAGGGAACGATGAAAGCTCAAATGGAGAAGGTACTTTCTTCATTTCTCGATCTGAACTTTTGGAGGTCGTGTTATTTCATCATAGCTTATTTTTAATATAAAATGCCTTAAAATTTTAGTCCTTTTCTGGTAGCAGATGGACAGCAGCCTCTGCATCTGTTTTTGTCTAGTAACAACGCAAAAAGCCTTGAAGATGCCAAGTGTTTGGCTGAAAATCTTTTGGATACAATCAGTATGGAATTTGGTGCTTCGAGGTATTTTATTTTACATTGTGATAGGGCATAGGATCTGTGAGTCAGAATTTGTTTCTCTCCCCAGAGTGGAAAATTAAGAAAATGCTTCTTGTTTTTCTCAGATATCAGCTCAGAAACAAACTTTCAAAAAATGAAAAATTCAATTTTTTATTAGTTGATAATTTGTGGAACATGACTACCTACCTTTTGTTAATACTGCAAGCTGTTGTCAATGAGAATAAAGTATAAACCTTTTGATTTATTTACCGTCACTTGGCTATTTTGAAGTGATTTTGGAATGTTATTTTGGAATGACTACCTACCTTTTGTTAGTATCACGTTCTGTCCCTTTCATTGACACATTGTGCTTGGGTGAGATTCCCACTGTTGAAAGTAGAGGTCTGGTAAATCTGATTGGCAATAATCTTCTGCTATTGCAATTATTTAAACTGTATTTGTTTATTTTAGTGTTGGGCATGATAAATTACTTTAAATTGGATTTCTTTAAGATTTAGGAAATAACTTGTAATTTAACTGTCATAGGGTTTCATCATGTAAAGTTTATAGTGCTGTTCCACCTCCACAGCAGGTATATACTGCTGTTCCACCTCCACAGCAGGTATATAGTGCTGTTCCACCACCTCAGCAGGTTTATAGTACCCCTTCATTGCCACAGCAGATTTCTACTGCCATTTCACCCCCACAAGTTTATAGCGCTGTTTCACCCCCACAGCAGTTGTTGGCCGGAGTTCAAAGTTTAAGTTCAGGAATCGAGCGAGAGGCAAGCACTGGCCTAACCTCTAGTTCAATGTCGTTAACTGCAGTTTTGACACCAGTTTCTCCTGCTTCCTTGGTTGGAGTGCCTGCTGTTGCCACTGCTCTCACTTCAGGGACTACACCACAATCTACGGGATATTTAAGCTCCGGTCCTCAAGCAAACATGACTGGTTATACTCCCCCTTTAGTATCAGGTGGCACTAGCTATATTGGATATGGTGGAATATATCCTCAAGCTACCCCATTGCAGCAAGTTGCCCTTGCCCTGAGACACTCACCTCCTCTTGCTTCAGCAGTTGCTCCCACAACATCAGCATCATACAGAGAATCCAAGTCAACCACAAGCTCTGATCTTGAAAAGGAAAAACGGGCACCTCAGAGGCGGAAGTTTCAAGAATTACCAGTTGGTTCGAAGGGCACAAAATTCAATCAGGTTATTGCATTGCCATTGATTACATCTTTAGCTACATCACTACTTGTGTCAGGGGGAATATCATTCAATCCCCTTTATTTAATTGTCGTATCTAGTAAGGTTGCAGTGAATAAAAGACTTGGTTTATGGGAAGTCGGGTTTAATACATTTGCTCTATGAATTCTGATATACTGTTAATTGGATGTGGAAATTTGAATATTTTATAAAGCATCAAAGCAAGAGTTACCTGACATCAGGGCTGCAAATTAATGATGCAAAGAAAAAAAATTCTTTTTGTCATTCTAAATTGGCATAATAATTTTTTAGAATCTTGATTTTACTTTAACAATAACATATTATTGTGAACAAGAAACACAATAGTTGAGTTGACACCATCTTCTAACATTTAATGCATAGTCGTAGACTAGCTTTTCCTTAAATGAAAAAGGCAATGGATCATCTCATGTTTAATCTCAACCGCTCATTTAATATGTAAATAAAAGGAGAAAGTGTGTGTTTAAAATATCAAAAATGGGGATAAGAGAACTCAATGGTGGGAATTAACAAGATAAACCTCTCATGTCTTTGTTTTTCCAACATGAAAGAAGCCACTCCCAATGAAAATATTATATGTTACAGCAGTGGTGGTTTTTTTATTTTTTTTTTTATTTTTATTTTATTTCATAAAGACATTGCTATTGAAGACTATTTGAGATTATTCATTATTTTTATAAACGTAGTTTCTGATTTTGGTTATCAAAATGAAAGGGAGCAAGTGTTAAGATTGTAACCCAATAACTGAAGTAGTTTTAGATATCAAATGTTTCTGGTGCATATGTCGGCAGGTCTGTGATAAGCTAATATCTCCAAATTGACTGATTTGATGATATTTTATTTTCTTTTCCAGGATAAAAGCAAATATTTGTTGCCCTTATATTATTCCTATTTCCCCCCTCCTCCCTCACAGCCTGGGATAGTGGGACTGGGATGTGGTTCTTATACTTACATGATGCATGCATTTTGCATATTCACTTCCATCTGTATGTTTGGATCTAATTGCCATTTGACACAATAAAATAAACTGAACCAGTCGTAGATTCATTTTAGGGGCAGAGGGCCTTGTATCTTCATTTTTTTTTACTGGATCTAGAGCTGTCTGTGGATTACCCTCCCAAACTGAACTCTTTTTCTTTTCTGTCCTCTTTATAATTTTTCTTTCTTTATCAAAGAAAATAATAGTGCCGCACTTTTTCTTTCAAATGCTCTTCAGCTCTACCTCTGTTATGGTCTAAACATATTATCTTGTGCTGACTATTAATGCTTAATATTCCAGGTATTTTCTCTGACCTTCTATGAAGCTAATAGGCTGACACTGGACCTGTCTGTTGGGCCGTTGGTTTGTATGTTTGACAGGGTTTTCAATTTTGGAGGGCTTGCTTGTGGCTTTACAGTATATTCCCTTGCCAAATCCAAATGTTATTCTGATTTTTCTCTTCATTGGTAAAGTTGCTGTAGAAGATGTTGCAGCATGCTTGTGGCCTTGCCCTCTATATGGGCTCCAAATTTCCTGAAGAAAAGAGATAGAGAAAACATAAGACTAGAGAATCATCATCATTCTCATCATGAAGTACAATAAGAAAAGGAATAAAATAGTAAATCTGGGTGAACGACATTAAAATCATAAAGATCTTTCATTTCTTAGTCATCCATTGAAAAGACACTCTTAAAAATCTAATTAATATTTGTAAACCCATGGTGTTGTTCTGTCAGCCTTGTCCTGCAGGAAGTGATCAGATAAAACCATCTCACTTGAAATTCATGCATTTCTATTTAACCTGTTGGTGCCAAGAGATGCAAACATCTCACGCCTCCATGAGATCATGTTATAGAATGATAGAATTGACAAGTTATTACCTGTTTATCCTACGTTGTATTATTTTGCATTGTTGTCTGTATTTTTTCTTAAACTTTTTTACTTTCAAAGTCTTAATTAACTTGTATTTTGGCGAGTTGGAACACTTACAAAATATCTGATTCAGATGTGCTTGGATTTTTCTTTTCTCCCATTCTAACTCCATTGCAGGAATTTGAACCTCTAAAACCTAACGGACGATCTGATGACTTGATTGTGAGGAATATATCAACCATGCCTGCTCCTAAGAAGTTGATCCAGGCATCATCCAGTGGAATTCCACCACCTCCATCAAGAACTATGCCCCCACCACCTCCACAAAGAACTATGCCCCCACCACCACCACCACCTAAATTTTCTGATCGTCAAGAAGTTAAAATACAAGACAAGAGCAAGAATTTACTCAAAACAAAGTCTGATGCAGTTCCTGGTCAGCATTAACCCGCTTTTACTACATTTTGAGCAACTTTAATATTGCTTGAATGTGTCATTCTTTGTTTTCTGAATAATTTGCAGTATGGCTTGGATCATATATTGTCTGCTTCTATTTCTTTATTGGCGATCTTTTAGATTTGTGTGTAACTTTATTTCAGATACTTTGGTCAAGCTAATGGAATATGGGGATGATGACGACGATGACGATCTAGACTCTTCTAGTGAGGAACCACTTGCTCGCACCACGCAAGCAATTGGGGTTCAAAAGCCTTTCTGGGCTTTATGAGCTCTAAAGTGGATGCAGACATAAGTGATGTAAATAAGTAATTATTTCGGTTGGGATTTAGCCATTGCATTAGTTCTTGCTAATCACTGGTTATGGTTACTCTTTCACAGTGGAATGAATGAGAGTGGGAAGCCTGGAGCATGATTTTTGGAGCAAACTTGTTGGATGTTTGAGTAGCATATGAACTCTAGAAGTTGTAATTGCACACTCTCATCTGCTTTCCAGTTTGTCTGTTGTAATTCTTTTGTCCTAATTTGAGTACCTATGTACACTGGTAGTCGATTTTTAGTAGTTTAGTTGGCTACTTATGTGGTGTAACAATGCTCTGCTATGATAAGGGGTTGAAAATTGGTTTTTGCTTCTCCTTTTTATGATTGGCACCCTTTTGATGGTCGTCCTGACTGATTGAAATTATAGTTTCCAATAGACAAAACCCTTTTTGTAATTTCGTTCACTCTTTGGCTTATATTTCTTGTTCCTACAAATCAACGCTTGTTACTGATGAAATTTAATCATTTCTTTTTAAACTGAAAATAAGAATTTCCTTTTGTCTTTATTATAAGAATCATACATCAATTTTCTAGTGCATTAATTGCTAATTTTCAATTTTAATCTTATTTAAAGAGACTTGTATTAATGATGATGCGAGATGATTAATTAACTATACACCATTTCAGTTCATCGAAACAAAATCATACACCATTTCATAAAAAATAATTTTGGAAACAAGCTCTTTAGGAGTTTTAAATTCCTTAGTCAGCGAGAATTAGAGTTTTTTTCTTATTTTTTTGGTATAAATCGGGTATCCGCACGCAAGCTCTCCCTCAAGAGATTTAACACTGCTGCATGCCCAATGTTGGATTCGATCCCCAGACCTTGATTAAGCTGAAAGATACTCTTACCATCTCATCCAACTGCTCTTGGATAGAGTTTTTTTTTCTTTATAATAAGGACGAGGAGTATGTAAAAATAAATTATAATATGATCATACTGGTTGTAGAGAGGGGAATGGAAAACAGTTAAAACCGAGTATCATTTACGCACAACTACATACACTAATCATTCAAGCCGATGAATACCTTTAGTTATTGATTAGTAGTGCCTCTCATGTCCACATATTTGGAATAGATTGCCCTATAAATTCACAACGTCATTATACTATAAAAATACATGTAGTAATTGATTATTAATATTGTGTGGTAAGGAATTGACATATTACCCCACTAACAGTTGTGCTTATTATCCTTCCTTTAAAAAAAGCGTGCTTATAATCCTTTGAGAACGACTAGCTAGCTGTCGAATGCATAATTTTAGTTATTTCTGTACACAGACGGAAACTCATAAATTTCCTATATTGCACTGGTTGATGATATAGTATTAAGTTAATTTTGCAAATGGGTGGATTATAAATTCGCACCTACTCCTCTTGAACTTCGGTTATAAGACTGACACCTACCTGTACTTGAGTACATCAGTGTCAACTTGGTTATTTTTTCAACCAATTTAACTATGGTAATCATGCAATCAGCTTAACCACAAGTGCTTTTCCTAAAATAGCTCATTTGTTTTGATATCCATTTAAGTGACAACCTCATTCTATCCATCTAAAGCTCATTTTAAAAGGGTTAAATCTATGAGGAATCACAAAGTGATCATCTGTTCCTCTAGAAGTGATCGATTACACCAACTCGTATAGGTAGTTTGGCCTATTCTCAAAATATGCCATTCCAAATCATTGACCATAAATGATATAGTGAGTCATTCGAAGTGTAAAATTGTCGAAAAATAAAATCATTCAAAATGCGGTTGCAATCAACCCCAGAAAACTTATTTTTATATCAGTCTTGAGCTGACAAACTATCAAATTCAAGCCAAACAATTGAGTTTTGAAAACCAAAGGGGAGAAAAAGTAAACAAATATTTGAGACACATTTGATTATATCATCAATCCCAAAGGTTAATTGATCTTATCAAGGAATGTCTTCTTGACGAAATACTCTCACCTCCGGGTCTGAGCGTAGTCATCAGGTTCATCATTGTTCGCCATCACATGATTGTCTTCAAGTGGCGCACTGAATTCATCCTTATCTACACCTATTCTGTCATCTTGGGTGCTACCAAATTGACCACCATATCCCAAATTAGAGTTGCTGTTGAGCTCACCACCGGCAGCGCCAAGATCACTAGCACCGCCGCCACCAGTGTAACTGGTCTCAGCATTGCCACCACCATAACCGCCACTTCCATAGCCTCCACTCCTGTTATTACCACCATAGCCACCTCCACCATAGCCACCACCACCATAGCCACCACCTCCACCATAGCCACCACCACCATAGCCGCCGTCACCACCATAGCCACCGCCACCACCAAACCCAGGGCGTGCCCTTTCTGTAGCAAAGTTCACCCGAATCCTCCGACCATGAAGATCCTGCGGCACAACATAAGTTGAGATGCTTACAAGATATATTGCTAACATTTTGAGATTTGCAAAGTGCAAATAGTAGCAAGATTACTCTATTGAAACCAACAGGCAACAGTAACAATTAACCGATGGTAGAATTATACTACAACTGTCATACGAAGAACTGCATCCTCGTTCTTTTTTAAAAATAAGGAGAGTAGATTTGGTGAAATATTTTACTAAACCAATTCCATTTCACAAGAACTTGCATGGTTTCTCTATTATCCTTTTTCAATTGACTCTTGAAATAATTTTAAAATGTAAAAACATATTATTTATCGCAAAGAACTATTAACAAAAAGAAACCGTTAAGCCGGTAACGAGAATATTACAGCCACATGCACATATCATAAGGCATTTCAGGCACTCCTTAGTCCAGGTATGAATATAAGGCATTTCACTATTACATATATAATATTAAGTGATGTTTAAAAATAGCTAGATGAAACAAAAATTGATAATACCTGCCCATCCAAGGCCTGAATAGCAGAAGATGCATCCTCGGTTGTTGTGAAAGTAATGAAGCCAAAACCTCGGGATCTGCCCGTATCACGATCCGTAATAACCCTAGCTGGAAGGATATTAAAACAACCAGTTTCAGTGTAGATAGAGATCGATAATCACCATGTTATGAAATATGTATGCTTAACACAGCCATCGTTTTTAATGTCTGCTATATAAACATTTGATTATTGCTTGCCAGTTTGCCACACATTACAGCTGGTGACAATTAAACAATCTATCATGACTAACAGCTGCAAATGTAACTAATTCTACAGAAAGAGAGGAGCAAAAAACAAAGAACAATCTGAAGTAGAGCCACAAAAGAAACAATAGCATAAGTACACAAGCATAAATAAGTACCCTTTATTTCTATAAAACATTTTGACTTGTCAAAACAAAAATGTAGCCACTATGTCAAATTATATAAAATATGGACATTAAACTGGTTTGCTTTGGCTTACGGTGTTAGAAATAGAAAATATGTTTTGTTAGATATTAAATTTAAATCTACCAGAAATGATGAAAAACTAGTAGATACTAGATAGTGCGAGTCAGAAAGAAAACTACCATCAATTACTTCTCCATAGCGAGCAAACGCTTCTCGGAGACTCGTTTCATCAGTGCTATATGAAATACCTGCAATGCAATTGAAATTTGAAAATTCAAAACAATGTTCCAATTCCATTTAGAAAAATTCAACATGAGAAGCTAACGTACCTCCAACAAAAATCTTTGCAGATGACATTGATCTAATTGCTTGGAATAACGAAGGAGTAGACATAGAAAAGTCTTGATTGATGTGCTTGACAGCAGAGTTCTTAAGTAATTTTCCAATTTTACCAAAGAACGCCATCGCTCAAACCTTAAAAAACGTCACACAACAAAATAATTAGACAACTCCGATACATACATTGTCATTGCAACTTATGTTCTGCTAAGTACAAACGTTCCAACAGCAGTTCAAGTAAAAATAATTATCAATGCAATCAGAATCTGATGAAATTGAAATCTATTTTCAAATTAGCCACAACATAAGAAATTATATGTGACCACCAAGTATTGTGGTTGACTATTGAAGTGGCCAGAAGACAAGACCAAGTTTATGAGATGCTGGTCTGATCCTTGGATCAGCTACTTAGTACTTAGTACTAGGACAGGCTTAACTAACTGAGGTCTATGAAGTGCAAGTAATTGACGTGTCGGACTGACCGACACGATATGTGACAGTGTCTGACACAATAGGTGTCACACACCAGACACGTCTTCAACCGGAAGTGTTGGAGCTATAGAGACCGAGGTTGTAAGTATCCCCACTTTGCTCCTTCTATCCAGATCATCATTGTGTGGAGTCCCATTTCAATGTATCAAAAGAATAAAAGAATTATAAGTGGCAACATGTACTGTAAATTCGACAAACACCTAAAGGGCTATGCGTGCACTAACAAATGACTGCATACTTCACTGAAAAATTGCAATTTTTCAGTGTATTT
This sequence comes from Oxytropis ochrocephala, assembly GCA_020916435.1. Taxonomy (NCBI): domain Eukaryota; kingdom Viridiplantae; phylum Streptophyta; class Magnoliopsida; order Fabales; family Fabaceae; genus Oxytropis; species Oxytropis ochrocephala. The sequence goes on along the minus strand of CM037091.1, from coordinate 6,364,745 downwards.
GTTTTATTTAGATTCTCTTTCTCGAACACTCAAGTCAATTTCATTTTTGCAGGCAGTAAAAAGCAAATATTGCACAGTATCAAGCAATGCATCACCAAGATCAAAATAATCAAGTGTTACTAACCCAATTAACAGATTAATTGATTGAAATTGAAAAAGAAAAAAGAGTCATACAAGCTGAAAGGGAAGAAGAGCGAAATCATAACGGAAACAATAAAAATGGATAGTGAGAAAGTTTTGATCTTGAGATCTTACAAACCTTTTTTTTTTGGTCCAAAGAGATCGATCTTACAAACCTTGAAAAGCACTGCAGGATTCTCTTTCTCTTGCTTCTCAACTCGAGAAAATATGAAAGAAGGTGCTAAAACCCTCTCGCTATTCCACGCTGACCTAAAAACTGAATTTGGCCTTTAGATTTGGCTATGGGAGTTGCCACGTGGCGACTTCTGTGATGTACAGATGCAGCTGCACGAGTAACCCCAACAGTCTAGATTTTGATTCGGTCCTACGTCCGTCCCAAATTGTTTGTTGTTTTAGTAAAATCAATTTGTCAAAATTAATTGTTGTTTTAGATTTTCAATAAAACTTTTAATGTTTTTTTCCACTTATACCCTTATTAATTATGACAGCTTTTTACATCTAATAAATGATTCACATTTATTTAGGTAGAAAGATAAATGGTTAAATGGTAAATTAGACAACACTTTTAAGAAAATCTAGACTCCTAATCATTTTCTTAAAATGTGTGCCAAAACCTTAAACTGCAAACAAAATAGGACGGATGGAGTACTTCTTTTTCTTCCAAAAAATTGTACTCCCTTCGTCCCATTTTGTTTGCAGTTTAAGATTTTAACACACTCTTTAAGAAAAATGATTAGTGTCTAGATTTTCTAAAAAGTGTTGTCTAATTTATCATTTAATCATTTATCTCTCTACATAGATAAATGTGAATAATTTATTAGATGTAAAAAGTTGTCATAATTAATAGGGGTATAAGTGGTAAAAATTATTAAAAGTGTCATTGAAAATCGAAAACAACAACCAATTTAAGACAATTTTTTTTAGATAAGCAATAGTTGTATTGATGGGGCACTAGGGGTGCACCAATCCCATATACAATAAAGGGGGGCCTCTCAAAACCTCCTGTGCACAAACCCAGGTGGGAAAAGACTAGGCGGGAAAAAAGAGTACCTCAAAACAGAATTGGGTTGCTAACAATGTGAATGTCAACCCGCCGTTTCTCCCCCTTCTAAGCATTGAAGTGGATTAGACCACCACATTGAAATTGAGACAGATGAACATGACTTCAATCTATAAACACACCAACTCCAAGTTAAGCTTTTGATGCGGTTCACCACGGATTCGGCATTTGGTTCCTCGTTGTTAAAAATAGTTCCATTCCTTGCAAGCCAAACACTCCAACAAGTAGTTAACCAGAACATGTGTTTCGTTCGCTTCGCCTTCTTCCCTTTTCATAACTGACCACATCTAAGAAATAATTCAACAATATCCAGGGACATGTCGAAGTCAACTCTGAGTCAATTTGAGACAATTGATTTTGCTAAAACAACAAACAATTTGGGACAGATAGAGTATTTGATTGATTTTTTTGATCAGTTTTGTATTTTGTATTTGATTCATTAATTAGGATTAGGATATAGCATAGTATAGGTGATCTTTTAAATAGTCCCTCAATTTTTTAAATATAAGCAAATATTCTCATATAAGCAAGTCAAAGTTTTTTTCACTTAATTTATCAAATTTACCTTTACTTTTACTCTTATCAATACAAACAACTTTTTACTCATAAAAACAAAGGACAATTTTAGAAACTTAGGGTCCGTTTGATTTGCAAACAAGACGATCTTGGATCGAATCTGACCTGACGAGATTAGACAGACAGACTGACAAGCTTTTGTCCAGTACATTGTCTGGTGAACCATGGACAGCACAAGCAAAAAAATGCAAATTTTACTATAATTCTATTTCTAATGTTGATAATGATTTTATATAGTTGTCATCTTGTACTATTGTACTTTTATTTGATGCATTTTGAGTTTTTGGGCATGGAAAATGGGAGTGCAACCATTGAAAATGTATTACATGTTTTTGGGCACCACAAAATACCCTCTAATTATTCTAGACAATAAAAATTGTCATTTAGTAATTGGGAAATATTTAATGGTCTTTTTTTTTGGGTTTTTTATGCACTAAAAATGAGGAAAATGCATTTTTAATTATTTTGGATTAGGATTTTCTTTCCAAAAATTATACAAAAATTACCCTTGGTAGAGTAACATGTATGCCACGTCCTTGACCTGGTCTTGGTCCAAAAATAATTAATTTACTTTTATTTAAATGCCCAAAAATGCACTATTTTATTTTCTAAAATTCCTAAAAATTAAGAAAAATGTTTTTGGATGCCAAAAATTAATAATGATCAATAAATAGTCTTTTTGAAAATAAAAACACGTGCCAAATGACAAGGGCACAGGGCAGCTCACGCAGTTACGACTGGCGCGCGCATATTTCAAATAAAAATGCGAAATAGGGGATGAATACACATAAATGCACAAATCCACTATTTTCCACACATTATAAATTACCTTATTGCTTCCATTTTGTTTTGAGAAAATGTTTTTTTTTTACTTGGGCGGACAAAACTAGACAGGACAGGACTGGACAAGCTTTTGTCTAGTACATTGTCTGGTGAACCATGGACAGCACAAGCAAAAAAATGCAAATTTTACTATAATTCTATTTCTAATGTTGATAATGATTTTATATAATATATATATATATATATATATATATATATATTATAATGTAATTAAAAAATTATAAAGAAAAACATACAAAAAAGAATATGGAAGAGAAAGAGAGAAATGAGGGAGAGATGTTATGAGATGAGAAGATACAAGAGAGATGAGAGGTGGAGAGGTGGGAGAGAAAGAGATGAAGGAGATAGGTCATGAGATGATAAAGTATTAGAGAGGTAGAAAAAAGGATAGAGAAGAATGGGTTAGGAGGGAGAGAGAGAGAGATAGGAGAGAGAGGGAGAGAGAGAATAGATGAGAGAGAAAAAATTATTGAATAGGAAATATAAGTAATATTTTGGTATTTTTTGAGTGATTATGAAGTTGTACTGTGGGACAGAAAGTTGTACTGTGGTTTTGTGAGGTACAGGAATCTGGGTCTTTGTCCAGTCCATTGCCCTCATTTCATCAAAGATCGTGAACCGTTTTCAAATCAAAGCAGTACAACCTGAGTTGTCAGGTCCATTCCTCTTTCGCAATGAATCAAACGCACCCTTAGATCAACTTTTTATCTTTTCTTAAAATTTCTGCATAACCACTTTTTGCTAATAAATGGTAACGGAGGGAGTATATTTTTAGTCCAGGTTGTGAAAAAAAAAATATACTTTTAGCAGTCTTTGTACATTTAAGTTTTAAAATAATATTATTTATATTGTCATGTTAATTTTGGTTAATCAGACCTATATAGTTAACCAATACGAACAAAACTTTAAAAAAATTATAGGAATAAAAAATTAGGAGATATTTTTATTTTATTTTATAAATTCATAAATTTCAGTAGGGACAATGCAACACCTTAAAAAAGTTGTAACAAAACAAATGAAATTGTCTTAAAAGTGATTTTGTTAAAAAAAGAAACTATATGCTTAACTATATTGACCACCATGACTATCGCAAACGAGCGACCATTACACGAAGACTCCACAAAAAATAACTAAGAATATGGCTATTGCTTTTCCCACACCCCCTCCTACTCTTTCACACCCCTTAACAAATTTTATTCCAAAAATAACCTGGCGTGAAACGCCGAGTTCACGTGTTTAAAGATCGTCAACGGCGTTGTTCAACACGTTGAACGAGCGCCGTTGAGCAGGTGAAATTACACACGAGAGGATGTGAAGTCAATATTTAACACATTTCGAGCGATGTCGTTCGAATGGGTTGAAACAGTCATGCGAAGCAGTTCGCATGACCTCACTCAACAGTGGAAAACACCCAAAGAGAGTGTGAAGTCAAGATTTAACACACAGGAACGATGTCATTCGAACCTGTTCGAATGCCCGTGTTCGAACAGGTGAAATTTCGTGAAAAAAAAGAGGTTTTGACTGGTCTTTTGGTCTTTTCACACCATTGTGGGGTGTGTTTTGAGTAGAAGGGGGCGTGGGAAAAGCAATGGCCAAGAATCTAAGATGCGAGCTCTGCATACCCATGACTTAACCATTGTTACTATCATCGCCCAAATTTTACACATCTAAACAACCATTAGGTTATCTTTGGAAACTGCGGATATCCCCACGACCCAAATCATGATGGAGCCCTAGTTGGGGAATCATGAGATTGACATCAAATGGGTGGAACAATCCCTAGAAAAATCATAGAGAGCTACAAGAATCACGACTCATGTGTTTACCTTTTAAGTGTGAACAATGATCACAAACAATACAAAAGAACATAATCTCTAAATAGTCAACTCGAGCCAAATCATAGAAGAAGCATTGTACTAGTTGTCGAATAAAGGGCAACACGAAAAATGAGAGGTCCTTCTTCTCCCCTCCTTGCCCTAATCTTGCTAGGCTTGTACACTACACGCCCAAATTAACTGGTTTGTGACTTTCCATATAGAAAACCTTAATTATATGCTTTTAATTGGTGGCATAAATTAACTGCCCACGAACATTCAACATTTTATCTCAGCCACAAAAACTATATATGTAGGGATAGAATCAAGCTCGGAGTTGTACAACTAGAAGAATTTCTTGAATCATTAACAATTTATTTGGGTCACAGTTCACAAAATCAAATATTCTATATCTAAAAACTATATAGGAGTACATAAATTAATAAGGAATATCACAGCAATATATTTACTGGGTCAATAGAAGAGGAACAGCTACATCACGAGAGAGTTTTGTCTTCATACAGCAGCACTCATGACAACTTAGCAATAGCACATACTGATTATAACATGTCAATATATATTCTCCAAGCTGTTTATTTATACTTAAATTAAGGCCAACCAATTAAGACCCTAAACATTTTCCATTTGTTAATCCCCTTTCAAACATTCGTAAGACCTAATTCAACTGACAAATACCGAAATTGTCAGACTTGATATTGTGTCTCGAATTCGAATCTAAGACCTCGCAACTGTGTGCGAGTTTTAGGTGGCAATGTCACTTGCCAATCCGTTTAGACAAAAAAAAAGTTTCCCTTTCAAACCACCTCTTCCATTCAATTTTTCTAGGAAAAGAAGATAGAAAGAAGAGAGAAAAGTTGCTGTTATTTAAAGCAACACCTTGGTGGATGATCCGTACCAATCCATTAAATTACACCTTTTTTGGGGGGGTTGTGGTGGGGCAAAGGGTCTTCAAATCCGCATAATTCACATGGCTTGACAAAAAGAGTTGGGTCCAAATTCAATAACCCCATTAATATTTATTGATCAACTATGCTGACAATTTGACATGTGCCCCCATCATGACCCTCAAAAGATTGATTTCAAGTTGCTCAAAGAAGTGTCACTTTCAGTTAATAAATTTTTCACTTGAGAATGGTATTAGTACTAATTGTCTATTAATAGTTAATTGACTTGAAAATGAAATCCCAATTGATTGAATTTTACAGCCATTTGGTGAATGCACCTGACAAGAAAATCTCAAGTTGACTTCAAATTCATTGTTTCCAGACAATTCCATCAAGTCAAAGTTAAAATATCTTCTTGCCATGGTGAAGGCCATTTCAAATAGTATATCTAGATTTTGACTAATATAGATTTCTTAGAAGACCATTCATCGGAGTCAAACTATTTGACTTGGTTTATGGTCTCATAACTCCAATGTAGTTTTAATTTTTAGATTCTCAGCAAGTTAAAACCCTGCTGAGGTGTGGGAATTACAAGAGAATTTTACCACAGCCTGCTTTTCATCAAGGGAGATCTACTGCATGTATTCAACACGAGCGCAACACGAGCGCAGATCCTCTGCTGCGTGCAGAATAGTTATGCGCAGCGAGGACCGTCTGATCTTAGAGAGAAAAGTGCTCTCTCTCTCTCTCTCTCTCTCTCTCTCTCTCTCTAAATCTGACGGTCCTCACTGTGAGGCACCGTTATGCACGCTGCAGACGATCCAGATTCATTGGACACACATGCAAAGAAAAAGGCAATAGAATATCGTATTACTTCTATTTTGATTCAGAATCTAAAGAATACATTGCATAAAAGCAGTATAACTATTAGAATTCCTCCAATCATTACATACATATAATGCACACTAAGTGGAACAAGAAGGTTTTGGCATGGACCCTAACCTGTTTGTGACCACATACAACAAGCCTTTTGTTAGAGAAAAAGGATTATTCTTGCCTATATCTGCTATCATCTCCTAATTGGATTTTGCAATAACTTTTGAGATCCTTCAAAGAAATCCAAGAGGTAGTTTTCTAAATCATCAGCAGTGTATCTAATAATTTTGTCACTTATGTGACTACTATTCCTTCCAACAAATGTTCTATAAGCTTGAATCACTTTGACAGATATAGAAATCCGCAGGTCTTCGCGAAGCTGAACATCTGGGATCGACCAAGCTGTTTGGATCCTGTAAACATCCTCAAAGCCAAGGTAGAAGTTTCGTAACTTCTCCTTGAGAAGAGTTTTCGAGATAGAATTTGTTCCCGGATTATGAATTCCCTCATCCTTAAGCAAGTTGAGAATGGAACTCCAACTAGCTCTCTCATATTTCATTGCATGCTGCTGAAACGTCCAGTTGTGCTTTCGAATCCATTCGTCTCCGTATACGATCCTAAGTTCGGACCCTTTAACCTTTTCAGCCATATAATGTAGGTTGTTCATTAAGAACAAGTGCTGCAATGAAGTTTCTTTGTATAACTTGGACTTTTCCTCAATGTTGCTTTCCAAGACCGAAGCAACTGATAGGAAATGAAGGGACATTGATGACACTCTACCAGGAGATCCTTGGCTTCTATTATCTTCTTCGGTGCCCGGACTCATGTCAGGTGACAATGAAATGGCATCCTCTTCTTCGTGGTCCTTCAGAAGAAGATTCAATGCTTCACTATAGTCGGTAAGAGTCCTAAGATAGTTCATAACATACCTAGTCAAGGGGTGTATCCCGCCACCGACTAAAGGGGTTGTCGATGGATTTGATGCGACCGCATTTTGAAATTCAAGAAATGTTGCTTTCACACAATCGCCTAACCGCTTCAGAACCTCATGACATTCAAATTTAACAGAAGAACCAACCTCATCTGTATACAAAGCATCAATGTCTGGCATAAGGTCTGCTAGAACTTCATACATGTCAAGAATACGAAACAATTTCTCGGGCTGGTGTGGACCAATAGACATGGCTTCACCAAAATTCAGAAGCTGCAATATTGAAGCCTTAGATGCATCAACAAAACAAGCTTGACTAACAGGCTCACCCTCCCCAAAAATCTGGTCACTAAGCCACCTCTCACTTGCAAGATACACTCTAACAAAGATTTTCACAGCCCAAATCCATCTTTTGATCATTGAATTCAAAGTACCCCATTCCATTTTCAAGACATCTTCAATACTCAACCTTTCCATTTCAAGAATGAAGAGACACTCATCTAAGGCATCCCTCCGGACAATGGTATAAGAATGGGAACATTCCTGCGCATGGTTAGAAGCAAAAAGCAAGTTTGCAATACACCTAAGATCCGGAATCACAGCCGGATGCACCACATCAATGGTATGCTCCTCAGAGGCTCTGCTGACACTATCTCTTCGAAGCGATTCCTCAAACGATTCATCACCCAAAGAGATTATAGAATTCCCATCCTCCTCACTAGATCGAAAGGAGACGTATTCAGGTTCAAAAGGTTGCCTATTCTGGATAAGCAAGTTCCTGAATTCTTCTTCAAGCCGTGACATAGCCGTCTGGAGAACACTATAAGCCCTTTGCATAAACTTATACTCTTGATCCTCATTACTCAAATGCATACTCTCCAACTTCTCGACCAACATGCGAGCTTCATTAGCTGTATTCAGATACTCAGATGCTTCTTCAGGTCCAATATCCCAAATCATGGACTGATCTTCATCCCATTTCATTATTTTCTCCTCAATCACACTAAGCCTTTTGTCAATAGCACTAACACCCTCTTCTTCTTCTTCCTCATATTCTTCCCCTTCCTCATATATATCATCCTCTTTTATCTTTTGCTTCCCCTCTTCCTTCTCATTATGTATGGTCATAGAAGACAATTGTGTGCCAAGATCTGCAAGAATCTTCTTAGCATCACTACTTAGAACCTTCTTTGACCCTAAAGACTTCACAATATGCCTTGCTGCAGCAATTAAATTCTCCTCTCTATCTAGCTCAGGAATCATAGGCTCAGATTCCTCCACAGCCATAGAAAATCAGACTTCAACAAAGAACAACCACCAAAATCACTTCAAAACTTTTCACCTCCAAAATCTATAAAAACACCCCCTTCTCTAAAACCCTACTCTTCAATGATTACACACCTACCCAGAACCATGAATTACAACAACAAGCTTAGCAAGACCAACCAATCGAATGTAAAAACAAAAAGTTCATGTGGGTAATCAGAGAAACCTTCTTATGGCTGCATAAAACAAAAAAAAAACATTTTTTTTATTTATATGCAAAGCAAAATTCATTAAATAAAGATCAATTACACAACAAATTGCAACCCCAGATGAACAAGGAGTACATAGAAGTTTGTAATTACCTTGTAGAAGAAACAGAAGATGGAAAAGAAGGGTTGAATTGAATCTTCAACAAGATCTGGAACAACACCAGAAGAAGCATCAAAAAGCACTGTACGGAACTTTATTGACTTTTTTGTGTGTGACGAAGAGATAGTTGTTTGTTTTGTTGTGTGTGATGAAATGAAAAATGAGAAAATGAAGGAGAAAAATAGCAAGCTTTTTGAGGTATAATAAAAAGGAAAAGGGATTTTGTAGATATGATATTATTATTATATATTATATGAAAAATAAAATAATGGTGTGGCTGCGATTTCTAAGACCAATCTCACGGTGGCTGCAACTTGACATGAACTACCCTTGGAAAATTGATTAGTCTCGTACCGAGATTCGTTATTAATTGAATATTGGTGGCGTCTATATTAAGAACATTGATTATGATTATTGAACTCAGTTTATTTCTTTGAGCAGAAACTCAAATTTTAACTCAGCTGCTAGAGACAATCAAATGCTTTAACCATATTTACGCTTGATTTAGTAAGGCTACTCTATCAATAGCTTACGGTTTTTTTAAACTATGGTCATTAAGAGTAAGCCCAATGAAGCACAGTTAGTATGAAGATTTAGGTTATTTTCGGCAAAAAGTAGCGGATAATGATTAGTGGATAAGCTAATTTATAGCAGATGAGGTAGTTGATAGCGGATAAGCTAGTGGATTGAATTTGAAGTGTTTGCTTTGAGCACTTGAATTTAAAGTGTTTGATAAAATTAGCGGTCGAATTAGTTTATAAATATAAAATTATGTAAATAGACAGTTGTAATTAATGTTTAAAAAGAGAGAGAAAATCATTTAATGGAAGATAAAAGAATAATATAGTTAAAATAGTGAGGGTAAAATAGAGAAAAAAATGAAACGCTATAAGTTATAAGCTCAAGCACTACTTAAAATAGTGTTTCAAAAAACATTATAAGCTACTGAAAAAACGCTAAAAGCTATAAACTACCGAATTAGCTTTGCAAAGTAGAGTCTAAGATTAAATCCAATGGAGCACTTCTCCTGTGAGGATTTAAGGGGATTTTTTGGTCCCAAACGAAATGGTAACTACTATTCGTAAACTTGTGTATGTAAAGTGGAGATCTCGAGTTCGAACTCATAACCACGACAAATATTCAATCTAGCAACTAGTTTTAATATGCCTTATACATGGATTTAAGTGAATCTTGTATGAACATATCACTCTTTTAAGGTCAATCTAATATGGTCCTCTTAGAATTGGTGCAAAGATGGACTTTTACTATTTTTAATAAAAATTAGATTTATAATAATAAAAAATGAAAATATATATGATATTTTATTAACAATTACAAAAATATTAAAAATATTAAGGTACAAGTTACCCATGGTCCATATTTGAGGCTCCAACTCTTTTGTACTTTTTAATACTAATAATCAATAAGAACTTAATTTCTTCAACTTGACACCTTCAAAAAATTTCTAAATAAGTCTAACAAATAATCATGCATCACTACATTTTCAACAAATAATTCACATTCTAATGTGGAACTCAGATAAAACAAGGGAGAGAAAGCGCTTAGTTTGACATTCCTTCCAAATTAGCAACCAAAAACTTGACACTCCAATGGAGGTGCCGATTTAGCTTGATTTTAAATAAGGAAAGCAGAGACAGAGGGCAGATTTAGCTCCGCAATACATGTACAATTTGATGTCTTTTTATTTAGTTTTTCGTTATTTATATTTTATGTTAAATAGTTTTTGAAGTAGAATAACATTATTTTCAATAGTGAGTTCAAAAACTTCGGTTAATTATTAATTCTTTATTTTTTGAGATACTTGGTACTCTTAAACCTTCCAATTTATGTGCCCATCACTTAGCTAGGTAGGGAGATCACCAAGTAACCAAAAGGAAGCAAAACGAAAACCTTCAATTTGATGTTTCATCGTCTAGTGAACCAGCCAACTTGTCTAGCAACACAACAGAGAAAATAATAAAAGTTTCTACACAGTTTCGCCTCGCGATGGAGCTGCATCGCCTCGCAGTCAAGGCAAATTTGGACCCATCGCTTCGCGATGGAGTTGCATCGCCACACGATGGACTGCAGTTTTGATAGCATTTAAGCCTAAAAACATGAAAAAATCAGGGCATCTCGGAATTAGGGCGAACCAAGGAATTTGGAGACGGCCTGAGGACGTGTTTTAGAGCTCATGGCAGCTTGGACTCACATCCCATTGACCTCCATTGATGATTCTGCTGGGTATTGGTCTCTCTTCCTATTTGAAGAAAGACCCAAATACTTTATCCCATTATGTGTCTCACTTATTTGGCCCATACTTCTTCCCCTTAATGAAACGTGTGCATTTTAACTTTTTTTTGCAGGATAGAGAGGGTTCGATGGTTAACTATTGAGTATGTTAAATGGTCAGACACACCCCTAAAATTGTTCTGAACTGGTTCGATGGTTAACAACCGAACCAACTCGATAGTTAAGATCCGAACCACCGTGGGTATTTTTGGAATTTTGAAGTGTGGGTAGTGGGTGGGGAGTAGGAGGGGGTGTGTAAGAAGTATGGGCCACTTTTTTTTAGATAAGCAACAATTCATTGATGGAAGCACAATGGGTGTCCAACCCATACAATGAAAACAAAGGGAAAAGGTGAGGGGGGGCCTCCTCAAAACCTCCCTGAGCCAAAACCCATTGGGAAAAAGACTCAGGAGAGGAAAAAAGAGTACCTCGCGCAAAGAGATACACAACAGTGGGAATGAAGGAACCTAGCCCACTACTTCTCCCCCTTCTAAACCAAATATAAGCCATGTAAGTTTAAAACCGTTCATGAAACATTACAACAAAGAAAAACAACCCGTAGAACAATTGAACCAATCCGACCAAGACATCCTACAATTTCTCCCTCTCCTTGATTTAAACCAACACCAAGCCGAATCTTTGGTTCCTGATTTGGTAGAAGTAACGGATACCACCTCACCCTTAAAAATAATCTTGTTTCGAGCCAACCAAATGTTCCAAACAACCGTCATCCATACCAAATGCTTGACACCACTATTTTTCTTCCCTTTCATCCTCCTTCCAAACTCCATAAAATGAGCAACTAAATCTGTCGTGTCGCTCATCGGATATCCCAGCCAAGAAAAAATATTGCGCCAAATTGTTTTCGCCACACCACAACACTACAAGAAATTCACGTAATACCGGCGGATTTTTTCCGGCGGATTTTTTCCGCCGGTAAATTTCCGGCGGATTTGGTGCATTCCGGCGGATTTTTTCCGCCGGTAAATTTCCGGCGAAAAGGAGTGTTTCGCGGATTTTTTCCGCGGTAATATTTTCGTGATTTTTAAACATTACTGGCGGATTTTGAAAAAAAAAAAAAAAATTTTTTTTTTTTTAAAATCGCGCGGTAATGTTCAAAAATCGCCGGTAATCGGGTGATTTTTGAACATTACCGCGGATTTTTGAACATTACTGGCGGATTTTAAAAAAAAAAAAAAAAAAAAAATTTTTTTTTTTTTTTTTTTAAAAATCGCCAGTAATGTTCAAAACCGCCGTAATGTTCAAAAATCCGCCCGATAAATGCCGTGATTTTTGAACATTACCGTGATTTTAAAAAAAAAAAAAAATTTTTTTTTTTTTTTTTTTAAAAATCCGCCGTAATGTTTAAAAATCCGCCGAACTATTCAAAATGCCTATAAATAAAATTTTCTCCTACACTCTTCTCATTTCTTTTTCTTCTCATTCTCTTCTACATTTCCTCTTTCTTCTTCCTTCTCTTTCATTCATATTTCTTCTACACTTCTTAATATTCATTCTCATTCTCTCCTATATTCTTACTTCTCATACTCTTTCTTCTTTCTCATACTCTTCTTCATTCTCATTCTCTCTCCTATATTACTTACTTCTACACTTCTTAATCTTCATTCTCATTCTCTCCTAAATATCTTTCTTCTACATTTCCTCTTTCTTCTTCTTCCTTCTCATTCATTCATATTTCTTCTACACTTCTTCATCTTCATTCTCATTCTCTCCTATATTCTTACTTCTCATACTCTTCTTCATTTTTATTCATTCATATTCTACTACATTTTTTTACTTACTTCTTAATAAATAAATAATTCAAATAATTTTAAAAAAATTAAAAAACTAATTCGAAAATAGTTTTTTCGTTGAAATAAAAATTAATAAAATAATTTAAAATGATTTTTCATTTTTAAAAATATTAAAAAAAATTAAAAATTCTAAAACGATTTTTTTAAATAAATAAAATAAATTACCAGCCGTAAAAAAATTAAAAATTAAAAACAATTTTTTTTTAAAAAAATAAAACAAATTACCGGCGGCTTTTTTACATTACCGGCGGCTTTTTTTTTTTAAAATTTCCGGCGGAATTTGTGTCATTACCGGCGGCTTTTTTCAAATTCCGGCGGATTTTTTAAATTACCGGCGGCTTTTTTACATTACGGTTTTTTTTTTTTTTTTTTTTTAAATTTCCGCGGAATTTGTGTCATTACCGTGGCTTTTTTCAAATTACCATGGATTTTTAAATTACGCTTTTTTACATTACGCGCTTTTTTTTTTTTTTTTTTTTTTTTTTTAAAATTTCCGTGAATTTGTGTCATTATCGTGGCTTTTTCAAATTACCGCGGATTTTTTTTTTTTTTTTTTTTTTTTTTTAAATTTCCGTGGAATTTGTGTCTTTTCTGGTGGCTTTTTCGCGGTAATTACGGCGGATGTTTCGCGGAAAAATCCACGAAATTACCGGCGGAAAAGCGCCAGTAAACATTACGCACGACGTTTTCTCGCGGAAAAATCCGCCGGTAATGACATTTTTCCTGCGGCTTTTTGTTATTACCGGCGGATTCCGGCCGCCGGTAAATCACAAATTTCTTGTAGTGCAAGACAAGAATAAATGCTCTATTGATTCCTCTTCGCGAAAGCATAAGACACAACTTAGTTCATTTGTGGACCGAGTAATTCCTCTCCTATGAAGCTCATCCCTCGTGGCAATATGCTTCAAGAGCACCCTCCACACGAAGATTGATATTTTAGAAGGAACGTTGTTCTTCCACACCCGTTTAGAAGTATGGGCCACTTATTTTAAGTGGAGAGGGTTAAAATAAAAACTATATTAGAATTAAATGAGCATTTTTATTTTATTTTTCATGGGGAGCAACATAAACACAACATGCCCATCAGAAGTAGTGTGCTTAAATGTAGCCCACATATCACATGGAACTAGAAAAACGAGGAGTCAACGTGATTGACACGAGCCTACAGAGGGAAGCCAATAAAACTTAGCGAGTGTTTGGTTCCAGGTTTGCATTATCAGAACACACTTCTGTTATTGGATTCACTGCGGAAATTTCGCGGCCAACTTGAAGCTCCAAGGTCTATAGCTTCTCTTTATCCGTGATTTTGAGTCACTGCGGAAATCCTACCGCAGATCCAAACAGACGCTTAGACAAGGAGAAGACTTGACGGCCTGAGGACGTGTTTTGGAGCTCGTGGCAGCTTGGACTCACATCCCATTGACCTCCATTGATGATTCTGTTGGGTGTTGGTCTCTCTTCCTATTTGAAGAAAGGCCCAAATACTTTAGCCCATTATATGTCTCACTTATTTGGCCCATACTTCTTCCCGTTAATGAAACATGTGCATTTTAATTTTTTTTTTGCAGGATAGGGAGGGTTCGATGGTTAACTATTGAGTATGTTAAATGGTCAGGCACACCCCTAAAATTGTTCTGAACTGGTTCGATGGTTAACAACCGAACCAGCTCGATAGTTAAGATCCGAACCACCGTGGGTATTTTTGGAATTTTGAAGTGTGGGTAGTGGGTGGGGAGTAGGAGGAGGTGTGTAAGAAGTATGGGCCACTTATTTTAAGTGGAGAGGGTTAAAATAAAAACTATATTAGAATTAAGGGCTGTTTTTTTGGACCCCCACCCTCCATATGAAAAGACCAAAATACCCCTGTCTTTTTACAAAATCACCATTTCTTCACATAATTGGTCATACCTACGATTGACCACCACCCAATCACATATACGCCAGAGAGATGTATATACGATTGCCCAGAAAATCACCACTCGCATATACCCCACCAGCACCCTATATACGACGAGCAAGTTTTTACTCACCGTATATACCCCTTTTCAGGCGTATATACGATTAGCCAGAAATCATCCACTCGCATATACGCCAGCAGACCCTATATACGACGAGCAAAAAAGTAAGGATCGTATATACGCCCTTTTTGATGTAAATACGATGAGCAATTTAATTTTTTTTTTTTACTAATTTTTTTCCTTTGCTTGCAGTGTCCGGTAGGCATAGAGGGAGACGTGAGGTATCTCCTGTCAGAGAGAGAGGGGAGTCATCTTCTGCTGCACCGAGCACCAGGACGAGGAGGCATAATCAGCTGCATGCTTCCGCTAGGAGACAGAGACAGTGACCAGTGAGTATTTTTAGGATGACGGGCGGTTATATCTTGGGGATTATCTGCAGCAGACTCAGCAGGAGGATTGGCATAGAGGGAGGCCGGTTCCTCAGTATCATCATCAGTCTCCTCCTCAGTACCATCCACAACCTCCTCTTTACCATCCCCAGCCTATTCATTATCATGCTCCGACTCCCGAGTATCAGCAGGAGCAGCCCCAGGCTGATACTCATTACTCAGACTAGTCTATGTATGAGTATCAGGAGGAGCAGCCCCAGCAGGATCAGGGGCATCAGGAGGAGGATCAGCCTCAGCCTCAGCCCGAGGCCTCTCTCTTCACTGATCTGGCAGATCATGTCTGCAGTTCTATACTCGCTGACCCGGTAAGTTTTGTATTTTTTGCTTAAATAATTTATTTAACTCACATAGTCTGCACTTTTTGCTTACATAAATTATTTATTTTTAATTCAGGAGTATCAGCGTGTTGTCAAAGTATGGGCTCATGGCAACAAAGTCCATACTAGACTCCATCTTCATTACCGCGCACCACTGTGGTCAGGGACTCCAGATTGACCCCACTTCTCCAGACTGGCCACGCCACAGTAGACCATGAGTTGCCGTCGGCTTTTATCGAGAGATGGCACTCAGATACTTCGTCATTTCACTTGCCATTTGGTGAAATGACGATCACTCTGGATGACATCTCCTGTCTGCTGCACCTTCCCATCCAGGGGAACTATGCCACACCTCCCACCATCACTTTGTGAGCTCGAGTATATGCCACGGTTCTTTGAGACATATCGGGTGTGTCACGGGTTGAGGTCGCTAATAACACCCGTGAAGTCCGTGACTGACTTCAAATGGTGGGAGCAGTGTATGAGCGTAATTTGGAGGAGGGTGACATCACGATTCTTTGTCGGGGCTTATCTCGCTTCGCCTTCTGACCTACAGTATCTTCACTACGAAGACTGGAGACAGGGCTGAGGCTAAGTGGCTGATCTACTTGGATGATCTGAGTCCAGAGGTTCTTGGAGGCTATGCATGGGGTGTAAGTGCACTAGCTGCCATGTGATAAACTCTAATTTGGTGCATTTTTAGAGATGTTTTTGAATTACGTTTAGAACAATTATTAGCAGTTATATGAATCATTGACTTACATTTGCTCTTTATTTTTGCAGAAAAGAAGATAATGTGAAAAGAACAAAAATTCAATCTAATGGCACTCAAATCATCAATTATATATATGAGCTAGCAAATATAGAATTGGGTGTGGATATATTAAAATGAAAGGCCCAAATCCATATTGAAGAAAGAAGGGTATTACTTTTCCCACACCCCCTCCTACTCTTTCACACCCCTTAACAAATTTTATTCTAAAAATAATCTCGCGTGAAACGCTGTGAGGACGTGTTTAAAGACTGTTCGAACGACCTTGTTCGAACACGTTCGAATGACCTCGTTCGAACACGTTCGAATGACCTCGTTCGAACACGTTCGAATGACCTCGTTCGAACAGGTGAAATTACGCACAAGAGGGTGTGAAGTCAATATTAACACACTCGAACGATGTCGTTCGAACGTGTTCGAACAAGGTCATGCGAATCTGTTCGAATGACCTCATGCGAACAGGTGAAAAACGCCCAAAGAGAGTGTGAAGTCAAAATTTAACACACTCGAACGATGTCATTCGAACTTGTTCGAAGCCTCGTGTTCGAACACGTGAAATTTCTTGAAAAAAAAGACGTTTTGGCTGGTCTTTTGGTCATTTCACACCCTTATGGGGTGTGTTTTGAGTAGGAGGGGGTGTGGGAAAAGTAATACCCAGAAAGAATTGCTTATAAAGAAGGTTTTTTTTTTTTTGGACCCCCACCCCATCCCCATAAACCCCCACCCAATTTTAAATCCCCAAAATGCCCTTTTAAAAAACCCATCGTATATACCCCTTTGAGTACGTATATACGATTGGACATAAAATAGCCATCGTATATACGTACTCAAAGGGGTATATACGATGGGTTTTTTATTTTTTTTAATAATTTGTTTTAATTTTTATTACTAAAAGGCTACTAAAAATTCGTTAAATAGTCAAAACTACTCCACAAAATTATAAAAACACCACTAAAAATCTAACAAAACCAAAATAAGGCTATACAAAATTTTTTAGATTTTTTGGAGACTATGAAAAATTAAAAAAAATCGTAAAAAATAGTAAATGATGGAATTTGGGATTTTGAGGCTGTAATCCCGTATGAAGTCCCTTCTAGGGGAATCTTGATTCTTGATTTTTTTCGGATTTAATAGCCGTGGTTTCATTACGATCGGAGTATGTTGCCCGAAAACTGATTTTATAGCCTAAATTATTCGTTCGACGTATAACATCGTCGCGTTTTAACGAACTACACACAAAACCTATTTTCAGGACTTATATAATTTTTATTTGACTTTAAAAAATTTAAAAAATACAATGGGGATCGTATATACACTTGAGGGGGGTATATATACGACCCTATTTTTTGCCCATCGTATATACACCCCCCAAGGCGTATATAGGATTATGGTGGGGGTGTGCCAATTGTATATACGCCTTGGGCGGTGTATATACGATGGGCAAAAAATAGGGTCGTATATATACCCCCCAGGTGTATATACGATTGGCCAAATATTTTTTAAAAAAAATACGTTTTCAGAAGGGCATTTTGGGGTTTTTCAGTGTGGGTGGGGTTTTTGGGGGTGGGGGGGGGTCCAAAAATAAAAACCCTATAAAGAATGGACATGAAGCCCAAATGGAATTAAAGAGGGCTATTGCTTTTCCCACACCCCCTCCTACTCTTTCACACCCCTTAACAAATTTTATTCCAAAAATAACCTCGCGTGAAACGCTGAGTTCACGTGTTTAAAGATCGTCGAACGACCTTGTTCGAACACGCTCGAATGACCTCGTTGAACGGTGAAATTACGCACAAGAGAGGTGTGAAGTCAATATTTAACACACTCGAGCGATGTCGCTCGAACGGGTTCGAACAAGGTTATGCGAACACGTTCGAATGACCTCGTTCAACAGTGAAATTACGCACAGAGAGGTGTGAAGTCAATATTTAACACACACACGAATGATGTCATTCGAACTCGTTCAAGGCCCGTGTTCGAACAGTGAAATTTCGAAAAAAAAAAAAGAGGTTTTGGGTGGCCTTTGTCTTTTTCACACCCTTATGGGGTGTGTTTAGAGTAGGAGGGGGTGTGGGAAAAGCAATAGCCTTAAAGAGAGAAGAGCCCAATTGTTGGACATGAGTGTTGGATGACCCTAATTGAAGAAAGAAAGGAAGAAAACGAGAGAATGAGGGAAGCACATGCTGAATGAAAAAACACGGAACCCTAGGCTTAATCCAGCCCCATAATTCCAAAATCCACTTTATTGGTGATTTGGGGGGGGGGGGGGGAACACATATGTCATACATGCATGTGCATGTGCATGTGCATGATTGCTAAAAAAAAATCCAATGGCATGTTTGTAATTTAAACAAAAATCACAGACAATTAAGTAACCCCAATATTGTCACACTTTTTACCAATATACCCCTCATTTTGTATCCCACTGTTTACCAATATACCCCCACTCTATATTTTTGGACCGACATACCCCTGACAATTTTTTTTGTCCAATACTTTTTTTTATTATTATCAAAATGTACCCCACATTTTGTACCCCACTGTTTACCAATATACCCCCACTCTATATTTTTGGACCGACATACCCCTGACAAATTTTTTTTTGTCCAACACTTTTTTTTATTATTATTATCAAAATGTACCCCTCATTTTGTACCCCACTGTTTACCAACCACTCTATATTTTTGGACTGACACACCCCTGACAAAAATTGAACCAATCTAATTTATCTCTATATCTCTCTTAATTAATACACAATCGTTGACTTCCCCACTTTCGGTGGGAAAAATTTATTCCCACCATTTACCAATATACCCCTTATTTTGTACTCCACTGTTTACCAATATACCCCCACTCTATATTTTTGGACCGATATACCCCCGCTCTATATTTTATACCCCTGACATTTACCAATATACCCCTCATTTTGTACTCTCTTTGTTTACCAAATATACCCCACTCTATATTTTTGGACCGACATACCCCTGACAAATTTTTTTTGTCCAACACTCATTTTTTTTAACTGTTTACCAATATACCCCCACTCTATATTTTTGGACGGACATACCCTTGACAAAAATTGAACCAATCTGATTTATGTTTGTAATAGGTAAATACAATTTATATTTTTTCAGGTCGTATTTGCCTATATACGATTTCACTGACGAAAACCAAATAAATTTTAAAAAAAAATATCCTATTTATCTCAGAATATGGTAAATACGATGCGATTTTTTATGGTTTTTTTTGTCCAACACTCTTTTTTTAACTGTTTACCAATATACCCCGACTCTATATTTTTGGACGGACATACCCTTGACAAAAATTGAACCAATCTGATTTATGTTTGTAATAGGTGAATACAATTTATATTTTTTCAGATCGTATTTATTTATATACGTTTTTTCATCGATTTAAAACCAAATAAATTAAAAAAAGAATCCTATTTATCTCGAATATGGTAAATACGATGCGATTTTTATGGAAAATTTTATGAAGATAAATACGACTTACTATTTTTGAAGTTTATGGGATGAAATCGTATCTAGATAAATACGATCACGCGAAATGTCTTTGAAAATTGTATCTATCTCTCTGGAAGGTAAATACAATGAGCTTTAAAATATTTCAGTCAATTCATATGTAAGTAAGAAATGGTCAATATTTTTTAAAGGGTTTAGGGTTTAGGATCAATGACTAAATTAAAACACTTTTGAAAAAGTCAATGACTAAATTGATATATTGTAAACGCTTTTAACACCAATAATACACATTTATTTTTTAGTGAATTATATTTATCATATTATTTTTAGGCCATAGCTTGTATCAAATAACATGTAGGCCTACACATTTTGGAAAACTTAGATAAGAGGGCAAAATATACTACGTAGATCAGAGTAATAAATTACTAATTTGTATGGCTAACAAATTATTCTTGCCGCCCCGTGATCTTGGGAGAAAATAATTGTTTACAGTTTCATGGCCGCCCGTGCGTAGGCACGGGTTTGTGTCCTAGTTATTATAAATAGCCTTGCTGCACTTGAATGAAGGGGGCCGCAGATAGTGATATACACAGTAGCCGAATCAGAGAAGAAGCCGCACAAGAAAAATTGAAGAGAAGCCGTACACCACCACACATACAGAAACACCGTGAGAGAGCTTTGGAACAGAATACAGAGACTGAATACAAGATCAGAATTTACTCAGTCTCCGGGTTATTTTTATTCTGTAATTCATATTTTAATTTTATTCCAATGTTCTTGAACAATATGAGTAGCTAATTCCTCTTCTAGGGTCTTAGGTGGATCTTGCTTGATTAGAGACATTTTTATGTTTTAATTTATACTTTGAATTCCCAATTTTTATTTCAATTAATATTATCCTATTGCTTTATCACATAATTAGGATTGACAACCCTTTGCATGTTTATAATCAATTAGTTGATTAGCGACCGTACTACAACTAGTTGGTGGACCTATAGGATAATTGAGACTATAATTAATGAATGACCAAACTTTAATTTAGTCTTCCAATCATTCAACCTTTTTGTACTTTATGCTTTCCTTAAATTTAAATTCTAGCATGACCAAACTAGTTTTGATTTAGGGAAAAGAATATTAATCGTGAATGACCAAACGGGTTAATAGCTTTAGTAAAGGGATTGGTAATTGAATAAAATAAGGGGATTCAGGTAGGATTAGACATAGAGGAATCGAACCTTGCAAGTGAAACCGTGACCTAGGCTTCTCTCCATTGATCAAACTTCACAATTTAGATTCTTGCTATTTACTTATGTTATTTTAGTTTTTACAATCACCAAACATTTGTTCGTCTAAATAATAACTAATCTTAAGTAGTTTGGTACTTATTAATTAATCCTTGTGGAGACGATATTTTTTATACTACTTCCGCGATAGAGTACACTTGCTCAGGTGTGTCTTTGACGCAACACCATGTATGAGTCCTTGAACACTGCGTCTTTGAGGACTACACAACAGTGTGGAGGGTATGCCAGCCTATTTCAGGTACACATTTTAACTTCATTTTTTTTTGTTAAATCACACTGACTTTCGGTAAATATTTGTGAATTAAATATGTTGTTTATTTTTGCATTTCAGGCTTGGATTATGTGGTATTTCCCTCGGATGGCGGAGAGGTTGGCTGGTCATATCCACGGTGCGGAGCCACTGGCTGGGCGCTACAGGAAGAAGAAGTCAGACCACCTGAAGTTGAGCCAGCTACCACAGGAGGATGATTGATGAGCCGAGGCGGGAGGATGTCTGCTTGGCGACCATTTGAGGATGACAGTGGTGGTAGACCCTTTGGAGCGATCTCCTCTACAGAGGCTTCATCGGTGGCCGACTTCGAGTTCCATACATGCACGATAGGTGCTGCGGCGGTTTTGGGTACACTCGGATCATCCCGCGTGACCTCTCGTGAGGTCGTCCGAGTCATCTCGATCTGCGTCTTTCAGATCGTCCACTTCATGGCATCTATGGAGGACATCATGCGCACTACTCGGGTTGCTCAGCGGCCGGATCAGACTGTACGTAGGTACTTAGAGTGGTACGTCCGGGCTTCTATCCCCAGACTATTACCGGCTCCACAATCACCAATAGCTCAGCCCTAGACACCCTCCCCTGAGCTACGCTACGACGATCCTGACTGGATGAGGGAGGTTGTGATCGCTTGTAGAAAGGGGATTCGTGATGGCGAGATCACGCATGGCAGTCGGGTGTATCGGACACTCCATAGGCTGGTGGGGATGGCAGCACCGGATGACATTGCTGGGGAGCTTAGACGACGGGGACGAGGACGAGGGCCACGACGTTAGGGATTTTTTATTTGTTTTTTGATGTATTTGATGTTGGCACTTTATTATTAACTTTAACGGCCAATCGTATATACTTCTTCAGGGCATATATACGATGTGTTAAAACTACCCATCGTATATATGTCCCAAATGATATATATACGATGAGCCTTTTTAAAAAAAAAATAGATTACAAAGGGCATTTTGGGAATTTCAGTGTGGGTGGGGGTTTAAGGGGAGAGGGTGGGGGTCCAAAAAAAAAACCCTAGAATTAAATGAGATTTTTATTTTATTTTTCATGGGGTGCAACATAAACACAACATGCCTATCTACTATAGTCGGGAAGTAAGACATTCCATCAGAAGTAGTGTGCTTAAATGTAGCACACACATATCACATGGAACTAGAAAAACGAGGAGTCAACGTGATTGACACGAGCCTACAGAGGGAGGCCAATAAAACTTAGCGAGTGTTTGGTTCAAGGTTTGCATATCAGAACACACTTCTGCTATTGGATACACTGCGGAAATTTCGCGGCCAACTTGAAGCTCCAAGGTCTAGCTTCTCTTTAGCCGTGATTTTGAGTCACTGCGGAAATCCTACCGCAGATCCAAACAGGCGCTTAGACAAGGAGAAGACTTGACATGCATGAGAAATGAATCTAATCTAAGGGAATTAAAATGGAATTGTATTGCTAAGAATTAATTTTTAAGACATCACATCAGACAAGCTTTCTAAAATGCATGTGGCATATGATTGTACTCATAGAGGCCCTAATTTAGGTCACACTTGCCAATCACTGGCTTCCTTTCCTTTCCTAGTCCTGAGTTGGAGTGCGACTATCAGTGAACATATAGAACAATTAATAAAAAGTGAACTAACATAGATAACATTCAAATACAAATTTGGAATGTAGAGTACATTTTTAAGAACTAAGGATGGGCTCAAATTGACAATGTCCGTGACCTTAATAGAATATTTAGCATTGTTTGAGAGAAAAACAAATTTATTGAGTAAAAGTTGGTATGACTTAAAATAGTTTGAAGTATTTACTCAATTGTTTGGAAAAAGCTGTAATAAGCAAAACATATTGCACACCACAAACAGAACCAGAGACTTCCTCCACTATGACTCACGACCTTTTTAGTGTAGGTGAAGTGTCTTACCAACTAAGCTCCGCTTCATTTTCGAAGCAATCAAACAGACTATTTGGCCGAAATATTTTCTTCAAGACATCATTGCTCAAGACATGATAAAAGTGATGAGAATCCACTCACATGCTCACCAAAATGGTTCCAAGTACCAAATTTGTTCATTGCTTAAATTTGGTAAACATTGGAACCTATTATGAGTCCCTCCTTGTGACAGAAGGAATTTCTATTAGTAACCTATTTTGTAGCCAAGTGAAGATCGCTTTCAGCATAATTAACACTATGGTCTTAGACAATGGACCCATCTACTACTATAGAGGCACGCCTGATTTACCTTAAAAGATAAGTTTTTTTTTTAATCAAAAAGAGTTTGTCCGAGCGGTAATTAAGTTCAAATCACACTCTATAGTCGTAAGTTCGAATCTTTCATGCGGCGAAAACTCTATCAAGAGATGAGAGTCACACGAATCGGCAAAGTTAGGTACACGTGGCCAGACAAATTTTTCAACCTAGATAAGCCTCAACAAAACCGGTAAATGTTGCGGAACAATAACATAGTAAAAAGAAAAGTTTTTTCACAATTTAGAATCAACTCTAGCTCTTTCCACCAATAATTAACCCTTCTAACTTGTTAATTTGTTGACAAAGAAAAATGGCATAAAGGTTCACAGAACAATAATAATACAACATAAAATTAATTAGCATGACCTATTTATAGGCCTTTCCACTTGTTTCCCTTTTTCTTTTCTTTTCTTTTCTTTCTATCCCCCTTCCCAATTAATAACCACTTTGTTGTTATGCTATTTTAGAACTTTAGGGAGAGGCTTTCCTGAAAGGAATGATTTGAATAACTGAAGAGCTGCTCTAGGTTTGAATAGTGGAACTTCATGACCTGCTCCTCTCACTGTTGCAAATGTTAGCCCTTCATACACTTC
This sequence comes from Oxytropis ochrocephala, assembly GCA_020916435.1. Lineage (NCBI taxonomy): Eukaryota > Viridiplantae > Streptophyta > Magnoliopsida > Fabales > Fabaceae > Oxytropis > Oxytropis ochrocephala. The sequence goes on along the minus strand of CM037091.1, from coordinate 6,340,464 downwards.
TGTCCAACCTCCAACCTTCACAAATACAACAATTTATTTAGTATACTACTATATATACACATTAAGACTTTGTTCGGCAAAGTTAATCTACTAGGTTATAGCGGATAAACTCGTAATAAGTATCTGATACTACTAACTTGTGGTATTTTTTTCACTACCTTATAGCGTTTTTTCTGAAGGTATAAACAAACTTATTTACTATTGTTGCTTTTTACTAAACAAAGCCTAAATCCATTCACGGAATATTTTCAAATTGACTTGATTCCAAAATTTAGAGTTTTTAGCATTTCATGATTTCATTTGCTATGTATAGCAACTGCTTCAACATAACTGCAGCTTTTCTTTTGGGCCAAGAACAGGAAGTAGGGCCACTCTCTCAAAGGCAATGAGATTGCTGTGTGATGATTTTGGAAAGGAATATTCTCAACTACTATTAAAGGTATTGCCTACAATGGTTTACATTTTAAGCAAGTTCAATTTTAGCAGAGGAAGAATAATTTTGAATTGCACTGACCTGATTTTTGACATACCAAGGATACCATGGTATTTTAGTAGCCAACTTAAGCTGTCCAAGAGCATATCTTGTTGCTGTAACTGGCACCACTGAGTCTACATCTCCACTGTATTGTATTATTAACACAATCATTATTAGTTAGCTAGCATCAATCACACTACTAATAATTAACTAAAATAATACCCGGCTATAGCTAGGGACACAGATCATCTTCTGCGTGTGCAGCATGTGCTGCGTCAGTGTGGACTGTCCAATCTAGAAAGAGTGTGTTCTCTCTAGATCAGACGATCCACACTGACGTCCAGCAGATGATCCAAATCTGGCTAGCTAGCTAGCTAGTCAATTCCATTTTATCATTTTTCACACACACAAAAAGGGACAATTATTATACATATGAATTTCAAAACTAACCTGAAAACCCAAACTCTGACTCCATGAGCTATCAACTCTCTATAAATTGGAAGAACAGATACATCTGTATCATTCCAGTTTCTATTCAAAACCTCACTGCATCAAATGAAAAAGCAACCGTAGTTGTCATCAACCAAATAAATCCTTGTTTGTATTTAGAATGATATCATATCATATCACCTTGATAACTTATTTTGCAATAAAATTCAATTCAATTCAACAGTACTTTACAACAAAAGCTCACCTGCAAGCAGTCCACTTATAAGGAATGCCAGTTGTGTTAGCATGAAGTGCTTTCTGAACATCTGCCCTATTGTAGTAACTCTCTGCATACTTTTCCGTACATGGATCATAACCAGATAATTGCCTCACACCCTAACAATACAAATAATTAATTTACATTAGACATATATATATTAATAACACCATATGTTATAGAAAATAATGTGACTACATAATATATTGCAAACATATAACATAGCAATCTCTCTCTCTAGAGCATTGTTCAGGAGTCGCCTATTCATCGCTTTAATAGGTGCCCCCTTTTTATCTACCATCTGGTATGCTATTTTGTTAGCTAGTTAGGTTGAGATTTTGCCATGGCCTATGCGAATTCAGTTTTGATCGATCACATGTTTTTCCCTAGATGTCGATCCATGGTGTAATCAGGTTGAGGCGCTCCTAGTACTCCGATTAAAGGGTTATCTCCTCGTGCTTGTATTACGTGGTCTGTGGACTCTCTTGATTGTATTGGGAGGCAATAGTCCTCAATTGTAAATATCCTATGCGAGTTCAATTTTGATCGATAATATGTTTTTCCCTAGACGTCACTCCATGGTGTTAAGTGTAATCAGGTTGAGGTACTCCTCGTACTCAGATTAAATACTAATTATGCTATTCGAAAAGAAAAAACGATTACAGTTTTGATGAATACCCGATGGGGACGGTGAGGGAGGCGCATGGCGTGGCGGGTAGTTGTACTGCCATCAGAATGGTTACAAGGAGGTGCATAGATATTATACTGATCAATGTTACCAAACTCTTGATCCATGGCATAGCTATATAGTGATTCACATTCATCGGATTCTTTCTGTCTATGAAAATCACACGTGCTCATCAATTGTCTGTATGTCTGATCTGATATCATAGCATGGCTCCACCAATACGTCACTGTGCCCAAATTATCATAATAGTTATCTGTCACTGCATTCCCAACCTATATATACATACAACATTTCATTATTACTATTCAATAAAATGTACTACGTTACCACCAACCAAACCCTTTATGGTAAATATTCAAAATGATCAAAGTTGAGTGAATATATATATTTACCATTATTCCCTTGAGATTGATTGGTTGCTTGGTTTTTGTGTTGTATGTCAATATTTCCTTAGCTAATTGAGGAACATAATGACCTGCATAGCTTTCTCCCGTGATGTAAAGTTCCCTATTTTTATAACGTGGGAATCTTTCTAGCCATTGGATTACAAATTCCAGAGAGTCTTTGGCTGCACAGTAGAAAAATTATAAATATATGGAATTAATTTATATACACTGTCGCTGTAAACATTTTTTACAACATCAACCAATTATGAAACGACACGTCGTAAACAAATATTTGACTTTATCTCAACTACCTTAAAAATCACTGATAGCATGCATTTTTACTGATTGATGATGTAAAAAAGTTTACGATGACGGTGTATATGAATTAAACCCTAAATATATTACACCTATGTGTAAAACAACTTTATGGGTTGTTTTTCCATCTGGACCACGTTTCAGAAGGTTCAATTATGATTATGAGGAAAAAAAATTGTACTAAAGAGAGTGCTATAAAGTACAATAGATAGGTGTGGCTACTAGTTTACAAGGGCCATACTTGGATTATATGGTCGATACACTAATTATTATGTGCTGAACTTGGACCACCCAAAATATGGTCCATTGACAATTATGTTTAGGACACATCTATCAATTGAATACCAATAATAGTGTTACAATTATAATAAAAAATTTGTGAACCTAGTTCATTCAACTACTCTTTTTTGTCTTCAATCATCATCATTTTATATGGCCTACCAAAAAAAAAATATAACTGTTTTCTAATTTGAAATTAATTGGCATATATAATGAACCGTGAATGATGGTGGCATTTAATTTGGATAGAGAGTGGTGGGTCGTACCAGTGCGGCGGTCACCGGTGTCAAGAAGGTCAGAAGAGCGGTTGGTGTAGGAGAAACCGACGCCGGCCGGAGCTTCCAAGAATAAGAGGTTAGCCACTGTGTTCCATGAGAATTTGTTAATGTATAGTCCAGAAGCTGTTTTGTTTATTCTAAATGGACCTATCTCTTCTGATGCTCCATATGCTACTGATGAACAACCTGGACCTAATTAACCACAAAATATAACACATTACTAAATATTAATAATATAGGTCCAGGTTGTAAGATAAATAAAATTGAATATACAAAGAGTATGGAATAAATAAGAACAATATTGTACTTATTCTAACACTAAGCTTTTGCTTATAAAAAATTAAGAACAAAGGTTGGTTAATTTTTCTCTTGACTCAAAGTTTTTGTTAATTAAGAATATAAAAGTGAGTTTTTTAATCAAAAATCCATTTTTTATTAAACTTAGGGTCTTTAAACCCGGTAGCAGCGCCCGGAATATTTTGGTGTATTAATTATTGGAAAGGATGGGGACTGGGGGAGCACGGTTCAACTCCGTAATCTACTTTTGACCTACGATGTTTATTTCACTCAACTAGCACGTGAATAATTGTTACCAACCAAGATAGAGCTAGCAAACAACAAGAAGACCAAAACATATAGTAGTCACCAACAAACATGGAGGACTAAATTCTTTCTATTCATACAACCGAATCCAACTTAGGATCTTATTCAAAAGAGAGTTGTTAACCCACTCTACCAAGTCCCAACAACATGTTGGTGAAAAAATAGTACTATGTATTTAATGAAGAGAAAAAAATCATGGTGATAGATCAAATCATGAATGTTAATTAAGATTAAAACAAAAAATCATGTTGCTTTTTTAAGTGATTACTAAACAAATTTTAATCATAATATGTTTATACGGTTTACTCGTCTTATCCTCTCATATGAAACCTCTTTCTCACTTTATGCATCCATGTACTTATAATAAAAATATAAAGCTACAATAAATAAATATGAATTTTTTTATAGTAAAAACTTAATACTTTAAGCATATATATATTTAAAACCGATGTTAACAGAAGTGTAATAAAAGAGGAAAAAATGAATAGGTAAGTAAAGTTGAATTGAATGCATTGTAAATGACATAGCTATGACACTAAATATAGGGTTGCATTGATGGTGCACCAATACTAGCTGACAAGTTGCGTAACAGAACCTTAAATAATGGTTCTGAGAGAGGTTTCATTAATAATTAATGAGGCTAGTTTTTAGTTGCTTTCAAGCATTAACTGCCATGCGTGTATATGCGTGTATGTATGTGCAAATATAGATGAGAAGAAGAGAGGGAGAGAGAGAAAGAGAAAGACAAGAAGGTTCACTGTGCCCTTCTCATGCCTTACATCTTTGCTAGTTTCATCATCATTTCATTTCAAGCTAATGCATTGCTAAATGCCAATCCACTCATGTGGGGTCTATATCGGTGTGCAGTATCTATCAAATTTGTCAGTGAGTAATTTACATCGAGAAATTTGGTTAGTGAGTAATTTACATCAATAAACTTGACTGACTATATATGTATACTCGGTTTTACCGGTCAGTGTTGTTCTCTCTTTTCAAGATAGTGTTTGTCACATCCAATGTTTAAACTCGAGACATTAAGGTGAGATCCGAGCCAACCTACCACTCGGACCACTCATGTGGGCTCTACTTACACTTTCTTTTGTTTTTTTATCCTCAACAGTACAAAAATTCAATGCATATCTACACCAATTTAATTTCTCATTTTCTTCCTTCAATAATGTAATGACACACTGTCATAGTGTCACAACCCCCCCTCCCCCCTACAAATATAATTAAGGACACAATTGCTTTAATAATGAAGCTAAATAGTACTATAGAACTTATTTAAAAGGTATAAGCAACGTGTAAAAGAACAAATGTTTTTTTTCATGAAGTATTATTCATATTTAAGGTAATATAATAATAATAATAATAATAATAATAATAAAATCAAAAACGTCTCATCAAAAATTCACTGAACAAAAGGTCAAAAAAAGATTTTACAAATTTTTGTTGACTAGTTTGTCGGTATAGCAATGTAGCAGTACAGTGTAGTGGTTGTATTTTAACCATGTGAGGAATACTAAGAAACATCTTAAGCCTTTTAATACCAAAATGAGGAAAAATCATGCCACTAATAATCAATATAACAGTACTTTATTTTTTTTTTCTTCTTTAAATCAGATATCGGATATCTCTCCGCCCAACTGCATAAACTAATCATTAGTCTTCATACGATATTGGATATTGTATAGACTAATCTCTCGAGATACCACTTTGAAAATTGAACTTGCATGCCATATTAATTACTCTAACTTAACACTAATAAATTTGGTGTGTGATTGTGTGTAGAGAGAGAAGAAGAATAAGGGAGTGTTTGGTTAACTAACCTCCATTGAGCCAAATAACAAGTGGTTTCCTTAGAGAATTTTGAGAAGCTTCAGTAAGCCAGTAAAAGAGAGCTCTACCAGCAACATGGTTGACAGTAACATAACCAGAAAACTGTTGAAAAGACACCTTAGGTTGTCCAGGTAGTTCAAAAATCCTATCAGCTTCTTCTCCTCCTCCTTCAACTATAAGTAGCAACATGAACAAGAAAATCACAACATGAAAAACCAACTTTCTTTGCTCCATGATCATCACTTGCTAGTGAAAATATTGAAGAAAGAAAGAGAATATTATTATTATGACTAAAGAAGAAGTTTTATTATAGAGAAAAAGGAAAATGTCTCTCCCTTTTTTGCTTGCTAGTTGTCTATGAGAGTGATGGCAAGTTAGGCGTGTCTGCCCTTCAGTAAGGATTAAATAGGAGAGAGAAAGAGATCAGTTATGAGTGTCATCAACAATTTGGGTACCTTACCTAGAAACTCAATTTTTATTCAAAATTCAACTTTTGACCTATTTTGTGTAGATACTAATTTTGGTTTATCTAATACTTGTACCAAAGAATGTTGATAAAATAACTGTTGGTGAGGAAGAAATTTGTCTTATCAAAGATATAAACTGTACTAGAAGGAGAAAAATGCTATTTGTGTATAGAAGCTAACTATTTCAAGCTAACTAATTTCTTAAATATTTATGTTTCAAAATTATTGTAATTAATCTTGTTTCAAATTAATACTCATTTTATATAAAAAATATTTTTTATATAAAATCTAACTTATATACTTAAGAGCAAGAGATACTTTTTTTGACTTATCAAACTAAACATGCATTAAGCAAAAGAACACACACACACACATATATATAAGAGCCGTAACGTCTGGCCTAACCCTAGTGGCCCCTTGGAGCTCAACTCACTTAAAATTTTTTTTTACCAACAAAAAAACATATATATATATATATATATATATATATATATATATATATATATATATATATATATATATATATATATATCCTTTGTAATTTCAAATCCACATTTGATATTTAGTTTTGAAGGGAGATTTGAACACGCACAGAGCTATTCACTCGTTTCATAATACATGTTATAAAAAATCTAATTTTTTTTATATTTGTGATTGTCTTTTACTTAATTATGATATTTTTATTATTGTAATTAAAAGAGAGAAATAAGTCTAGCTAACTCTAACTACTTGTAATATGAGATTGAATTTGTTTTATTAATTAAAAGTTGAAATTAGGATCACTTTTTGGTTAGGTAATTCACACTCAGTGGAGTATTATTAGTAGTATAATTAACATAAAAAGGAGTTGTTGGTATTAAATGGCAACAAATTCAGGCGAGGATGATTTTGATGGGTTTTCTTAAATTTGCATGACCACAAACCTGTCACTATGATCCTACATTAATTAACCACAAGAACTTTGACCGACTCATTTTTTTAATTGGTTTTATCCATTCCTGTTTTACTCTATAATTTTTCTTGGACAATACCTATAATTGACAACAAATATTACAAACTTTTTGTCATTTTGTATTGTAGATTTGTACTCTATTTGAATAAATAACTTAAAGCACTTTTTAGGAGTGCAATGTGTGAGTACACACCATAATGTCCTAAAGATGTTATGCAAAAAAGATGTAATTCACTTAATTATGTGCTTACTCTAATTAACACAATGTGGAGATCTCTTCGGTACTTTATGTAGATTTTGCAAGATGAACTTCGTTGAAGGGGGAAGAAAGAACTCATAGAGGAATCTAACAAATTTCTTATTTCTAGAATGAATTTTGTGGCTACAAAGTGTTTCTAACTTATACTCAGATCAGCTACTCATCAACTTCGATTACAAAAAAATGAAAAACTGTTAACATAATTTAAAACTCCTCTAACTAACAATTCTAATTACGTTGACTAGGTGCCACCTCACTTTAACCAACTGAAGACTTTGTAGCTTTACAATTACTCCATCCGTCCCACTTTGTTTGCAGTTTAAGATTTTGGCACACCCTTTAAGAAAAATGATTAGGAGTCTAGATTCTTTAAAAAGTGTTATCTAATTTACCATTTAACCATTTATCTCTCTACCTAGATAAATGTGAATCTTTTATTGAAGGTAAAAGTTGTCATAATTAATAGGGGGTATAAGTGTAAAAGAACATAAAAAGTTTCATTGGAAATCTAAAACAACAATCAATTTGGAACAAATTGATTTTGCTAAAACAACAAACAATTTGGGACGGAGGGAGTAACACCCTCTCTCAAGCTAGAATGCATGTCAATCATTTCAAGCTTGTTGTTCTTTTGACGAAATAGGCAGCAAGTGAAGTAGTTCGCTTGAACTTTATCTATTACAATGTGGCAATCTATCTCTATATGTTTTGTGCATTCGTGGAAAACAGGGTTTGCTGCAATGTGCAGTGCAGATTTATTATCACAGTATACTATCACTGGTGTCTTATGAGTGATGCAGAGATCATGCAATAGATATATCAGTCATTGAGTTTCACAAATGGTCTGAGCTAAAGCTCTATATACTATGTCTCAGATGAAGAACGAGACACAATGGACTATTTCTTGCTCTTCCAAGAAATTAAAGAGTGTCCAATAAAGAAACAAAAGCCGATTGTAGATCTTCTTGTATTAGGGCACACTCCCAAATTTGCATCACATAACCCTTTGATGGCCAACAGTGATTTGAAGCGGAAGAACAAAAATAAAGAAAACTTAGCTTATCCCGAGTAGATAACTCAATTAGTGAGTTAAAAAATACTAAAAAATGCAAATATAAAGAGGTTCCAAATTCAAATATAGGAAATTAACATTTATCTCCCCGCTAACCACTAAATTCGCCTATAAAAAGGGCTTCGCTTATACTATTGAGACAATACATCATTGGGGAAGTTTGGTAATAGCATCTCAGTGTAATTAATAAATTATGAACATGCCACAAAAGTCCTTTCATGATAGTATACACAAACTTGAATTCCATATGGATGTAGTACTAGACTAGATGCATTAATTAGGAAGTGAAGTAAATTAGAGAGATGCATTGCAGGGTAGAGTAGTAGACTAGAGTAGAAATGTGTTAAAGAGACAGACAGAGTAGCTAGCGAGCAGAAGAAAACAAGCAAGTAGTTAGACTTAGACCCCATAATTAATTACTAGTATGTTCAAAGGGACATTGATTAATGTTGGCATGGGGAAAGATATTTGTCAGTGTCACATCTGATTGGTCAATAATCATCTTCTCCATCCTTCCCTCAAGACCCGCATGGACGCTACTACACTCTTCCAATTTCAGATTTACTATCCCAATTCTCGTCATCGATTCATAATAATGTCACCGATAATAAGCAAAAAATGGTCAACAAAAATTAATATATCTGATCAAAGTTTGGATTAGATACATCAATTTTAGGGATAAAACACATGTAGGATAAGAAAAAAATTAAAATACCAAATTAGAACACATTTCAAGTTATTTACTAAATTAGAACACTTTTTTTTTATAAGCAAAATTTTTATTATAAAAGGAGATGCAAACGGGCACCCCAATCGGTACATCTATAAGGGGCCTCATTAAAACCTCCTAGGGTCAAAACCTCACGGGAAAAAGACCCAAAGAAGGAAAGAGTACCTCAGGAAAAATGAAGTGAAAAACAAGATACACCGAGTTCATACAATGAATAGGATTTTGCCACCAATCGGAAATTTTCAAGGTTGAGTTCCAACCTTCAATGCTGATGAACCAACTCCAAGATATTATTTTAACATGATTAACTACTACGTCAGAACTAAAGATGTGGTCCCTAAAAAGAATATGATTACGGTGAATCGAAAGGCACCACGTGACTGTCATCCACAGAAGATACTTCAGTTTACCAGCCTTTTTGGAATCCAACCTGATACAATGAGCCCTAAAATGTGCCACTCCAACAAGAGGATCTGAGATAGCACTTCCCGTCCAATTATAAATAGCAGTCCAAACTGATCTCGAGCACCTGCAAATGAAAAAAAGGTGAAATATAGTCTCATCATGCTCAAAACAAAAAGACAACACGACCCAGGAGGGTCCGTTATGATACCCTTAGAAATAAGAACATCTCGGGTTGGGAGCTTTCCCAACAACAATCTCCAACCGAAGACCCCCACCTTAGAAACTGATCTAGAACACTTTTGTTTTGATGCCTAGAAGTCGCCCCCCATGGCCACGACTTCTAGACTGAAAATTTGCAGTTTTTTTTAAAATCACAGTGCAGAAGTCGGAATTGGATCCTCTAACTTCACATTTTCTACCTTTTCCTAACTTTAGTGTTTTTTTGATGAGAGAGAAAAATAAAAATGGAGGGAAATAAGATGAGAGAGAATGTATTGGAAGAGAGAGATAGATACAAAGATTAGGGGGAAGTTCCCTCCAAAAAGTTAGAGGATCATTCCCCCAGAAGTCGCCCCTATGTGGGGGAGACTTCTGAACTATGTTTTTTTAATTTTTCAATTTAATATATATTAAAATATACATACCTAATTAAATTGTAAAATTAACTTTAAAAATTATTATTGTTATTTTTAAATTAATTAGATAAATAATGATTAAGAAATTTTTTACGCTATATAGAAATATGAAAATAACTGTATTTATTTAATTAGTACGAGATTACAAAGGTTTAAATATGTGACTAGTCTAGATTGCGGTTTGGGCAGTTATTTCTATTAAGACCCCAATTTCTACAAATCATGCATCTCATTTCTACAGGTTTATGGTGCTGTGGATGATCAAGATGAACAACCGACGACTGTGCCAGCGACCCCGATATGTTCTATAATCTTTTTGGTGTCCACCCCGGTACGCCGCAATCTGTTGATTATCTTCGTAGGCTTAAGAGCAGGCCGGTGCTAGTTCCTCATCGGTTCCCCAATACCAAGAACCACCTGCCCCGACTGAGCAAGAACAACAACCAGCACAGTAGCGTCCACAGCGTGTTCGTCGACCACCACCGTGTGGAACTAGCCATCATCTTCAACGTTAACTTTTTTCTTAATTTGCTTTTTAGTTTATTTGATCAATTATTGTACTTATCTATTAACTAAGTTACAAATATTAATCTCTTTATTATTTTTTTAATCATTATTTATCTAATTAATTTAGAAATAACAATAATAATTTTTAAAATTAATTTCAGAATTTAATTAGGCTTATATATATTAATATAAAAGAAAAAAAAAAAGTTCAGAAGTCTCCCCCACAGGGGGCGACTTCTGCATTGTGATTTAAAAAAATAAAAAAAATCAGTCTAGAAGTCGTGTCGTGGCCATGGGTGGCGACTTCTGGCCATCAAAACAAAAATGCTCTAGTTTGATAAATGTTCTTAACTATTTTCCAGGGTAGGATATAACAATAACTTAAGTATAGAGAGTTAAGAGTATGAGAGTATGGAAGTGAGTAAGATCTCTTAGTACAATGATGATTATTAGTATTTATTACACATTATGGCCGTTGTGGCAGTTACAAGACATAAGGAGCAGTTACAAGAATTCTCATTAATGTTTGTCTGCGGTTATAGATTGGCCGAACCGATGGGAGTCGGCCGAATGAGGAATGTAGGTCGACCGCCCGAGGAGTGTGGGCCTACCGCGGGAAAGCTCCTGTTGTGTTCTTCTTACTTTGAGTTAGGGATGGCAATACGGGTTTGGTCCGCCGGGCCGGCCCGTTGACCCGCCAAAAAAAGACGGGTCGGGCTGGAGTATTGGGACCGCTGAGCCCGCCCCGCCAAAAATAAAAAAACCGCGGGCTAGAGCAATAACGGGCCGGTCACCACACCGTTTTTAAATAAAAAAAAACTTTAAAAGTGAACACGGATCCGGCCCACCCAAAACAGAAACAACAAGAGGAATAACCTAAAAGTCTAAAACGGCAAATTGAAGCAGCATTGACGACACTACAGGAACAACCACGATCTCTGAATAGCAACGACAAACGGCAAAGCAGAAATCAAAAGACAAGGTTTGTTGTATTCCAAATGCAATTAGATCATGAATAGCTATTAGATAAACAACTAGAAATTAGGAACCTGATTGTTTTGCTTTTCTGTTGTTGTTGTTGTCGTTGAAAGAGGGAAAATATTGTGTTTGTTGTTTTGAGAGAGATGGATTCCACTGAGTGTTTGTTTTTGTAGATGAATGAATGTTTGATTTAGGGTCCCCAACACCCAAAGTGTGTGCAATTTTTGTAGCGACCGAAAAATCCGGGAAAGGATTCTTCGAAGTTCGAAAGGAAGCCGCCACCAAATTTTAGTTTAAGGGCAAATTCGGAAAATCCCTTTTAGTTTTTGGATAAGGCAAGTTTAAAGGTTCGGGAGTCGTTATGCGTGGGGAATGTATTAGCACCCCACGACATCCTTCGTCTAATTATTTATGGTTTATTAATATTTACCCTTTTTATTTATAGTGAAAAGACTTAATTAAATTTTTAATTTTTAGTGCTTGACAAGAGTGGAGTCTTGCTCCTACGCACCTCCGGATGCAATGGAGGAATCAAAGCTACGTAGTTCTTCCAAAAAGGTTTGTTGGTTGGTGTTTTTAGTGTAGGGGTCCTAGGACTCCTTGAACTGTCTGTACCATCGATTCCTAGAATTTGACTAACCCGGATTGTACAACCGACTTAGTCCCCTACCTTTTGAAAGTATTTTTGAGGTTTTTTGAAAGAAGTTTGTTTGATGTGAGGTGAGTTGGTTTTAGAATAGGTATTCTAGAACTCTCGAACTGCATACAACTCATTAGTTCTAGAAGCACTAACCAGGTTGTACAACCGACTTAGTCCCCTATTTTTAGGAAAAGTGATTTATTTATTTACTTATAAGTTTTTAGGATTCTTGAATCTGCATGCACTCATTGGTCCTAGGATGATGACTAACCTTGGGTTGTACAACCGACTTAGTCTTTTATTTGATTTTTGAAGAAATAAACTAATTTGTGCATAAAAAAAGACAAAAACTGATAATTAATAAAGACTAGGCTAAAAATAAATAAATAAATAACTATATACATAAATAAATATGAATAGATATATAAATAAACAATAAACAAATAAATAAATAAACAGATTATATTATAAATAAATGATAAATAAATATGTACATAAAAATAAACAAAATAAATACAAAACTAACTCCTGGACTAGGCAGTGCCGACCGGATGAGCAATCGACAAGTCAATCACGAACTGGACTCTATCTGGTCCATTTTGACCCCAAGACCGCAGGAGGCCGCTTTGAGAATCGAAAAGCCGACTCAAAAGCGCCCAAATGATCAAAGACGGGTTTTTAGTGAAATGAGCCGCGAATGCTTTGACCCAAAAGATCACTTAACCCGCCAATGATCCCCTCTAATCTTCACCTCTCAACCCTTTTATATCCAATTGCTAGGGAGCTCTTGTTTCTTGTGAAGATGTGGGACTAAAACAAGGTAGAGAAAGCAATTCCCCTTTAAAACACAATTCCCGTTTTTCTCAAACCTGTCACCGTAAAATTGCGATTCCGGATTCGTTAACCGTTGGATCGTCTTTCTTTTTTGACAGTAGGTTCGTGAGACATATATCTACGCTTTCACCGCTCGGATCGTTGAAACGAGGTCTGATGAGAGAGAAATTGCCTTCGCAATAGCTGCAGTTTTTGGTCCGTTTTTCTCAAACCTCTCATCGTAAAAGTGCGATTCCGGATTCGTTAACCGTCGGATCGTCTTCATTTTTTGACAGTAGGTTCGTGAGACATATATCTCCACTTTCACCGTTCGGATCGTCGAAAAGAGGTCCAAGGAGAGAGAAATTTCCTTCGCAATAGAGCTGCAGATTTGGGTATTTCATTTTTTGTTCTTATTTTGTAAGCTCTTATGCTTTGCTTCACTTGCTTTTTCAATTACTCAAAAGAGGTCAAAAGGAAATAACATGTGGGATGATTGACCAAGAATCAAATCATGCATCTTTATATTAATTGTGGTTGATATGCACAAGCTACTTATCTTTTACTTGAGTACATAGAAACGTTTGTTGCACATACACTACTTAATAAAATAAAATAAAAATATTACAATGATAAGAACTCGGACAAAAATTGGGGTATAACAAATGCCCCTCTCTTATTTATATTTTACAATTTTTTTAGAAGAAATAGAAATAAAGATAGAATAGACGTCAATTTTGTCCGTTTAGAGGGGAAATAGAGGGTTTGAGAATAAGCAGGAGCGGTTAACACTTGGCGTATAACCGCGAACAAAATGAAGGATCGCCGGGATGCGGAAGGAGCACTAAGGCTCACGAAAGCCCACTCGGGGTCCGAAGGAGCACTAAGGCTCTGAAGGACCACTAAAAGTCGAAGAAGGAGCACTAAGGCTCTGAAGGACCACTGGTCCGGAAGGATGCCTAGGCCTTATTTGAAGGACCATCGTGTAGTTCGAAGGAGCGCAACTAGCTACGGTACTAGTTAAAGCGGTGCGAGGGGCCTTTATATTCGAAGCGGCCATGATGGGTCAAGATCGGTCTAGAAGGCGATATGTTGACCATGAAGGGCGTCCACCGTGTCTCAGGCCGACACAACTAGTCCGAAGGACCACGCGGGTTCGCGAAGGTCCGCCGCTCGACTCGACGTTGCGCGACTGGGCCACTTAGGGCAATCGAAGGAGCGTAGTGCTCTGAAGGGTGATAACTCATATTTATATGAGTTATTTATACCTCTAATCATTAAATTAAGTAAGTTCTCAAGTAATTTTAGTATAGTATTTAGTGTATTTATGTGAATATTAGGAAAGGAAGGGCTAAACACTTTGCTTTGTTATGAATTTGGCACAATTGGTGCCTCTTGTGAATGTTTTGATGAATTTTGTGAAGTAGTGCGGTGTTTAGCGCTATAAGCGTCCTAACGCTATAGCGTCAAGTGTTGAATCAATTGAGCATCTTTAGGGAAAGTGCAATTTTGCGCCAAGCTCATTAATCCAAGCTCCATATCTTATGATCACTGTGCGTGTTGACATGTGCGGATTTTATTGGATATGTGTGGACACTTGGCAATGCATGAGAAAGGAATAGTGGAGTTGGTGAAAAAGCAACTATCACCTTTCTTGACTTTTGAGGAGATTGTACCACATGCTAGCAAGGCTAGAAGATTTATGCTGATTTTTCCTTCCCCTTCCCACGGATAGTTGTTGTTAGAGATAGTTTTTTTAGAGAGAGTATTGATAGAGAGAGAAAGGGTGACACTTCTTCCTCTCCATTGATACCCCTTAGAGCTTTTGTTATTTTTACTTTTCTTCTTTCGTATTTTTCTGTACTTGATTCTCATGGTGTAAGGCTGATGATGAGCCATCTTAGCGTGGATGATTAGGGGACTTCAAGCTTGTATCTTTTGCACTTGTAATTTCTTTCTCACCTACGGTAATACAAGTAGTTTTATTTGTGTTATTTTGATGTTGCTCAACATGAGCTAAACTCCTTGAGTTGGGTTGCTATAGCTTGTAATGAACCATTAATGCTTCGTATATAATTTCTCACGTTTTGTGTTTTAATCCTTGTGTGATAACTCTTCCAAACTTGTTTTATATTTGGCCACGTAAAACTAGTACCTCTGTGGATTCAGACATGAACCATAGAGAGAACTCAAGGATTAATATAAATGATAAGGTTGGTTGAAGACATTTAATCAATTTTTGCTTCCTCTAGACATAGAAGTTGCAATAGTTTATAAAGCATAAGTCGTGGATCTTTGGGATTTTTTTTTTTTTTTTTTTTTTTTTTTTTTTTTTTTTTTTTTTGCAAAAGAAGGGTTTATGGAGCCTCGTTAAAACCTTCTGATGGAAAACCCTCCTTAGGAAAAACCATCAAGAAGGAAAGAGTACTCCCCTACAATTTATTAATAAAAAGTGGAAAATATACAAGAGACATGGGGACTAGGCCAAAACCCATGAGTAAATTAACAATACAACCAAAAGGAAAGAGTAACACTCTATAACAAGGAAACTTGACCTAGGAAGATGAAAAATGGCATGCAAAAGCATCACAAAAGTGACTTTCATCCCAACCAGTTGGCACCAAAGACACTAACAATCATTTGCAGCACACCAAAAACAAAAGCCAGAAAAAAAAAAAAAGACAATAAGATAAAATATGGCGTGCAAAAGCATCACTAAAGTGAGTCTCATCCCAACCAGGTTGGCACCAAAAACACTAACAATCATTTGCAGCACACCAAAAGCAAAGTCCAGTAGAAAGCTAAAAGCAATAAACAGAAATCAATTAAACCTATAGTTGGGCAGGCCAGATCTATTTCTGCAGAAGTCATCAGCAATGAAGCTAGGGGGAAAGTCCCACCAGACAAGATCACTAGTGTTAATACCATATGCGGCAAGCTTGTCAGCACAGGCGTTACCTTCTCTGTATATGTGAGTGCAAACAAAAGTCATTTGTCTTGTCAGATAAACACAATTATCCCAACGAGTTCTGAGCTTCCAAGGAACTATATTACAATTCTTGAAAGCAGAGACCACCAATTGAGAGTCGCATTCCAGCCACAAATAATGCCAACCTTTAACAAAAGCAATTTCAATAGCTAACATGGCCCCAACAAAGCTCGGCATGCGAGCATAATCGTACCAATGGACGTGGAAAAACAACCAAGAATAGTGACCTTACGTCTGCGAAAATACCACCACAAGCAAGCAGCCCGGGCTACCCGCCGCACCATCGATGTTACACTTAATCATATAAAGCGCGGGGAATCCAGTGAACCTCTTTAATGTTCCTAGAGCTTCTATAATTACCGATAATATTGAAGGCTTTGATGATCTTAAACTCGGCAACAGAGGACGACAAAGGAGAAGTAGAAGCATTCCCGGCCAGAGCGACATTAGAAATAATTAAATTTATAGCCGATTGAAAGGGGATTATGTAGTTATTGAATCTCACTTGATTAGAAGCAATACCAAATGGTCCAAAAACATTAACAATCGCAGCGAGAGACAATATCCACGCAATGGGGGCTCCAACCATGAGAGGTCAAAGACAATATGTTACGATAAGAAGCAAGATCAATATGGAGACTCAGGATACCTCCCACCACTCCAAATCGTTGGGCAAAAGGCGATCAAGGAAGATATGTTGGGAGGTCTCGAAGCATTACCACAAAGGCCGCAAATCGAGACGACAAAGGCAACCTCTAACGCAGAGTTGATCATCGATTGGCATCTTATTATGAAGAGTTCTCCAAAGGATAAAACATTTAGAAGGCGGGATGAGCGGCTTCCGGATGGACTTGGTCCAAGGAACCACTTGCCACGGGGGTTCGAGAGAAAGAAAAGACTCTTTGAAAGTCAAATCCCCAGAAACTGAGTGATTCCACATCAATTGATCCTCAGTCCAAACAAAAGGAATAGCAATCGCTTGAATTTCCGAATGAAGGTGAGGGAAGTGAGAGGAAAGGTCCGCAGGAATGGACCATCTACCATCAACAATAAAGTCCCTGAGGTTAGCCTTAAGATCCTTATGTAACACAGGGGGAATTCCGATAATATCTACAATAGGTCTAGAAAGCCAAGTATCAGTCCAAAAATTTATGTTGATCCCATTCCCCAGCTTCCAAGTCGAATTCGCAATGATATCAGAGATATGAGATTTAAACCCTATCCAGATAGAAGAGGAAACATGATAATTCACTGGCTTATTATTTCTCAAAACTCTGGCTTTTAACAGAAGGGCCCACTGCAGATTCGTAGAAATAAAGTTCCAACCGAGCTTAAGCATACCCGCATTATTTATAGCTCACGATAGACCGCAGACTCCAACCCACCTTACGATAGGGCTTACACACCTTACTCCAAGCCACCGTAACAAGCTTCCTAGAATTAATGTCACGGACCAAACAAAGTTTCTAATCCGGTGTCAGCGAGATTTAGCAGACTAGCGGGCCAAACATAAATCCGGAAACTATAAACCAACATGCTAAGAACCACAGAATTAACAAGAAGAACACGCCCATGATAGACAAAAGAGAGCCTTTCGGGAGGAAAGTTTGGCTTTAATTCTATCAACAATCGGTAATAAGTGAATTTTCCGAGGCTTACCTTTAAAAAGCGGAACACCAAGATAATTAAAAGGAAAGAGCCACAGGAAAAACCAAGAGAGGTTGAAATAGCCGTGATACGGGAAGAAGAAAGGTTACTAGTATAAAATTTAGACTTCTCCTTGCTAATCACACCTTGAAGCTTGCTCATACGAGGAAAAAGAGTCAACAAACTAGTCAAACTTTTTCTAGTTGCCCGACAGAAAATCATAATATCATCGACATATAAAACATGGCTAGGCATACGAAACCTCTGGGCCCCACCATAAGTGAAGCTTACCATCATCAACAAGCTTAGAAATACCTCTACTAAGAACATCTTGACTGCATGACGTAAAAGAAGAGGGGACAAAGGATCACCTTGTCTAACACCCCTTTGCGACCAAAGAAGCCAACCGCAGATCCGTTAATAGAGAAAGAGAGCTTGGCGGAATGAAGAATAGTATTAATCCAAGAGCGAGAATTTATCGTTAAAGCGAAAGCAAACAAAGACATGAAGCAAAAAGTTCCAATCAATAGTGTCAAAAGCCTTTTTGATATCGATTTTCGAGGGCAAGTTGACCACCATAGGCCCTTTTTGGAGCAAGTTAATTGACTCGGAAGTACATGCGGATACAATCGAAATATTTCTACCTTTGACAAAGCCCTCCGATTATCCGAAATAATTCTAGGGCAACAAGGGCAAGTCTATCGGCGATGACCTTAGTAATGATTTTAAACTTGAAGTTAGCAAGAGCTATAGGTGCTCAGAGATCAACTCTATCTGCCCCCTCCACTTTAGGAATCAGAGCGACAATATTAGAATTGAAGTTAGGAAGCAACCAACCATGTTGAAAAAATTGAAAGACTGACATTATAAACATCACGAGCAACAATATCCCAATAATTTGGAAGAAAAAAACCGCCAAACCCATCCGGACCGGGCCCCCTCCCGTTAAGAGAGAAGACAGCAGACTTTGACCTCATCCATTGAGGGGAGGCGGGTAAGCATCTCATTGTCCCTATCCGAGACTAAAGAAGGGATAACTCACGAATAAGACCATTGTGACGGCGAGTCATTGTTAACAGAGAACGATTTTGGTAATAACTCACTATGTGATTTTCAATATCAACGGCGTTTGAAAGAATATTATCCCCATCCTTCATGAGAGATTCTCTTGGTAGCACTCCTAATCTTGGTCATTCTATGAAAGAAGGCCGTATTTGTCCCCAAGATTGTGCCGATTGACTCTAGATTTCTCCTTCCAATAAGATTCTTCATAGTTTAAAGTTTGTTTGCAACTTCTTTTTGAGCTACCTTTTCAAGAGAGAGTAAAGAATCCGAACCTCCATGATTATTAATCGCTCCTGGATATTATCAAGATTAGCGAAGGCCTCGGTGACATTAGCGAAGACATTACCAGAAGACGAAGTGTTCCAGTCTTTCAATTTAGCCTTCAAGTTTTTCAACAGGATAAAACATGCATGTGACAACCAACCACGTAATTTGCCAAGCCTCGGCGACAACCCGCTTACAATCCGGGTGTTGAGCCCACATTTTCATAAACTTAAAAGAGGAGCGCTTTCAAGAGTCTCCTTTTTCATAATCAAAAGGAGAGGAAAATGATCGACACGCTTCTAGTAAGCGTGCAACGATCCCACACTATCCCAAAAATTGAGCCAATCCGCATTACAAATAGATCTATCGATCTCTTCTCGGTATAATTGTTCCCTGACCTACCATTAGACCAAGTGAATTGGGATCCACGAGTAGGAAGATGAATCAAACTATGCATATCGCATCAAAACGAGAAATCTTCACAGAAGTGGCGAAGAAGGAGCCCTTGCCTCGGTGCTCATGAGCCCCAAAGATCGCATTAAAATCCCCAATAAAGCCCCAATGGCGAGGATAATCCTGCTGCAGAGTGGTCAAATCATTCCATAAATGTCTTCTAACAATATAGGAGTTAGAGGCGCGTAAGCAATGAGAAAAAAGAGGTTGATTTTCCACCGTTAGAGTGAAAGCCCACTGGCTGGCTAGTAGAAGAGATAACAACTGGATCGTAATTGTCGGTGCACAAACACCAAAGATTAGAAGCCAAGGAGCCTCTATTATTCTCAAGAAACAATTTTGATTGACTTAGAAAAGAAATTAGGGGCATTTGATTATAACCAATCCAAGCTCGGAAATAAACAAAAATCCGGCCAGTGTAACTTACAAAGCTTTTTAGCACGATTCGGTGTCGGGATTACCAATCCCCACGACATTCCAATAAAGAGTCTTTAGCATTGAGAAGCTTGGTGAATACTACCCTTAGATCGGGTCATATAACCGTGACTTTTTGAACTTGAAGTTGGTGTTTCTTCATTCTTTTTTTCTGTGATTTAGACAAAGCCTTTGTGAACTTAGCATTGTCATCAGCCAAATACTTTGAAGACACCGCCTGAGAATCTCCTGATTCCGATATGTGATCCTCATCAGAGTCTCCAGTGGAGTCAGCCCAAAATCGGCTGACTATTTCCATATCATTAACCACCTTTGGGTTAGAATGAACAACCGGGGTCTCAATATTGCAGCCACTAATAGTATCAGAATAGACATAGGCATCTTGTAGTGAAACCCTGGCGCTAGTGACTGAAAGGCACAAAATATTTGCAACAGCGCTTAACGCTATAGCGTGTGACGTTATAGCGTCTTGTTTCTGGGAATTTACATAGTGAAAGCAATCCAACTTATTTCTCTCATAGTACATTACTCTTTAACTTGTTACTTTAATCAACTCTTGTTCAACTGAACTTTGCTACTCAACTTATTTGCTACTTGTTCCTCTAAGTGTAATTCCTTTTTAAACTCTAAAATTAATATCAATCCTGTGGAGACGAATTTTACTTATCATTATATTACTTGTTGCGATTGTGTACACTTGCACAACTACTTTTCGCACAACAAGTTTTTGGCGCGTTGCGGGATTGCATTTAATTTTTATTGTTTAGAAATTATTACAACCTTAGGGAGGTTTTACCTTGGTATTTTTCTCGTGGTGTGTTACGGGAAGTGCTATAGCGTCGACGTTATAGCGTATGCCCGCATCGAGAACCACCCACTTTTGAGTTTGATCCGAACGGAGCAGAGAAGATTCGGAAGGCTAAGACGCCAACAAAGACTACAACAACTCGGACCAACTATGTCCGAGCACTCTAATCCTATCGCTAGAGGTTCAATGGGTGGAAGAACACCCTCTCAAATAGGAAGAAGAGGCCAAAGAGGTGGAAGGCAAGGTCCTTTTACCCATACTCAAACCGATGATGAATACCGGTATAGAGAAAGGTTTTTGAACCAAGCTCCAAATCAAATGGTGAATGACGAGAGACAGCCAATGAGAGATTATGTTTGTGTTTGATCCACAGTCCATGGAGACAAGTATCACTAGGCTTTGTTGTGATCGCTACTCATTTTGAGTTCAAGCCTATGATGTTCCAAATGCTCCAAACAACTGGACAATTTGGAGGTTCCACTCAAGAAGATCCTTTTGCCCATCCGAGAAACTTTCTAGAGGTGTGCGTAATTTCATTATCCTGGGTAAGTGAGGATGCATTCAGCCGAAATCAAGCTTTCCTTATTCTTTAAAAAAAGACAGAGCAAAGGCTTGGTTGAACTCCTTGAGTCAAATTCTATTACAACTTGGGAAGATATGACAAAGAAGTTTCTAGAGAAGTATTTCCCACCAAACAAGAATGCTAGAATGAGAAATGACATCACATCCTTCAAGCAAAAAGAAGGTGAATCATTGCATGAGGCTTGGGAGAGATGGAAGGAATTGCTTAGGAAATGTCCACATCATGGAATTCCTATAGTAATTCAAATGGAGACTTTTACAATGGACTAGAGGCACCTACAAGGTCTATGCTAGATGCCTCATCTGGAGGTGTGATCCTAAACTCCTCATACAATGAAGCCTGTGAGCTTATAGAGCGCATTGCCATCAACAGTTCTTCATGGCCTACTGAGAGGCTAACTTCTACAAGGAAAGTAGGCTGGGGTTCATGAGGTGAGTGAGGTTTTCGCTCTCTCGGCCCAAGTGGCTACTCGACAAATATGATAAAGGAGTTGAATACTGCTAACGCTATAGCGTCTGATGCTATAGCGCCTGAACGGTCAACTGCTGCAGCAATTGAACAAGCTCCTCCTGGAGAAGCAAGTTGTGTTTACTGTGGGGGGGCTCATCTGTATGAAGAATGTACAACAAACCCTGCTTCTGTTAATTATGTGGGGTACAACAAGGGCAACAACCCTTATTCTAATACATACAACCACGGTTGGAGGAATCATCCTAACTTCGGTGGGGAGGAAATAATGCTAACACAAGCACAAATGCTCCTGCTATTCCCCTGGATTCCCAAGACAACAACAACAAACAACCTCCTAGACAAAATGCTCCTGCTCCTCCTATGGACAATTCAATGGAGTCTCTGCTAAGGTCATTCATCGGTGATTGTAAAACAACAATGCAGACTCATGAAGCATCAATCAAGACTCGGAGAATCAAGTGGGACAGATTGCATCCGCTCTCACTCAAAGGCAAAATGGTGGACTTCCTTCTACTCTTGAACCATCTTCATCTCATGCACCGGTGCAAGGAGCATGTGAAAGCAATAACCACCGGGAGTGGTAAAGAGGTAAACGCACCCAAGAATTTAGAGTCAAGTGTTCTTTGGAAATGAAAAGAATTTTTCCAGACGTTATAGCACCGACGCTATAGCGTCAAATGCAAACAGAACACGAACCTAAATTGGTGCACGAATATCTGCTCCCCCTTACCCTCAAAGGTTAAAAAGGCACATGAGGACAAACAATTTAATAAATTTCTTGAGGTGTTAAAACAATTGCACATTAATGTTCCTCTAGTTGAGGCATTACAACAAATGCCCAACTATGCCAAATTCATGAAAGATGTTTTGACAAAGAAAAGAAGGTTGGGAGAATTTGAAATCGTGGCAATGACTGGGAATGCAAAGCATGTTGATGCAAAATAAACTCCCAGAAAATTAAAGGACCCTGGTAGCTTCACAATACCCTGTTCCATTGGAAATTTTTATTCTGGTCGTGCTTTATGTGACTTAGGGGCAAGCATTAACTTAATGCCTAAGTCCATTTACACACAATTGGGTATAGGAACTGCCAGGCCTACTGTAAGCCTTGGTTAGGCGATAGGTCACTTGCCTATCCTGAAGGAATCTTTGGAGGATGTTTTAATTAAGGTAGATAAATTTGTTTTTCTGTTGACTTTGTTATTCTAGATTTTGAAGCGGATGCAGAGGTACCTATCATATTAGGTAGACCATTTTACGCAACAGGAAGACACTCATTGATGTACAAAAAGGAGAATTGACAATGAGAGTTAATGATCAAGAAGTTAAGATCAATGTTCGAATGCATTAAAACTTCCGGATGTCAAATCTTGAAGAGTGTTCCTTTGTGGTTTCTCTTGACCAAGTGGTTCAAAAACATTTTTGAAAACTAACAACCACTTGGGAAAGTTGCTTAACAATTCGAAGAACATGACTTGTTGGAAGAAGAGGAATTTCAAAGAAGGCAAGCAAGTTGTGAATGAGGTTTGGGCTAGAAGATATGAGTCACTAGAGAGCAAGAGAACTCAAACCTAAAGAAGAGTGTGCCTTCTATTGTGCAACCACCGAATTAGAGTTGAAGGAACTACCCAAGCACCAAGTATGCATACTTGGGGAGAATGAGACTCTGCTGTTATCGTTTACGCGGTTTGGATCAAAATCGGGAGGTAGAGCTCATTGCAACTCTGAAGAGGCACAAGAAGGCAATAGGTTGGCAAATGTCGATATACATGGGATAAGTCCTACAATCTGCATGCACAGGATTGTGTTGGAAGAAAATGCTAAACATAGCATTGAAGCACAAAGAAGGCTTAATCCCATTATGAAAGAAGGTGGTGAAGAAGGAAATCCTCAAGTGGCTAGATGCAGGAATTGTATATCCTATTTACGATAGTGCATGGGTAAGCCACGTGCAATGTGTTCCCAAGAAAGGTGGTGTCACTTTGTAATCACAAATGACAAAGATGAATTGATTCCCACAAGAACGATGGTGGTTGGAGGATTTGCATGGACTACAGGAAGTTGAACAAAGCCACAAAGAAAGACCATTTCCTCTCCCCTTCATTGACCAAATCTTTGGGCCAGGACTTCTTTGGTAAGGACTATTACCGCTTTCTTGATGGCTACTACGGCTATAATCAAATAGCAATAGTTCACGAAGACCAACAAAAGACCACATTCACATGTCCTTATGGCACATTTGCTTTTAGAAGAATGCCCTTTGGGTGTGCAATGCCCTCGCAACTTTCGGAGAGATGTATGATGTCCATATTCTCGACTTCATTGAAAAATCTATGGAGGTTTTTATGGATGACTCTCTGTGTTTGGGGATAGTTTTTGAAGTGTTTAGACAATTTGGAAGAAATATTGATAAGGTGTGAGGAAACAAATCTTGTGCTTAATTGGGAGAAATGTCACTTCATGGTGCAAGAAGGAATTGTACTAGGGCATAGGATCTCCAAGAAGGGCCTAGAGGTGGATAAGGCCAAGATTGAAGTTATTGAAAAATTGCCACCACCTTCAAGTGCCAAAGGTATAAGAAGTTTCCTTGGGCATCTTTGGCTTCTATAGGAGATTCATTAAGGACTTCTCAAAGATCTCAAAGCCCCTATGTCAACTCCTTCAACATGACATCACATTCAATTTTGATGAAGCCTGTCTTGAGGCATTTCAGAAATTAAAGACATCATTAGTCATCTTTGACATTATTGTCACTCCCGATTGGAGTAAACCTTTTGAATTGATGTGTGATGCAAGTGACTATCTTTGTGGGAGCCGTGCTTGGTCAAAGGTATGAGAAAATCTTTCATTCTATATATTATGCAAGCAAAACACTTGTAGAAGCACAATTAAATTTACATCCACGAGAAAAAAGAGCTATTAGCTGTGGTGTTTGCATTTGACAAGTTCAGATCGTACTTGGTGGGCACAAAAGTTATTGTTTTTACAGACCACTCTGCCATCAAGTACTTGATCTCTAAGAAAGATGCAAAACCAAGGTTAATTAGATGGGTTCTCCTCCTCCAAGAATTTGATTTGGAAATTCGTGATAAAAAGGGGGTGGAGAACCAGGTTGCTGACCATTTATCTAGATTGGAAGGTGCAGGTACATCACAGGGTGAAATAAAAGAAATCTTCCCAGATGAGAAACTGTTGACAGTATCTGTGCAAAAATGTAACGCTATAGCGGTTGCCGCTATAACGCCAGACGCTATAGCGTCTGAAGATGATGTTCCACGGTTTTGGACATTGTGAATAACTTGGTGAGCAGACGGTGCTCTGCAGATCTGAATTACCAACAAAGAAAAAGGTTTTTCCATATAGTCAAGGACTATTATTGGGATGAACCTTTTCTTTACAAGAAATGTCAAGATCAGTTGATAAGAAGGTGCCTGGCAGAAGAAGAACAACCTCAAGTGTTAGAGCATTGTCATGCTTCCCCATGTGGTGGACACTTTGGAGGCACTAGAACTGCTGCAAAGGTACTGCAATGTGGGTATTACTGGCCTACATTATTCAAGGATGCTCAGGAATTGGTAAAGAACTGTGCAAGGTGTCAAAGGACTGGGAACATTTCAAACAAGCATGAAATGCCCTTAACCAACATCTTAGAGATTGAACTCTTTGATGTATGGGGCATGGATTTTATGGGTCCCTTTCCTCCTTCTCATGGTAATTTGTATATACTGGTGGCTGTGGATTATGTTTCCAAATGGGTTGAAGCTGTGGCTCTTCCCAACAATGATGCCAAGTCAGTCAGCAAGTTCCTTCAGAAGAACATATTCACCAGATATGGTACACCAAGAGCAATTATCGATGATGAGGGTTCTCACTACGTAATAAGTTGATTGAGTCTCTATTGGGAAAATATGGAGTGAGGCACAAAATTGCCCTTTGCATACCACCCACAAACAAATGGGCAATTTGAATTGTCAATAGAGAAATCAAAAGGATGCTTGAAAAAATGGTGGGACCTTCAAGAAAGGATGGTCAATCCATCCGGATGATGCATTATGGGCTTACTGATGATGACTTTCAAAACACCTTTGGGAATGTCTCCTACTGGACTTGTATTTGGGAAAGCTTGCCACCTCCCTATTGAATTACAACACAAAGCTCATTGGGCCATCAAAAGCTCAATTTTGATTTTGATAGAGGCGGGAAAGGCTAGGCTCTTTGCAATTGAATGAGCTTGATGAGATTAGCATGTCGCTATGAGAGCTCGGCTATCTATAAGGAGAAAACAAATGTGTGGCATGACAAGAAAGATCCGAGCAGAGCTGATTGAAGGAGGCCAAGTGCTCCTTTTAATTCAAGATTAAAATTGTTTTCTGGCAGCTTTAAGTCGAGGTGGTCCGGACCATTCAAAGTGGTCAAAGTCTACCCTTATGGTGTTGTAGAATTATATGATCAAGCAACCAACACTACTTTCAAAGTGAATGGTCAAAGAGTCAAGCAAGTACCATGGTGATAATGTGATGAGGACAAGACCTCAATTGATCTTCATGATCCCTAACATCAAATGAAGAAGTCGGTGATGACTCTTAAAACAAGCGCTCTTGGGAGGCACCCCGAGGTTTTACTAATTAACATTTCCTTTATTTGTGTTTTATTTTGCGGAGAAAAAAATTTTGGTGTTGAGGAATTTGGGAATTTGAAAGTTGAAGGTGTGATATTGACGCTATATAGCATCAAGAGGTGGTAGTGGCAGGAAGAAACACTGTTAATTTAAAAGAAATGGGTCAGTTATCATACGTGGCAAGCGCGCCCTGTGCACTTCAACTGCTGCGTCCTATGCGCCCACGTGTGATCGCCCTGATCTACTTTGATACTCCACCCATCAAACAACGGTCAAATCATTCAATTCCCATAACCTCTCACTCAACCACTCCCTTCTCTTTCTCCCTTTCTCTACCGTTGAATCTCTTTCTCTTTCCCTAACCCCCATTCTTCCATAACTTCATTCCTTAATCTCTGCAACCGATCTCACATTTCAGTTCACAAATTAACAAATTTCTTTCGTTTCTTCAAAAATCTCAAAATGGTAAAGAAGCATTCGATTGAAAAGCCCCAGAAAAAGGCCAAGACCACTGAACCCAGTTCCTCAAGAGCCATAGACCCCAAGGATGATCTGCGCGCGCTCTTTGGAAGATGAACTTCATCATTTGAAAGGGGTTTCAAAGCGAGAAAAGGCCCCGACGTGTTCACATCCACTTTGTTATAGCGTTAGGATGGCGAAGTTTATCAAGCACGAGAGGGAATATGTCGTGCCTTTGGTAAGGGAGTTCTACCAGGTATTCTCCTCCAAAAGGGGGAAAGCCCCAAACTTATTCTGCAGTCGAGGAGAAGCGAGAGATTTTGTCCAAGTTCCATCAATGACTACTTCAAATTAGGGTATTCAGCAAGGCATTGGAGAAAAAGCTTGATTCCCCGGGTGTGAGGAGATGGAGGAGGTCAAGAAAAGAATCTGCGTGGAGGAGGCAACATGGGAGAGGTTTGGATCCGAATTCAAAGTTAAGAAGGCATTTACGTAGTAGATGAGGTTGCCATGTGGTTTACCTTCATCGGGCATTCACTCATGCCTACTTCCCACACAACAAATGTGGAGAAGGACGGGTTGATAGTGCTTGATGCTATCCTGGAAGGTGAGAGTATTGACGTGGGCAAAATCATTGCAAGGGAGATTGAGAAAAGCAGTGAAAACCAGCGGTAATCTCTACTTTCCTTGCTTAATTGCTTGAGCTATGTAAGCAGTGAGGTTGAAATTGAGATTCGTGATGAGAGGAGAACTCCCCAAGGAGATATTCTGCTGTGTTCAAGCCCAGCAGAGAAGTGCTAGCGCTTATAGCGTCGATGCTATAGCGCTCAATCGGGATTGAAGAAGAATCAACGGACTCGTGCAAATTTGTTAAGGCTAAGTTTGAATGGGAGAAGGTGTGTTAGAGAAATTATCAAGGGGCAAGGAGTTAATGGAGCCCTGTATTCCCAGAATGGCTAATTGAAGATGAGGGTGTGAAGGAGCCACCCCAAGCAAAAGAAAAGTAAGTAAGAAGGAACAGCTGCAGAACCAATCAAGAAGAGAGCTAGGAGCCCCGCCACAAGGAAGAGCCCGCTGCTAAGAAGAAAACAAAGGTGAGCGGTGAAGAATCCTCAACACCGAGGATTTAGAAGAGCTCGATGAAGAAGATGAAGAGGAGACAAGGAGGGTGATGAAAGAAGTCAATGATTCGAAGAGGATGAAGATTCGAGAAAGTGAGGAAAAGTGCAGTGAAGAGAGCCCGGAGAAGGAAAAAGAATCGAAAGTGAAGAAGATGAGGAAGTATCTGCTGATCCCACTCCTAGCCCCACAAGACCACCCTCACCACAAATACCCTCACCACAAGCCCAAGAACAAATCATTCCCGAAACTCCACGATGCTGCACAACCATACCTCCACCAGAGCGAGAAAAGAAAAATCACCTCACCGCAAAAGCACCAAACCTAAATGAGCCAAAGACAACCAGAACCATCGGTCAATCCCCAATTCCAACAAAAGAACAAAGCCCACCACCGCATCACCACAACATTCTGTTTCCCAAAATCCTGCTGAGGCCCCGCTAACGCTTATAGCGTCCACGAGGCTATAGCGCTGCTGACCAGCCAAGCCCTGTTTCATCACGTGTCAAGTGCAACGAGGTCTCCTAGGCTTAAGCAGAGAGCCCAAAGGAGCCTCAATCAAAAACTAACATTATTGCAGGATCTGAAGAAGAAGCACAAGCTATGGTGAGAGTCCTCCAAGGAAGTAGCCCAGGCCCGGTGCCATCCGCACTCCAAGCGTAAAAGTGAAGGAGAAGCATGTGGCGAGAAAAAGGCCAACGTATGTATCTACAAGGAGGAAACCCAGGAGCCAAGCCGATCGTGATTGAGGAAGTTGATGAAGAAAGAGAGCGGCAAGAAAGCACTGTGATGCAGGAAGGAAGTGTCCGAACGAGGAGAGGAGAGGTCGCTAGCAAGCTAGCAGAGATGAGAGGCGAAAAAAAGAGAAGGCACACACTGGTGGAAGCGCTATAGCGTCTCGAGGCTATAGCGCTGAGGCGAAGCAGCAAAAGGAAGAGAAGAAGAAGAAAAAAGGTGTAAAGCCTCTCTCACCATCCGTGTTAGCTCAAGAACCAGTGCAGTGCGGTTAAGAAGTGAATTTAATTTTCTCTTTGTATAAGTTTAATGTTTTGTGAACAAAAATAAATTGTGAAGCGCTATATAGCGTCTATCTTGCGCTTCACGGATGTTTTAAGATTTGCATTGCTTTGTTTGTGTGTTAAGTTTAGGCCTCTCCCTAGTTCTTTAAAGAGCGGTGAGGGACTTTGCTCACTTTTGTTGTGGGGAGGACCTAAAGTTGTTAATGTTTTTGTTAATGTTTTTCAAAATGTTCTGCTTTCAAGTGCCTCATTTTTAAGTATAGTCATTGAATGCGTTCCCTTGGGGTGATTGTAATGATAATGGTGTGAGTGAGTAAGAGAGCCGTGCTTTTAGATGACATCTTTGTTTATTATTGCTCTCACACGTAAATCTACGTGCTTAAGAAGAAACTTAGCTAGCCAAGGACTATCCGAGGTTTAGGCTAGTCCGAGTTAACCAAGGTGAGATCAAGGCTTGAATAAAAACTTGAAGAGTTGTTGAAGCATAAGTTTGGGGGTGTTGGGCTATATAAAGGTTAGGTACAAAGGTCTTAGGGTGGTCGGTGACTTAAAAGTTTAATGTAAATATGTTGTAAAAGTTTGTAGTTACCTAAAGCAAAAGCTAGTCATCCCCAAAGGCAAAGAAAGAGGCAAAGCCTCAAAAAAAAAAAAAAAAAAAAAAAAAAAAGATATATAATAATTCTTTGAGGAGCCAAGTAATGAGGAACTACACTAGTAAATCTGTTATCTTTGTTCAAGCGCTATAGCGTCAAACGCTATAGCGTGAGTCATGCTTAGATTCAATAAGTTAGGAACAACGACCATAGACTTGAAGTGCCTAGTTAAACCCTTTGTCATGCACGAAAACCCCATTTCTGTGTGAAAATGTTAATCTAGTCATTGTTTTGAAAGAGTTCTTGATTTTACCAATGAAGACCATTCTTTCCAAGGCTAAAGAGAAATCCAAATCTAGCTAGGAATTGAGATGAGTCAAGAGATCACACACACACTATTGAGCAGTAATAAGCTTAGAAGTTGAATAAATGCATTGGTGTGTTGGTGTGAGTGTGAATCTGAATTGTTAGCCCATTGAGAAAATGTTTGAGTGAGTATCGTAGAATTGAAGTGTTGATTCAGTCATGGGTGTTGTGAATAAGTGTTTAGTTTGTTTGTCTTTGCAAGTGTCATTACTTGAGGACAAGCAATGGTTTAAGTTTGGGGGTGTGATAACTCATATTTATATGAGTTATTTATACCTCTAATCATTAAATTAAGTAAGTTCTCAAGTAATTTTAGTATAGTATTTAGTGTATTTATGTGAATATTAGGAAAGGAAGGGCTAAACTTCGCTTTGTTATGAATTTGGCACAATTGGTGCCCCTTGTGAATGTTTTGATGAATTTTGTGAAGTAGTGCGGTGTTTAGCGCTATAAGCGTCTGCCTAACGCTATAGCGTCAAGTATGATCACCGGTGAGCATCTTTAGGGAAAGTGCAATTTTGGCGCCAAGCTCATTAATCCAAGCTCCATATCTTATGATCACTGTGCGTGTTGACATGTGCGGATTTTATTGGATATGTGTGGACACTTGGCAATGCATGAGAAAGGAATAGTGGAGTTGGTGAAAAAGCAACTATAACCTTTCTTGACTTTTGAGGAGATTGTACCACATGCTAGCAAGGCTAGAAGATTTATGCTGATTTTTCCTTCCCCTTCCCACGGATAGTTGTTGTTAGAGATAGTTTTTTTAGAGAGAGTATTGATAGAGAGAGAAAGGGTGACACTTCTTCCTCTCCATTGATACCCTTAGAGCTTTTGTTATTTTTACTTTTCTTCTTTCGTATTTTTACGTACTTGATTCTCATGGTGTAAGGCTGATGATGAGCCATCTTAGCGTGGATGATTAGGGGACTTCAAGCTTGTATCTTTTGCACTTGTAATTTCTTTCTCACCTACGGTAATACAAGTAGTTTTATTTGTGTTATTTTGATGTTGCTCAACATGAGCTAAACTCCTTGAGTTGGGTTGCTATAGCTTGTAATGAACCATTAATGCTTCGTATATAATTTCTCACGTTTTGTGTTTTAATCCTTGTGTGATAACTCTTCCAAACTTGTTTTATATTTGGCCACGTAAAACTAGTACCTCTGTGGATTCGGACATGAACCATAGAGAGAACTCAAGGATTAATATAAATGATAAGGTTGGTTGAAGACATTTAATCAATTTTTGCTTCCTCTAGACATAGAAGTTGCAATAGTTTATAAAGCATAAGTTGTGGGATCTTTATTATACAGGGTGAACCTATTTAGAACCTAGACATAGGCATCTTGTAGTGAAACCACAGCGCTAGTGGATGAAAGGCACAAAATATTTGCAACAGTAGCTTAACGCTATAGCGTGTGACGTTATAACGTCTTGTTTTCGGGAATTTACATAGTGAAAGCAATCCAACTTATTTCTCTCATAGTACATTACTCTTTAACTTGTTACTTTAATCAACTCTTGTTCAACTGAACTTTGCTACTCAACTTATTTGCTACTTGTTCCTCTAAGTTAATTCCTTTTTAAACTCTAAAATTAATATCAATCCCTGTGGAGACGAATTTTACTTATCATTATATTACTTGTTGCGATTGTGTACACTTGCACAACTACTTTTCGCACAACAAGGACCACTCGGGGTCTGGGATCAGCTCGGTGATCTGTGATGCGATACGGGATCAACGCTTAGAGCTTTGATCTTAGAGGAACAAAATATGGGTATCGACACTTGAAGTCGATTCAGAGGCAATACATCATGTAATGGACATACAACGCCAATAATACATGCACATGCAATAGGTGATTTTTGGTGGGGTGATGGATGAAATAGGTGATTCCTTTCTCTTTTTGTTTTTTTTTTTTTTTTTTTTTTTTTTTTTTTATTTTGCTTTTTGCTTTTTTTGCTTGCTTTTTTATTTATTTATTTGATGGATGCATGAAGTATGAATGTTAATATGATGCAAATGAAATGTTTGAATGCAAATGCTATGGTGCATGGTGTGATGATATGAAATGGTGATTGAGTGCGTGAAACATTTTTTGTGATGATGAGATGTGAGACTTTGGATGCGAGAGGCGGAGATGAATATTGATAATTCTTTGGAAAGACTAGATTTGATTCAAACTTGGCAATCTCAAGGTTGTTATTCTGAGACAACGATGTGAAAAAGTACTTGCAAGCTCGCTTCTTTTTCTCTTCCATTATGATGCCCCCTGATGACCGAAATTTAGGCCCACACAACTAAATAAGTGGATTTCCAACATCATATGATCAACTTGTGTTTTCTCTCTCTAAAGCATTGTTTTGTGAAGATGTATAGTAGTGCGAATATAGATGAATGAGTCAGTTAACTTGGGGTTCTAAATACCTAGGGTGCGGACATTTGTGGCACGTGAAGGGGTGAATGACAAGTTTTGGGTAAAGTCATGAAAGGTGGGCTTCCCAAGCCAAGAAATGCGGGATTGCCCCAATTTAGACTTGATGACAGTGAGTGAATAACTTGCCTTTGTCTAGTGATGACAATAACTAGGGGACAGAGGAAATGATGAGCTAGGAATGCCCCGACTTTGGAGTGAAAGGTGGAAAGCAATGGGCTTCATCTCAACACATGGAGTTTGGTGTTGCCCCATTTATGGTAAGGGACGAATTGCCCGACTAGAGTAGCAACATATAGGGTAATGAGTTGAGAAATTGCCCCGGTATGGCTTTGTTGATGTGGATATAACAAGGGGATGAGGTGGGTGTATGGTGAATGTCCCCATTTGTAGGTGGAGTGAAGGGTGATAGGTTGCCCCACTTGATAATGGGAATTCGGGACGGTTGTTTTGGTGAGGTTGTGGAAAGTGGCGAGTTAGGGTAATGGGTTTTGGAGTTTGTGCGGTATGGCAATGGGGTGGGTGTGGCATGACAACTGCACAAATTTCCCCAAGTTCGAATGGAATGGGTGGTGAAAGGATGCCCCTATAGGATATAGGTGGCGATCCTAGTATAAACTTTTGGTTACCTTTAAAATGTCTCTCGACTACAATAGTCTTGAGTTTGCTATGATGAAAACTACACTTGGTGATCACTAGACCTTGTCTTAGTATAAGCTGTAACTTGAATGAATCTTGTGGTGCAAGCCTTTTGATTTTTCTTTTCCTTTGAGTTTTTTTTTTTTTTTTTTTTGAGATATATTTTTTTTGAGCAAACATATTATAAATAAATAAACTTACTTGTCCTGAAATTAAAACTTTGAGAAAACAAAAGCAATCGATCAATGATCGGAATGAACTCAGAGAGGTTGTAATGTGGCGGTGGTAATGATTTATGAAGGAAGGGATAATTGGGCTCAAAGAGGTGTTTGATGATTGATGGGACAAATGATTTGGTGATGTAACTTGGCTAATGGGTGATCATTTATGAAGAAAATGGTTTTTAGGCTCAAAGGAGTGTTTGAGATTTTATTGAGTAATTGATGTGCCTCATGGTTGGATGGACTTGTTTAGGATTTTAACGTGGCTAAGGGTTTATGGAGGATATTGAGGTTAAAGGAAGTGTTTGAGGATTTATTTTAGACAAGGATTTCTTATGCATTTAATGGTAAGAAGTATCGACTCATAATTGTACCACTTTTGCTTTTTTCGTGGTTTTTCGATCCTCATTTTGGATTTTTTTTTTTTTTGATTTTTTTCTTTTCTTTTTTCTTTCTTTTGAGTGACTTAATAAAAATGATACACCATTTTTATGTGGAATTGATCCTTGTCTAGGGTGATTGAGAGATTTTTGGGATATCTTGGCTTAAGGTGGGTGGCAAAGGATTTTTGAGGATATGGGAAGATGGTTCAACTTCATTTCAGAACATGATTGCTAGTTTTCTCAAAAATTAACTTAAGGACAATAATTTACTTATTTACAAAATATTTGCTCTTTTCTTTATTTTTTTTATGCCCTAATTTTTGCTTAGGCCGCTCTTACGAGTTTTCAACCTAACGGGCCTTTTTGAATTTTTTTGTAAAGGACTTGCACCAAGGGAATACAACGTCGACAAGGTATTTTAGAGATCACAAATTTGCCCAGTGTGAGGGCCTAAAGTGTTATTTCACTAGGGAACCAATCGTAAACGTCAACTATGTCTTGATGTGGGGAGTATGTACTTTATGGGTGGTCGGGGTGGGATTAGACTTTGTGAGGATGATGGTAAGGTAGGACGCTAAGCGACTCGGACAAAAATGAACACACATGTTACCCAGTCACTACACAAATGCTTCATAGAGAGTTAACATTCAAAACATGATAGAAATTTTTGATGGGCATTTCGGTCATTTATCATGGGATGGAAGAGATGCAACGTTTGGTTAAAATGTGAGCAAGCTAAAAATTTGAAAAACTGAGTGACTTGAAACACCTTGAGCTTGCAACGAAGTATGACTAAACTCTTTCAAAAGAATTATTTATCTCACAAGAATGCCTCACCTCTCATCACAATTTTTCTCTCAAAATTATGTTTTTTTCGTTTTTTATAATACATGATGTAAGTATGCAAATGAATGAATGCGCATGAAATGAGAATGCGAATGAATGTATGTGAAATGCGAATGTGATGTATGTGTATGAAATAATGATATATGATTTTATTCGTCATGTCGGGGAATTATAAACTTTTCATTGGAGAGTAAAGTACAAAATTTAATATTGACTTTAGCGTGCACGGCTTCTCTCCAAGGTAAAGATTTAAATTTCCACGACGGTCATAAAAGTGCATGCAACAATAGATGTTTATTTCTTTGTATGCATGTGGTATGTTTCCTAAAAGAGTAGTAAAAATGATTTTTGTCCTTTTTGATTATTTTTTTATAGAAGACGGTATGCATAAATATTTGTTTGAATGCGAGGGTATAAAGCTCCTTTGTGACCCTAGAAATGCATCTTACAGAGTTGGTCTAAGGTTTCTTTTATAGTGAACCTCACGGGGATAGTTCTAAAGAATCCTACACATGGTCCCTAGAGCCAAGGACTCCAGATCAAGAACATCGACCCAGCAATAGGCAAGCTATTAGAAGGGATAGCATCCTCAAAAGGAATCAAACTCTAGGTGAGATTTTCGTGACCACCCAACGAGACGTACGTCCTGCAGGCCATCACTACGCAATCTCGTTCTAACTTAGGTTTATGCTCGTGTAATAGGGTAGAGGACTCACATGTGTGCGTAGTGTAATTGTGAAGTGTGTGTAGGAGCAAATTAAAAACAACCCAAAAGTCGCAAGCAGACAAACAAACATATATACAAATATCGTCCCTCTATCTAGGGTTCATAAATTCACAAAAATAAATAAATAAATAAATAAATAAAGGAAGGGTAAAAATTAAATTAATCCTAAATAAATAGACTAGGTTTTGACTCTCTAAAAAGTTAAGTCCCCAGTGAAGTCGCCAGCTGTAGTGACCGAAAAATCCGGGAAAGGATCCTTCGAAAGGTTCTTAGGAAGCCGCCACCAAATTTTAGTTTAAGGGCAAATTCGGAAAATCCCTTTTAGTTTTTGGATAAGGCAAGTTTAAAGGTTCGGGAGTCGTTATGCGTGGGGAAGGTATTAGCACCCCACGACATCCTTCGTCTAATTATTTATGGTTTATTAATATTTACCATTTTTATTTATAGTGAAAAAGACTTAATTAAATTTTTAATTTTTAGTGCTTGACAAGAGTGGAGTCTTGCTCCTACGTACCTCCGGATGCAATGGAGGAATCAAAGCTACGTAGTTCTTCCTGAAAAAGGTTTGTTGGTTGGTGTTTTTTTAGTGTAGGGGTCCTAGGACTCCTTGAGCTATCTGACTCATCGATTCCTAGGACGACTAACCCGGGATTGTACAACCGACTTAGTCCCCTACCTTTTGAAAGTATTTTTGAGGTTTTTTGAAAGAAGTTTGTTTGATGTGAGGTGAGTTGGTTTTAGAATAGGTATTCTAGAACTCCTGAATCTGCATGACTCATTAGTTCTAGAACATTGACTAACCTTGGTTGTACAACCGACTTAGTCCCCTATTTTTAGGAAAAGTGATTTATTTATTTACTTATAAGTTTTTAGGATTCTTGAATCTGCATGTACTCATTTTGGTCTAGGATGATGACTAACTTAGGTTGTACAACCGACTTAGTCTTTTATTTGATTTTGAAGAAATAAACTAATTTGTGCATAAAAAAAAAGACAAAAGCGATAATTAATAAAGACTAGGCTAAAAATAAATAAATAAATAACTATATACATAAATAAATATGAATAGATATATAAATAAACAATAAACAAATAAATAAATAAACAGATTATATTATAAATAAATGATAAATAAATATGTACATAAAAATAAACAAAATAAATACAAAACTAACTCGACTAGACGCAGTGCCGAACAGGATCGTGAGCAATCGACC
Source organism: Oxytropis ochrocephala (assembly GCA_020916435.1). NCBI lineage: Eukaryota > Viridiplantae > Streptophyta > Magnoliopsida > Fabales > Fabaceae > Oxytropis > Oxytropis ochrocephala. Next base: position 6,304,073 of record CM037091.1, on the reverse strand, counting down.
AGGTCAATCACGAACTGGACTCTATCTGGTCCATTTTGACCCCAAGACCGCAGGAATCGCTTTGAGAATCGAAAAGCCGACTCAAAACGTCCAAATGATCAAAGACGCGGTTTTTAGTGAAATGAGCGCGAATGCTTTGACCCAAAAGATCACTTAACCCGCCAATGATCCCCCTCTAATCTTCACCTCTCAACCCCTTTTATATCCAATTGCTAGGGAGCTCTTGTTTCTTGTGAGCAATGTGGGACTAAAACAAGTAGTAGAAAGCAATTCCCCTTTAAAACACAATTCCGTTTTTCTCAAACTGTCACCGTAAAATTGCGATTCCGGATTCGTTAACCGTTGGATCGTCTTTCTTTTTTTTGACAGTAGGTTCGTGAGACATATATCTACGCTTTCACCGCTCGGATCGTTGAAACGAGGTCTGATGAGAGAGAAATTGCCTTCGCAATAGCTGCAGTTTTTGGTCCGTTTTTCTCAAACCTCTCATCGTAAAAAGTGCGATTCGGATTCGTTAACCGTCGGATCGTCTTCATTTTTTGACAGTAGGTTCGTGAGACATATATCTCCACTTTCACCGTTCGGATCGTCGAAAAGAGGTCCAAGGAGAGAGAAATTTCCTTCGCAATAGAGCTGCAGATTTGGGTATTTCATTTTTTGTTCTTATTTTGTAAGCTCTTATGCTTTGCTTCACTTGCTTTTTCAATTACTCAAAGAGGGTCAAAAGGAAATAACATGTGGGATGATTGACCAAGAATCAAATCATGCATCTTTATATTAATTGTGGTTGATATGCACAAGTTACTTATCTTTTACTTGAGTACATAGAAACGTTTGTTGCACATACACTACTTAATAAAATAAAATAAAAATATTACAATGATAAGAACTCGGACAAAATTGGGGTATAACAATTTTCCTTTTCTTTTTCTTTTTCAGTATTGTGGAAAAATCATATATACTAGAGGGACAGAGGCTTTGGTCAATAGTTAACTTAACTCTATTGAAGTTTAAATGGGATCAAGAGTGCTTCATCCGCTCTCGGCTTGATCCAGAAGGGTTTATTATTTGAAAAGAATGTCTGCTTTTAAAATGTTTTCAGCCATTTTTTCCACTTTGTAGCAGTCATATTGCACTATGAAACAGGGCTAAATAATAGGCTAGTGCTCTAAATAATAAGTTTTTTTTTTCAAAAACATTGAAAAAAAAATCAGGCGGGCCGGACCGCCAACTCGCCAGCCCATCACTTAGCGGGCCGGGCCAGTCTTTTGCACTCGCATTTTTTGGCGGGCCAACTCGCCCCGCCCCGTTTTTAGCGGGCCGAAGGCAAAACGGGCCGGGCCGGGCCATTTTGCCATCCCTACTTTGAGTGCAGTATGTCCGGTCGAGCCTTCTAGATACTGGTCAGTCCGGTTGTGAACAGTAAATAACCTAAAATGTGTTCTAGTTTGGTATTTTTAATTTTTTTATCCTACATGCATTTTTTGCATAATTTTTGTTGACCAATTTTTGTTTATATGAGTATAGAAATATCGGAATGAGGTGTATGACTATGAAAACTAGTAGGATACCCGTGCATACGCACGAGTGCTGCCAACGAACTTAGACATAATTTAAAAAGTCTGGACAACACCTCGTGAAAAAAAGACAAATTTAAAGTAATTAAAAAATGAGTCTCAAATAAAAAATTAGATAAATATTAAAATCTAAAAATGTAAAAGTATCATTTAAAAACAATCTGTGCATTTATCATGTGTTCTTTTATATATTAGTGTCCAGTGTTGTTATCTCGTGTTTTTTTATATATCAGTGCAGTTATCTCGTGTTTTTACATACATCATTGCAATTATCCCGTGTTTTTTTTATATTTCAATAAAGTTATCCCGTGTTTTTTAATATATCAGTGAAGTTATCTCCTAGTTTCAATTGATTATTTTAGTTGATTAATAGATTATAGTAGACAGTAACAAATAGATGGTAGATTATCAAATATTTAAGTGAAGTGTTTTTTATATATCAGTGCAGTTATCACGTGTTTTTATACATATCATTGCAGTTATCTCGTTTTTCTTACATATTAGTATAGTTATCCCATGTTTTTTTTGTATATCAGTGCAGTTATCTCATAGTTTCAATTGATTATTTTAGTTGATTAGTACATTATAGTAGATAGTAAAGATAGATAGTATATTATCAAATATATCAGTGCAATTATCCCGTGTTTTTTTTATATATCAGTATAGTTATCCCGTGTTTTTTATATATCAGTACAGTTATCCCGTGTTTTAAATATTAATCAGTAGTTGAAATAGTCATTAAGTTTTCCTTTTTTGTCCATATTAATATCGTATTTTTTTATATATCAGTGAAGTTATCCCCGTGTTTTTATACATTAGTGCAGTTATCTCGTAGTTTAAATTGATTATTTTAGTTTATTAGTAGATTTGATTTGATTTGAATTTTGAAATTTGAAAAAAAAAAAGAGTGGAAAGTTAAAAAAAAATGGGAGTGAGAAGAAAGTGCATTTGGAGAAGAAATTTAAAAAAAAATGTGATAGTAAACTATAATGTTCCCCTTAGTTAGATAAGTTGTCAAATAAATAGAAAAACTTGTTTGAGTAATTTAAGTATGGTTTGTTTGTATAAATAGACATTAGATTAGATTAGTAGATAGTGGGTAAACAAAGTTGGTGAGTTTGATTTGAATTTTGAAAAAGAAAAGTAAGAGAAAGTAGGAAAAAAGTGGAAGTGAGAAAAAAATGCATTGAGAGAAGAAATTTGATAAAAGTATGATAGTAAATTACAATGTTGTCTCGAGTTAGATGAATTGTCAGGTTTGTTTGAGTAATTTAAATGTGGTTTGTTTGCATAAATAGATTAAGTGTGGTTTGTTTGTATAAATAGATAAATAGATATTAGGTTAGATAGTAAATAAGAGTAAATTGTAGATTATTTAATATTAATTTAATTATATTAGATTATATAGTGGATTAAAAAAAATTGGAAAAATAAATATTTTTAAATAAAGGGTGTGGGGGCCACTAATAATAGATGTGTAAGAAGTTAGAAATATTGGAAAATATGAGATTGAAAGAGAGTGGGTGAGAAAGGAAGCGAAAATAAAATTAAAAAATGATAAAAAAAAAAAAACAAAACTGGTGATGTGTCAAAAAAGTAAGATGTCTAAAATTGTAATTTTTAAGTTGTTTGTATAAAAAGATAGTAGGATACCCGTGCGTATCACGTTCTTTTTTATGAATGAACTTAGACACTATTTAAACAGTCTAAACATTACCTGTGAAAATAAAAACAAATTTAAAGTAGATCAAAAAGTAGTTTCAAATAAAAAATAGATAAATATTAAAATCTAAAAATGTAAAAGTATCATTTAAAAATGATTGTGCATTTATCATGTGTTTTTTATATATTAGTGTAATATTTTTTATATATCAGTGTTGTTATCCCGTGTTTTTCTATATATCAGTGCAGCTTATCCCATATTTTTATACATATCATTGCAGTTATCCCCGCATTTTTTTATATATCAGTGCAGTTATCCCGTGTTTTTTTATGTATCGGTGCAGTTATCTCATAGTTTCAATTGATTATTTGAGTTTATTAGTAGATTATAGTAGATAGTAAAGATAGATAGTAAATTATCAATAAGAAATATTTGTCCTGTGTTTTTTTATATATCAGTGACAATTATTGGTCGTTTTTAGGTATTAGTGACAAATATTTGTCATGTGTGTTTTAAATATTAATTTGTTTAAATAGTCATTAAGCCTTCTATTTTTTTTTAGATAGTAGGTTTATAAAAGTCTTCAAAAATTATAATTATCAATGACAAATATTAATCCTGTGCTTTTTATATATCACTGCAGTTATCTCGTGTTTTTTTATATATCAGTGTTGTTATCTCGTAATTTCAATTGATTATTTTAATTCATTAGTAGATTATAGTAGATAGTAAAAGTTAGATAGTAAATTATGAATAAGAAATATTTATTTTATAATAATTAGTAGTTTAAATAGCTATTAAGTCTTCTTATTTTTTAGATAATACATTTATAGTAGTCTTAAAAAATTAAAATTATCAATGGAAAATATTAATTTCGTGTTTTTTTATATATCACTACATTTATCCCGTGTTTTTTTATATATCAGTGCAGTTATCTCGTAGTTTCAATTGATTATTTTAGTTGATTAGTATATTATAGTAGATACTAAAAGAGTTATAGTAGATTATCATTAAGAAATATTTGTTTTAAATATTAATCAGTAGTTTAAATAGTCATTAAATCTTCTTGTTTTTTAGATAGTAGGTTTATATTAGTCTTCAAAGAAGTTAATTATCAATGACAAATACTAATCCTGTGTTTTTTAGATATCAGTGCAGTTATCCCGTATTTTTTTATATATCATTGCAGTTATCTCGTAGTTCTAATTGATTATTTTAGTTGGTTAGTAGATTATAGTAGATAGTAAAATATAGATATTAGATTATCAATAAGAGGTGATAGTAGATTATCAATAAGAGTGTAAACAAATTTCGGAGAAAAAAGAGAAGATAATTAATTTTAGGAGAGTAGTATTTGTTTAAATTTAGAAATTTAGTTAAAAAAAACTAAAGTGAAGCGATAATAGAAAGAGAAGAATTGTTTATGGAAAAATAAAGGTAAAGTAAAAAGAAAAGAAAGTAAGAAAGAATGTAAAAGAAAATTGAAAGGGAGTAAAATAGTGTAAGAAGAAAGAGAAAATGAGGAAGAAATAGAGTGTAAGAGAAAAGTGAAAAGAAGGAAAGAGAGTGTAAGAAGAAAAACTAAATGACTTATTTACCCTCAAAAAATCAAGGTGTCAATGTTTCAAAGAAACCCAATTGATATTTTCAATTGTGGTTTCTTTGTATAAATATAGTAGGATAGGATACCCGTGCATACGCACGAGAGCTGTTGTGTTCTTTCTATGAATGAATTTAGACATAATTTAAATAATCCGAACATTACCCCGTGAAAATAAATACAAATTTAAATAAGATAAAAAGTAGTCTCAAATAAAAATAGATAAATATTAAAATCTAAAAATGTAAAAGTATTATTTAAAGACAACTGTTCATTTATCCCGTATTTTTTATATATTAGTGCAGTGCTTTTTTATATATAAGTATTGTTATCCCGTATTTTTTCATATATCAGTGCAGCTATCTCTTGTTTTTATTTATATTATTGCACTTGTCCCGTATTTTTTTATATCAGTGCAGTTATCCCGTGTTTTTTTATATATCAATGCAGTTATCTCATAGTTTCAATTGGTTATTTTCATTGATTAGTAGATTATAGTAGATAATAAAAGATAGATAGTAGATTATCAATAAGAAATATTTATCTTGTGTTTTATATCAGTGACAACTATATGTCCTTTTTTTAGGTATTAGTGACAAATATTTGTAACATGTGTTTTAAATATTAATCAGTAGTTTAAATAGTGATTGAGTATTCTTGTTTTTTAGATATTAATCTCGTGTTTTTTTATATTTCAGTGCAGTTATCCCATATTTTTTATATATATCCGTGCAATTATCTCGTAGCTTCAATTGATTACTTTAGTTGATTAGTAGATTATAGTAGATGGTGAGAAAAGAAAATGCGATTATCCGTTGTTTTTTTATATATAAGTGCAATGTTTTTTTATATATCAATGTTGTTATCCAAAGTGTTTTTTTATATATTAATACAAATTTATCCCGTGTTTTTATATACATCATTACTGCTTATCCCGTGTTTATATATATATATATATATATATATATATATATATATATATATATATATATATCATTAAAGTTATCCCATATATTTTTATATATCGTGTGTAGTTATCTACCGTGTTTTTTATATATCAGTGCTTATCTAATAGTTTCAATTGATTATTTAGTTGATTAGTAGATTATAGTAGATAGTAAAAAATAGATAGTAGATTACCAATAAAAAATATGTATCCCGTGTTTTATTATATATCTGTGACAACTATTTGTCCTTTTTTAGGTATTAGTGACAAATATTTGTCACATGTGTTTTAAATATCATTTAGTTGTTTAAATAGTGATAAAGTCTTCTTGTTATTTTTAGATATTAATCTCGTATTTTTAATATATCTATGCAGTTATGTCGTAGTTTTAATTGATTATTTTAATTGATTAGTAGATTGTAGTAGATGGTGGGAAAAGAAAGTGGGTGAGTTTAGTTTAAATTTTGAATTTAAAAAAGTAAGTAGGAGAAAGTAGAAAAAAAGTGGGAGTGGGAGAAAGTGTATTGGGAGAAGAGATTTGAAAAAAAGTGTGATAGGAAATTACAATGATACTCTTAGTTAGATGAGTTGTCAAATAAGTAGGGAGGTTAGTTTGAGTAATATAAGTGTGGTTTGTTTGAATAAATAGATATTAGATATTAGATAGTGGGAAAAGAAAGTGGGTGAGTTTAGTTTAAATTTTGAAATTTGAAAAAAGTAAGTAGGAGAAAGTAGAAAAAAAGTGGGAGTGGGAGAAAGTGTATTGGGAGAAGAGATTTGAAAAAAAGTGTGATAGGAAATTACAATGTTACATTTAGTTAGGTGAGTTGTCAAATAAGTAGGGAGGTTAGTTTGGGTAATATAAGTGTAGTTTGTTTGAATAAATAGATATTAGATAGATTAGATTAGATTAATAGATAGATAGATTAGTTAGATATTAGATTAGATTAGTTATCCCATGTTTATATCAGTGCAGTTATCTCATAATTTCAATTAATTATTTTAGTTGATTAGTAGATTATAGTAGATAGTAAAAGATATATAATATATTTTCAAATATATCAGTGCAGTTATCCGGGTTTTTTTTTTTATATATCAGTATAGTTATCTCGTATTTTTATATATTAGTACAGTTATCCTGTGTTTTTCATATATCAGTACAGTTATCCCGTGTTTTAAATATTAATCAGTAGTGGAAATAGTCATTAAGTTTTCCTTTTTTTTGATATATTAATATCGTATTTTTTATATATATCAGTGAAGTTAGCCCGTTGTTTTTATATATTAGTGCAGTTATCTCGTAGTTTAGATTGATTATTTTAGTTTATTAGTAGACTTGATTTGATTTGAATTTCGAAATTTGAGAAAAAGAAGAAGAGGGGAAACTTAAAAAAAATGGGAGTGAGAAGAAAGTGTGTTGGGAGAATAATAAATTTGAAAAAGAATGTGATAGTAAATTACAATGTTTCCCTTAGTTATATGAGTTGTCAAATAAATAAGGAAACTTGTTTGAGAAATTTAAGTATGGTTAGTTTGTATAAATATATATTAGATTAGATTAGTAGATAGTGGGTAAAGAAAGTTGGTGAGTTTGATTTGAATTTTGAAGAAAAAAAAAGTAAGAGAAAGTAGGAAAAAAGTGGGAGTAAGAAAAAAATGCATTGAGAGAAGAAATTGGATAAAAGTATGATAGTAAATTACAATGTTGTCTTTAGTTAGATGAATTGTTAGGTAAATAGGGAGGTTTGTTTGAGTAATTTAAATGTGGTTTGTTTGCATAAATAAATTAAGTGTGGTTTGGTTGTATAAATAGATAAATAGATATTAGGTTAAATAGGATTAAATTGTAGATTATTTAATATTAATTTAATTATATTAGATTATACAGTGGATTAAAAAAATTGGGAAAAAATATTTTTAAATAAAGGGTGTGAGGTAATAATAGATTTGTAAGAAGTTAGAATATTGAAAAATATGAGATTGAAAGAGAGTGAGTGAGAAAGAAAGAAAAAGTAGAATTAAAAAATGATAAAAAAAAAAAACTGATGATGTGTCAAAAAAGTATAAGATGTCTAAAATTGTAATTTTGTAAGTTGTTTGTATAAATAGATACTCCCTCCGATCCACAATATAAGAGATAAAACACTTTTTAGGTTCATTCAATAAATGATGTATCTAATTTATATTAAAGACTTGATACATCATTTATTGAATAAACCTAAAAAGTGTTTTTTCTCTTATATTGGACCAGAGGGAGTATTAGATTAGATTTATGATACAAGAGATAATATTCATTTTATTTTGTGTCTAAATTTCAGATATTTGGAAAATTTTGCACGTAGCTATAATAAATTCTCTCACTGAAATCGTGCTGTTTGTACATAAGTATCTCTTGCTTCATACGTTTCCATGTTACTTCTACCGAGTGGTGATATATGTTCTGTTCTGATGGAAGGGAATTTAGATTGTCAGATCAACAAATGATACTACAACCACGCGTCAGTTATGGAAGGACACTACACTACGCAGTATCGGAATTGGATTGTCTAATTTCATTTTGTCTACCTTTCTCTAACTTTAGACAAAATGAGAAAGAAAATAATGAGAGAGATAGAGAGATGGTAGAGAAAGGTAGGAAAAATGAAGTTAGACAATCAATGCCCCCACAGTATCTAAGTTTGTGTGATATGATTTCTATGCCTGTTTGTTGTCTTCGTTTTTTATGTCAGCGTGATTTGTGACATTGCATGTCCATAAATCAATCAACACAATGAAGCTCAAATAAGTAGTCTTTGAGAGGAGCATATAAGAACATCGGATCGGTGCTTAAGGCTTAAATAAGTGTTCTCTGTTTCAAGTCAAACAGAGAGGTTGGGTGAAGTGGTAATGGGTAGATGATCTATCTAATTAGGTGTTAAATAAGTGTATCAAATATAGAATGATGATCTAGAAGTAAAGGTTAGGATATTCTATATTTTGTTTTCATTATGAGTAAGTGCTATATACAGTCACATAATGTAATGAATGATACACAAGAAAAATACTACTTCCGTCTCATTAATTTTATACGTAGTTTGTTAAGAGTCCCACAATAGATGGGATATGACCTGAAAAAAGTTTATAAATGGGTGACATTCCTCACCTTACAAGTCGGTTTTGTGGGGTTGAGTTAGGCCTTAAACCACATTCTAAGATGGTATCAGAGCCAACCCAAGATCCGTTGGGCCACCCGCTATCGGGCCACTCGGGTCACGCTCCAGTTGTCCAGTCATGGGCGTGAGGGGGTGTTAAGAGTCCCACATCGGATGAGATATGGCCTGAAAAAGAGTTTATAAGTGGGTGGCATCCCTCACCTTACAAGCCGGTTTTGTGGGGTTGAGTTAGGCCTTAAACCACATTCTAAGGTTGTGTAACATATTAAGAAAAATGATTAGTAGTCTAAATTTTATAAAAAATGTTGTCTAAATTACCATTTAACCATTTATCTCTCTACATAGAAAAACATGAATCATTTATTAAATGTAAAAAGTTGTCATGATTAATAAGGGCAATAGTGGAAAAACATGTTAGATACTTTTTTAAAAATGTAAAACATCAATTAATTTGTGACAAATTGATTTTGCTAAAACAACTTATAAAATGCGACGAGGTACTACTATGAAAGAAGACTTAGCTTGTTAGCATTTAGTTTTAGTAATTTTTCTTTAGTATTTTTGTAGTTTTAGCAATTCCTTCGTTTAATCCTATTTTTGGTAGTCATCAATCCTACTTATAGGTAACTCTTTCCATAATTCATCTTTAATAAAAGTACTAGATGTTATGACTTAAGTGTTTGAGCAGAGCTCAACGCAAAAGATTACTAGTTCATTAATTAGGAAATCCTCATGGCTTCATGAGTTTGAGTATCATATTGAGTTTTTTTTATCTATTTGAATGGGACTTATAACATTATCGCATCGCTTATTACATTTGTCACTTCTTGCTCTCTTTCCTCTATTTCTCTCCAGGATGGCAAAATGGTGGGTCAGAGGCAGGTTTTGCCTCCCTGGCCTTGCCCCTTATCTTTGGTGTGGTCCAGTTTTTCACTTCCCATCCCCGCCTCAAACGAGACAAGATTTTTTCCGCTTGTCCCCTATTCTGCCACTTTTTATATAAAAGTTAAAAATTCATATTTATGATAATTATTATAATAAAATTATAATTATTATACATGGTAAAATGAAGTTAAAAGTATTAAAATAGATTTTTCTATTGAAAAAAGATCAATTAATAATAAACTAAATATATGAAACAAAATGGATGAGTATATATGCATAAAATAAAATAAATTAAACTAATAATTAATGTTAGTCAAGTGGGTTCGGGACGGAGGCAGGACAGGTATCGACATCCTCAAACCCACCACGCCCTCAGTCAAAGCGGGTTTCCCCGACAAACTCGAGTCGCGGTCGAGTGGGTACCCACAGGGTCGAGTTTGGTTGCTATCCCTAAATGTAAAATAGGATTAAGGCGCCCAAGAAACATTTTCCAACAATAAAATCTCAATCAACTTACCAACTTTTTTTCTCTAGTATATAAATGTTCAATTTTGAATTCTATTGGAATGTGACAAGAACTAGGGCGATACCAAAGTATTGTACCTGTTATACATGTTGCTTAGGTTGTTTTTCCAAATTATATGACAGGATACCTAAGTTCTAAACGGGTTCGGTACTAAGGTACCGAACTTGTATTTTAAAATGCAAAATACAAATCCGGTATCAAAGTACTAAACCGGTTCAGAACTTCGGTACTGTACGTTTATCAAATTGTACAAAATCCTGTTTTAACAAGTTTTTTTTCTTTCTGTTTTTAACAAGTTTAGGGTATATGATTGAGGAAACTACTCCAAGACCACCAACAAATAGTGTACCAGACCCGGACTACTTTATTAATATGTTTGGTGGATTCGAGAAATACAGCAAGATGTTGAAATTGTTGATTGGTGGACAAAGAAATGTTAGGTATAATTGGACGACTATCTCAGATGCAGTGTACTTGATCACTAATAGATATCAGGTCGTTCTTGTATGTTGGTTTGTTAGTGGGTCTTATACAATTTTCTCCTTTCTATGTGCACCATCCAAAAGTAGCCATTTGCTCAACATTTGTTACGTACATTATATAGATCACTTTGTGCAGGTATGGGTCGCACAAATTATAATTCATTTCAATATTTTCGAGGGTTAGTTAACATAGTTATTGTGTTGTCTTTGTAGGTATTTATGAAGGATAGCAACTTACTACCCCCGTCTGATCCAGTATGGCATGCTAATTGGTCGGACATTGAACATGATTGGGAGAAGCCATATGTTGGTCGCATGCAAAAATGAAGGTTGTTGGTTGCAGAGATAAAAAGTCTGGTTATGTAGACTTAGTTGACATTTAAGAGGATTGATTATGTTTTCCACATTGTTAGTGTTAATTTAATATTTGCCACATCATTATTGTTAGATGAATATTTACCATATGTTTATTGTTACTTGAATATTTTCCATATTATTTGGTATTATATAATAGAATATTGTTAATTTAATAGTATCAATAGGAAACCTGAAAACTGTGACTCAGTTTGTTATGGAGTCATGGTCAATAGGGTTATTGGGCCTTTTGTTTGTGAGTTTGTTAAATAAAATGTAGTGTCAATTAAAATATTAGGAGGTAGTTTATTATGCATCTGGAGTTTGTTATCTATTTTCGCATCGTATCGCATAATTGTATACTTGGTATCAAAGTACTGGACCAGTTCGATACTAAGAGGGCTATAAAGGTGAATAGTATTTTTGGATGATGCACATAGAAAGTACTGGACTAGTCAGATTAAAAATGCAGAGTCGAATGGGTTTATGAGTGTGGAAGGGTGAATAGTATTTTTGGGATTTTCAAAAATAAGGGGAGTGTTTGATAAGAATAAGTCGGTATCTCTATATATATGAAGAGGCCTTTGTTTTGTACCCCCACCACTTTCCCATCTACCCCACGTACCCTACCAAAATACCCTTCACTAAATCTTAAAATCTCAAAATATCCTCAGCTCAAAAAAATAATAATTAGAAATCGTATGTACCCCCCTAAATCGTATATACCAAATGTGGAGGTATATATGATTTGTAAAATTACAAAGTCATATTTTGGTATATACGATTGGTTTAAAAAAAAAAAAAAACCCTTTTCTCAAGGGTATTTTGGGATTTTCAGGGGTATGTGGGGGGTAGGGGATATTGGTGGGGATAAAAAAAACCATATGAAGAACACCTTAGTGAAAAGAAAGAGTCTGTTGGACTTCTTTTCCTTTTTGGTCCATTGGACCTAAAGATCCTTACATTATTTTAAAGGTTTTTTTTACCCCCACCCCTTCCCCATACCCCCACGCACTGATGAAAAGACCTAAATACCCCTAATATATTACAAAATCACCAAAATTTTACATTGTGTGACATATATACGTTTACCAACATACCACTCGAATATACCTTCTGAACGTGTATATATATATATATATATATATATATATATATATATATATATATATATATATATATATATATATATCATAAGTATATTAAATCGGGAGATTGCCCACTTAGGCATCCACATAGGACCAATAAAAAATGCCACACACATTTCCTAATAAATACGTGGCATTCCACATCATCATTTCGGTGCCACATATTGACCACATCCCCGTAACCGTGCCACTCTACTTCAATCTGACGGATCACATTGCACGAGATGACTTGAGAAAGTCGATCTCAACGGTGGAGGTTCTTTAAAATTTCGGCTCCTATAAAATTGGATTGTTAATTAATCACCATAAATGAAAATATAAACTACTCATTATGAGAATACAATTGTGTCTTAATTAGAATTAATGGGGAAAAAATGGCCATGGTTAACTCTAAATGTCCTGAACTAAATTATATTCACCTATTTATCAAGTCAAAGTAAAAATCTAAGTAAAAACTGACATGTGATACAATTACAATGTTGAATAAAATGTGGAATACAATTTGATTTCTTATGTTTTTTGCTCTCAAATGGATTGATCAATATGCGTAAGTTGACTCCTGAGTTTAACACCTGTAATATCAAATGATGGTGAGGAACCAATTGTAAGTATTTCCATATATATAATTTCTGAGGCTTTGTGAGTACTTAAACTCGATTTCAATCAATTTTAGGGGTGAAATTATTTCATAGAAAATAGAGACATAGCTATAAAAATCGTAAAATTGATCTCAGGTACAGATAAAAATGGTAAATTTGAAATGATCTTGCTATAAATTATTTTTACCATGGTGTAAATAATTATCATTGTAATTAAAATAACATTATTATCGCAAATTAATTTGACCAAATAATTTGAATCTCTACAATTTATTTTAATTAGGAGAGAAGGTTGTGAGATTTGTTATTTGTTGTTGATGAGTCATTTAATTTTTGGCAGTCAAAATACAGCCAGTGAATTGATGGAAAAAGTGTACATTGTTTTAATTAATTACCAAATCAATTAATTACCCTTCAGATTTATTTCATAATTTCTTGATGTGTCTTTGGATTATTTTTACAGTGTTGTAAATTAAATAATTATGAAATCAATTAAAATAAAATTACTACAGAAAATTACATTGCCCCAATAATACGGATCTCTTCAATTTTTTTAATTAGAAGAGAATGTTGTGTGATTTGTGATTTGCTGTTGATGAGTCATTCAAGTTGGGGCAGTTAATATACAGCTGGCGAATTACGAGGAAAGAAATTGTACCAAATTATAAACACTGTTCAAATTTTGTACCAATTTTTTTTTGATGTTTCATAACCCACTGAACGATTATAATTGAGTCTCAATAAGCACCAACACCAAAAGTACTAATTATCTCACCATATGAATTCACACAATCTTAAATATTTTTGAACTTTTGAATTTTCAAGAGGGAGGAATCACACTATCCTATATGGAGTAATTATATCAGCACTTATATTAATCTTAAACACATGTCCATTTTTAAGAATGAGAAATCGAGTTGCCTGAAGAGTTGTTTGAAGAACGGGTTAAAGACTCCGACGAAGTAAGGGCAGAAAGAGTTGAAGACTCATATGAAGAAAGGGTAGAAGAATATTTTAAATCGAATTCTAGAAATTCTCAGAAACCCAATGATGAAGTTTAATCTATTGCATGTCTTATAGATGCGGTTTTACAACCAAGAGATGAAAATGTTGTACGAGATATTGACTTAAACTTACGTGTTGATACCGAAATTGATTAGACTCAAAATTCAACTTCACAAACATGAATTCTAAGACACGTAATATATTTTGTAAGCAAATTTTCTATAGGATTAAACAATTGGATCAAAGTAACCGAATCAAACACATTACATACCACAACATAAAAATTATTATTAGAAAAATTCTCTACATAATCTATTAATTACAGATGACAAAGAAACTTAGCCCCACATGTACTCACTCGATCTCGGCCCAAGTTTGACGAGATAAACCTACCTTGACTTGGGTGTGGGTGGGTTTGGGGAGGTTGATACCCGACCCACCTCTGCCCCGAACACAGTCGACTAAACATTAATTATTACTTTTTTTCTTCTTATTCTATGCATATATACTCCTTCATTTTGTTTCATAGATTTTGTGTATTTTAAATTTTGATCTCTTTTCAATAGAAAAAGGTATTTTAATGTTTTTTATGATATTTTTATCAATAAGTATGATTTTATTATATTAGTTACCGCAAATATAAATTTTAATTTTTTTGTAAATAGTAAAAAATCCAAATTTAAAATACACAATTAATCTATTAATCTATTATTAGAACCAATGTCACTTTAAAAACGTGTCAATTCCAGATGTCTTCAATTTATCGCCTAAACATCTATTAATTATCCCTAATACTTTTTTTCTTTTTGTTTGTAAAAAACACTATTTTTTATTTTGCACTTTTTTTTTATCCAATGATTGGGAAGAATGCAATGCTTACGAAGGGAAGGATTCCAGATGGCAATGTCGCCGATGATATTTTTGATGCAAAGGAGACAGTTACAGGAGCCGACGATACAACAATTATGCAATATTTCAAATTCACGAAAAGAACAATATTTCCGTCCAGATATGTTGATACTAATAAGAAATTCAAACAATTATTCAAATACGTTAATTTTGGGGTTTATGATATCAAAGGGAACCTCTTTTCTCCATCACTTTTATTTCGATAAATTGTTTCACTCATTATTTCTCTTATCCCAAGAAAATTTTCATCACTCATTACTTCAATTTATATTTCTGACAAACTTTAATGATTTTTCGGGGACTGCGAGGATCTAGGGGACCAAGGACATGGACGGGAAAAGTTTGGGGGTGGAGACGGGGAGCGAGGGAGTACTCCTTACCTCCACCCCGTACCAATGTCATCCCTAAATCTAATATCGATTGTAATAAAAGTAGATTTTTTTAATAATGCAATAAAAGCAGCTACATGTGAAAGTTAATAAATTATATTATATATAATACAAATTTTTAATTTTAATAAATTTTTGCAATTGTAATTAGCCATTAGTTTTACCGCACCACTCTTACGACATAACATAAATTAGTTGGATCTAAAGTTTCTATAGACATCAAAATTAACCACAATATCTTGACATTACATCACCAATTATAAATATTAGAATACCAAAATATTTAAATAGTTATCCTATGATGATATAAAGCACATATTGTCAATAAAATATATTATCAGTTAGATTTTTAACAATATACATACATATATATATATATATATATATATATATATATATATATATATATATATATATCGTATTATATTTAACATTTAGATAATTTCATAATATTGTATACAAATGCAAGTAAGATGTCAAGTCATACATACTAGTATATATATATATATACACGAGCGAGCATTTTCAGCCCCAATCGTATATACGTGCCATCACACATATATACTGTAACACCCCAAAATTAATTAGATGAGTATTTAACTAATTTAATTAGGTGATTATTTAATTTACTTAATTAAGTGATTATTTGACTAATTTAATTAAGTAATATTTTGGTTGTCGATATTAAAATAAATATAGGGTAAGTAATTTAATTAAGGAGTAGTTGTAGTGAAGTTGAGTTTTAAAAATGATTTAAAATGAACTTTAGGTTATTTTACTTGCATACATACTGTCTTTGATAAACGCACCGTAGCACACATTTAACTTCGGCTAGTATTGTCAGATCACAGCCCAAACACACCATTGGGCTGGACCGAACCGACCCACCTCGCCCCCTGACTTCTTCTTCTTCCTCGCGATATTTATACGAAAAACGGCAAAGAAAACCCTCGCGCCGCTCTCTCTCAACCGCATGCGTTCTCACTCCTCCTCCACCACCGAACCCCAAACGTCACCTTCCCACTCGGATTTTGCCACCGATTCTCGCTTTTCTCGCCTTAGTTTCATTGTTTGGTGCTTCGCGCTGTCGATTGCGGACCACACCCGACCACCTTGGCGTCGTGATTCCACCACCTTAGGCACTCTGCGGTGTTTCGCTCTTGATACTCTCTACTGACAAAGACATCCGCAACACCAAAACGAAAAACAATGGCTTACAACGACAAATCTGCGAAATTTCGAATCATTGCGGTTACGATTTGCTTTTGGGATCAATAGTCGCTTTCTACATAATCACGATTGCCTTACACTAAGGTCGAAGAGAGTTTCAATGTTCAGCAATGCATGATATTCTTTATCATCGGCTTCAATTAGATAATTATGATCATCTCGAATTTCCTGGTGTGGTTCCTCACACTTTCATTGATTTGGTCCTTTGGATAGTTCGATTCATGTGTTCTCAAATCTGCATGAAATGTCATATGCGAACAATCCTCGCAAAATGCTCCGCTTCGGATAGTACTTCCCTTCGAAAACACGACTGATTAATCAAGTAAATATTTTCCCATTATTCTTTTTAGATATTTGACTGAATGTTTTTGTTTAATTATATGCTTTTGAGTCGACGACTATGCAATTGGATTTATAACATGCTCGAGAGTTCGTCATTGATTTTAGCTAATCCTGTTGGAACAAACTCGCAATCAAAGTTGGGGATTCTCATTTATATCTATAATAACTTGTATGATATGTGTTGTGTGTGGAATAGCTCTAGGATGGTTTGGTTGTATGAATTTTGTGTTAATCATTTGTTTGTTGTGGTATTTGATGATTAAATTGATAAATGCTATGATGCTTATGTTGGAAATAAACGTGTTGTGAAATATGCATGCCGTGTGTTTGATTAAATGATTCAATGTGAAGAAATATGAGAATGTGTGGTTTTAATGATGATGATTGATTGCCTAGTTGTGCCCAAAATTGTCTAAGTGATGCTTAACTCCTCAATTTTCAAAATAGTCCCTTAATTTGAACTAGTCCCTAGGTGTCAAAATAGTCCTTAGGTACTAAATTAATTTTGAGTGTGTCAAACCTTAGGAACTAAATTACTTTTGGGTGTGTCAAAGTGGTCCTTACGTGTTGAAAAGGTCCTTATGAGGTGTTTTGGTCCTTAGGTGGGATTTTAGTCCATGGTGTGAGATTTAAGTTAATAAATGAGGTGTGGTGGTGAGGTGATGATAAAGATGTGGGTTAATACTTGATGTGATAAATTTATGATGGTGTGGGCTTCGACCAAATATGTGGGTTAATACTTGATGTGATAAATTTATGATGGTGTGGGCTTCGGCCAAAGAGGTGGGTTAATACTTGATGTGATAAATTTATGATGGTGTGGGCTTCGGCCAAAGAGGTGGGTTAATACTTGACGTGATAAATTTATGATGTTGTGATGCATTGTCATGGTGTCACATAAATCATATGCATATAAAAGAGGTGGTATGACTTCGGCCAAAAGAGGTGGTATGGCTTCGGCCAAAAGAGGTGGGTACCCGACGGGGTTATTGAGGTGGTGATGGATCCACATGCATATTGCATACATGCATATACTCATACTTTCTTAGAAATTCTTGGTGATGCTCAGTTAACCCATTATTGTCGCTCCTTGGTATTATAATCGAATGATAAATGTCTTAATTGTTGTGGATTGATGTTTCTAGATGCTTCCCTCATATAATGCTTATCTTACTCGTTATTATTTATGTAAAGAGACTCACCCTACTACTTTTATGTTGCCTGCTCTCGTGGCAACGCCAGGTGATACTGAGTGAAGGTGTTCATGCCTTTTTGGGTCGTTTGTGTCAGCTCTGATTAGTAACACCAGGGACGGGAATTGTAGTATTGCCATTTTATTTTATGTAATAGACCGATTTGGATTATGTACTGAATATGTTAAACTTAGTTTTTACTCCGCTGTGTTGTAAAACTATTTTCTGGATTATTGTAAACTTAAGACAGGTTTTGAGGGTTCGCCCCATCTTGATATGATATATATTTCGCGCACTAGATGCGTTTGAGTTTTAAATGCTATTTTGTGATATTTTGATAAAATGTAGCACTCTCTTTGAGGTGCGTGGAAAAGTTTTAAAAACTCTGATCTTTATTTATTAAAATAGTAATTAATAGAAAGGGGTGTTACATTAGTGGTATCAGAGCAGTTCGGTCTGTCCGGCCAAGTTGTCGAGTCTGTTAACCCTCGAGTCTTGGTACTCGTTCTAAATCATAATTATGTTGCTGTTTATTACTGTTAACTTTGTTGGTTTGTTCATTCATCGACGTGCCTTGTGACTGAACTGTGTAACTGGTGGTTATAGCATTGATTTTGTCTGTTTGCAACTGTTGTTTGTATCATTAAGAGATGTGTGATTAAAAGAGTTCTAACGACGTCAAAGGAGTGAAAGTCGTGACGACGCCTTCGCACTCCGGACTGCGTTAAAAGTCTTTTAATGTGGTAGTTATAAATTGAAAGAAAGTAGTTTTTGTGACCTTAATTAGTTGGTTGCATGAGTAGGAGGGACTGATCACCCCAATCACTCATCCCCAATGAAAGAGGCGACAATAACTCATGGTTATTATTAAATTTGGATGCATGCACTAATTTAATTTGATTGATTGCTTGATTAGCTTGTTAGAATATAGAAAGTAACTTTTATATGACCTAACCGTGGTAAGTATACCCTGAACACTATTTGAAGATTGCTTGTTGAAAACTGTTGAACTTGATTGACGTCTCTGCTATAGGTTGATTGTTGCTGTGGTGTATAGGAATTTGAATTGACTTGTGCTTAATTGTTTCAAAGATTGTATGCCAAAATGAAATAATGTGTAATGCTATATTTCCGTTATCTCAATTAAAGTTGCATAACTTGAAGTTCTGACATTTTCAGTGTTTCAATTCGGCTTGTTTCGTGAGCATGATGTGTTTTGTCAAAATTAAATGATTAATTTCCTTACCTTCTTAGTGTATGTCGGAAGTTAAATTTTGAACTAATAGGTAGTTGTTTATACGGTTGCATGCTCGAGTGATAGTAAGGTTGGGGTTCCGTGTGGGTTCCTTTTGACAAAACTATAAATTACGTGGTTTTTCGAAAAGCGGTACTCGAAAAAAAAATTTTGTGCTATTAGGAATGAACGTAATGTAAAAGTTAGTGCTGAATTCTGTTTTCAAG
This sequence comes from Oxytropis ochrocephala, assembly GCA_020916435.1. Classification (NCBI taxonomy): domain Eukaryota; kingdom Viridiplantae; phylum Streptophyta; class Magnoliopsida; order Fabales; family Fabaceae; genus Oxytropis; species Oxytropis ochrocephala. The sequence goes on along the minus strand of CM037091.1, from coordinate 6,284,612 downwards.
TTGTTTTGTGATTTTTATTTCAGAATGTGACATGACTTCGGTCTTTGGATCGATTAGGTTATAATTTGATGTTGTTTGAAAATGATGAAGTTTCACACTAATTGCATGGTTAGGAGAGTTAAAATTTTTATGCTACGGGAATGTGAGTCCAATAATGACTATCAAAGTTTTAGAAATAGACATATACAATTTTGAGTACCTTCTAACTATGAATTTCAATTGTGAAAATTTTGAAAATTTTGTTCGATTTATGATTTAACTGTGGCCTTTGTTGTTGCTATTACCATTATTAATTGTCACTTCTTGGTTTGAGTACGTGGCGTCTAAATTTAATGATAAAATGGTACGGCGAGACCTTTTGTGCACTTATATTACTTGAATTAGTTTTCTTGCTAAATGTTGACAAGGAGATTTAATTTCATTTGCTTAAACAAATATCAAGCCTTGAATCAAAACGAGTGTGTTATAAAGCAGATGTTGGTTATATTATTTTGGTGGTAAGAAATCAATTAAATTTAGTAGAATTATATGTCCATGATATTTTCTAGGGAAGTTGTAAAGTTGCATGTAGCCAATCCCTAGGAATAGAGAAATTCGAAGAATATGCCTATATGTTTAATCTTTTCGGAATTGTGTGTTTAAATTAATTGCATGATTGGTTATGCTTATTTGTGCTTGATGAAATGCAAAAGTATGTGATGATTATAATTGGTTTTGGTAATTGATAATGATGAATTTTACTTTCGTACGATTTTTATGCGGTTCTGGGCACTGTTTCAGTCCTTTGAAAACTGGTACTGTTTGGTTGAGTCAAAAATTAGGTGGCTGAGTGTTTTCGAAAATAGACTTAAAGCCGGTCGTTTTGGCACTAGTTTCGTTAAATTCGGAGTTTTGTAGCTCCAGTTATGAATCTCCAAAGTCGAGTCAAATTTCTAGAGTCAAACTGTGAGTAGGTTCGGTTTTTGCAAGTTTTACATACTCAAATGAACTCCGTTTTGAACGATTCTTTTTCCACTAGAAACTACACTCAAAATGCTTTTATTCGGGCTAAAGTTTTGTCCCATTTGGTCGAGTCTAAGTCAGTTAGAGCGAAATGAAGTGGGGGAAACAAAATCTGTCAAAGTCTGGAACTGTGCGGGTTGTGTCTAAAAACTGTACTAATTGGCTCATTGTTTTGAAACTTTAATGATATATGCAGGAACTACACATCCGTGGCTTTCCAACAAGTATTTATTTGTCGAAATCCGAGGTCGTTTACTATTTTAGTTAATTCGCCAAAGTGGGCGCATAGTTACAGAATTTTCTGCACCCGAGTTTAGGTGGACTAATTCAAACGTTCAATAAAATAATTAATTTGTTGAATAGGTTAAAGTTGAATTTTGTTGTTGTGAACGTGTTAACTGTTGATGTGAATGTTGTTGGATATATGATAAATTGTTCTTGATTGTTGGTATTGTTGTGTTAATCACGGTTGTTAGGGTTGTTGGGCCTCGGGCCATAATTGTTGTTGTCTCCTGTATTGGGTAGTCGGGTAGGATTTTGACAACCTACAGGTTAGAATACCTACTTGGAGAGTAAGAGAGTAGGGAAGAGTGTTTGATCTGTTACGTATACGATAGAACATAGATGAGAACGGTTAGAGGAGATAAGAAGAGTGGATGTTGATTTCATGAGTTAGCGTAGATTTTTGAGGAGGATAGCAATCGTTCATACAAGATAGTGAAGGGGCAGAGGAGTTCTCAGTTTCGTGGGGAGCCCTATGATGTTTCAGGTGGTAAGGGCAAGGGAGAGGAGAGTTCGGGCAAAAAGCCAAGTGGGGGAGACGCTACTGCGAGGATTGTGTGTCACAAGTGTGGTAAGCCGGGGCATAAGAGTCCAGATTGCATGGTCAACAAGTGTTTCGAGTGTGGAAAGGAAGGTCATGTAGCTGCTAAGTGTGAGAAGTAGGATGTGGTCTGCTACAACTATGAGGAATTGGGGCATATTAGTACCAAGTGTCCAAAGTCGAAGGAGGAGAAGTATAGCGGGAGAGTGTTTGTCTTGGAGGGTTCGGAGCCTACGGAGGAGTGATGGTAGTATTTAGAGGTACGAGTTTCATTTAGGGTGCTTTACTAGAAATCTGTTGTTTGTTATGGTGAGTGCTTAAGTTTACATGTTCATGATAGACATATAAAAAGAAAATAAAATAGAAACTACTGAGCTGGTGGAGTTAATTGACGAAGGATCTCAGCGACGGTCCTTCTACTTTCGATGTACAGATGAATATAACTCTTCCATTTAAACATAATATGATTGGACATCATGCCTCAGAGGTCATCCTCGTTGACATCCATGGGTGACCAATAAAGATCTTCATCAGTCCATTCTGGTTTCCAATAAACGATACGAATTATCTCATGCTCATCGTTCTCTGGTTGAACCATCCGCAGTAGTTTCTGCCGAAGAGCAGCAAATGATATGAAATGTTTTAACCTACACTGAATAACATCTCTCCCATCGAAACCTACACCATCATCTTGTAAGATGATGCCCTGATGATCATTGAGCCCCAAATTAGAATGAACAATAGCGAGGGAAGAAGGCTCGTAGTATGACATTAGCGAAACCTGCATCATTTTGACTTGTATTGTGTGAGAGAAGGAAGTTGAATTTTTGGTGTGAAAATAGTGAGGGTGGGAGTGGGTATTTATAGTTGAGGTAAAAGATTATCATCCGTTGATTTTTTGTCGGTGCAATCTACACCGTTGATCAACTTTGAAAGTGAAATCCTAACCGTTAAAATTTTGAAAAAGAAAACACATATAACAACCCATTGTATATATGTATTTTGGACATATATACGATGATACCATTTAACCCATCGTATATATGTCCTAAAAACGTATATACGATTGCATCATACACAGTAAATCGTATATACGTTTTTAGGACATATATACGATGGGTTAAATGGTGTCATCGCATATATGTCCAAAATACATATATACAAATATTATTTTTAAAAAAAAATAGATTTCAAACGGGTATTATGGGAATATCATATTTTGTGGGGGTGGAAAGGAAGGGGGTGGGGTATGAAAAAAACAACCCTTTTTTAAAAGGAAGGGAGTAGGGCAGTGTTAATACCACCTCACTATTTTAATTTTGCAACCTCTCAATTTTATACAACTCTCTTCTTTGTCTCCAACCCCAAATTATCCATTCACAGTCTTTTTTTTACTAGTACCATACCTGCGCATATGAAAATTTGTTTTTAGTCCTGTTAATTCCAAATTTATGGAGGGTTGCCATCAGAATTCAAATTCATATTATGTTTTTAGTCATGCAGTCTCTAACTTTATGTTTTAAATAAATCTAGACCATCAAATCAATAACTAAAACCCAAATGTGCTAAAAGCTCAACAATACATAATCCAATTTCTCTGAATTGATGTTCAAGAATACACATTTAACAACTTAATTGGTATCCTAAAAGCTCAATTTTTACACTCCCAAGATAAAAAAAAACTGATATGAAAGACTGAAATTCATAAATTGCAAGAAAATTACATATATTGATAAATAAATTTGTCAAACTGAAACATCAGATTACAATATATTTTTTGAATTGAAATTTGCACAAATAATATTTGGTCCAAAACCTTCTAGTCCTTCCTCATCTACTATGAATCCACCAAAGAAGATTGCTGAATGAATTTCCATCATCAAAACCTTTCAACAATCTAATCCTCTTCAATGCAATTTCCTTATCATAAATTCCTTGCAAAGCATAAGTAAACCCTTTCCACCCTTCAACATTAGTTTTATTCTTCAAAGAAGGTAAAGTCCATTCCACTAACTCCTTAGCAAAACCAGCATCAGAAAACAAAGTCTCAGTAATAGGCAACAAAGGCAAAACTTGTATACTAAGTCTACATTCTCTACACTCAGCTGAAGCCCACCAAAGTTTACTATCTCTCTTATTAGCCCAAAGAATACCAACAATTCTATTATCTTTTGTAAATTCTTCTCCATATAAATTATCCTCTACCTTCACATGCCACCATGTTTTTGTAGCTTGAATTTCCAATGCTAATAGTGTCGATCCAGTGGCGACAAGACGCGTGTCGCGGTATGCTAGACCCATCAATGCAGCTGAGTAGTATGCATTCACAGCCTCACTTGAACTTTCTTGATTTCGTCCGTTTTCGAATTCAGTTAACCCTGCAGCCCATGAGTGTAACTTGTAGGGATCAAAACATCTCAAGAATGGATAGTTCTTGTTATATTTTTGACCTAAGTTCATAAAATTTGTCACAAGTGAATATGCTTGAGGCTTATACTTTTGTCCCCAAATAGGATCAATCTTTGCAAGAACTGCTATTCCATAAAGGAAATAACCTAAATGAAAATGATGATCATTATAAATACCAAATCCAAAATCATCTGTTGTACTATTAGACCCTTGTTGAGTAACTAGTCCACCCCATTTTCTCTCATACAGAAAGCCATTTTCTTTAAATGTTCCATCTAACCAAGGCTCAATAGTTTCCTTCAAAAACTTCTTAATCAAAGGAATAACTTTTGGATAAGAAACTTCTTCAGCTATTAAAGCAAACCTAGCAGCTCTTCCAACAAGCTTACCATAAAAATAAGATGAATTTGTTGTTATAGCAGATGAATTCAGCTCCTTCACATCTTTAACAAGTGCAGCAACAATCTCGTCACGTGATTCTTCTTTAACACCTCTATTAGAATGCCATGTTACGGGAATAGTATCAGTTTCCAACATCCATGAATCTCCAACAACACCAACAAGATCACCATCAACACTTCTATACTTAAAATCATGCAAAACAGTAACATCATTTTTTGATAATAGCTTAACATGAAGAGGGTGTGCTAATATAAGCAAATCACCAGACCTTTTCTTTTGCCATTTATAAACCAAATTGAATGGCTTTTTCAGTTGTGCATCACCAGAAACAGGATAACAAGAACTAAACTTATCAAGAACTTTCTCATACGAATAATTAGGAACAACTGCTATACGAATTATACCAGAAAATGGTTTGGATATAATCTCAGAAGCATCATGGTTAAAATTTATTGGTGAAGAGGTATATATAAGCCATGTTTGAGAGTTATTAAGCTGAAGGGTATGTTTGGTTTTGTCATCAAAGGAAGATAAAGAAACTATGGTATGAAGTGTTGTGATTGAAAGAGATGTTGACTTTGTAACTGAAGCAGTTATAAAAGGACTTCCTCTGATAAGAAAGAACCTTAGATTGGTAGAGGGAATATCAAGAGTGATACCAAGATCACTGTAAGATGAGACAACATGGTTTTTTGTTGTCTGAGGTTTTTGGGAGGAAGAGAGGGTGAGATCTGGTGAAAAAACTTGGTATAACATTGTTGTTGTGAAGAGGAGAAAAGGGTAGGAGAGAGAAAGAGAGGAGTTTGAGGATTTGATGAGGTAAGGGTGAATGTATTCAGGTTGGTCACCATTTTGGAGAACAAAGTTTTGGAAGAAAGAGTTGGTTGGGAGTGGTGAAGAAAGAAGGTTTTGGGAGAAGAAGTTTGAAGGGTTTGGGAGGACTGTGGAATTAACAAGAGGAAAAAGGAAAGGAGATGGAGAAGAAGACATTGTGATTGATTGAGTTTTGGTTTGCATTGGGAAGAAATTTAGAGGATTATATACATGAATGAACAACTTAGTTGAGAGAGATTGTTGAACATGTAAACATTGACTTTAGCAAAATAAAGCTTCTTTAATTTTTGAAACACCCCGAGTAACACATTATAAATAAAAGTCAGTCAACAAAAGTTAATGTATTGTTGACTCTTCTTTGCTTATAATGAATGAAGTATATTCGAAGAATTTTTGTTTCATAGTTCTCATTTATTACTCTGTTAATTTTTTAAAATTTGAAAAATTTAAATATTTTTTGATTTAATGATATTTAGCTTTTAATATAATAAAATTCTATTTTTTTCTTTTTGACTTTTTTCTTCAAAAAATGTTTTATTATTTTTTAGTGAGAATTAAATGTTGATAGTATTTTAAGAGATGAGTAGAAAATGTATTTTAAGAGAAGTAATTAAGAAACTAAAAGTGAAATTATTTATTGAGTTATTAGTGTGAAAAATATGTTTGTTACCAAAACAAATATTCTAATACTTTAATCAACATATTGGTCCTCCTATTTAAATCTCCTTTTCTAATCCTACTTTATTAAATCTATAATATTGATCCTCCTATTTTATTTTTTATTAATTTGGTCTTCGCACTTTTTATTTTTGCAAATTTGGTATTCATAATTTTTAATTACACTCTTGTTCCCACAATATCTTAAGTAAAACTTATTTATCTTTTTTTGTGAATAATTAATTTAATCTTATTTAGTATATATTACCCAAGATACTATTTAATAAATTTAGATTTTATTTTTTCAAATAACTCGTGATATTTTAGCTAAATTTTGTTCTTTTGACAAACACTTATATTTTAGATTAACAAACAATATGATATAAGAGGAGAATAGAGGAGAGAAAAAAAATGAATGAATATGAAATAAAAGTAATATTTTGGTACTTTTTTAAGTGATCAGGAAGTTGTACTGTGGACAGAAAGTTGTACGGTGGTTTTGTGAGTACAGGAATTTTGGTATTTGTCCAATCTCTTGTCCTCATTTCTGTCTAGTACTGTGAACAGTGGCGGATCCAGGACCCTGAGGTCAGGAGTGTCAAATTTTTTAAATACACAATTTACTAAAAATATAATTAAAAACAACTATAATATATTTAAATTATACATTTCATAATTGTCCTCTACGTGATTTCATATTCTGAAACCGTTGAATAAGAAGCTCAGAGTCAGTTTTATTGAATACATCACTCTCAATGTATAACATTAAAAAATCAATATTCCCTTTCCAACTGAGTTTTTGCCACACAAAATTCGAACCTCAGACATTGCGATGGGATCCAAGTTACCACTCAGATCAGCTGTTGTTGGTAAAAAGTTCAAATTAAATAGCACTAACACAAAATACAAACTAAATAGTACTAATAAATTTAAAATTAGGATAATAAGAACAAGAACGGATCCAATGAGATAGAGAGACATAAACTTTTTAAAAAATATATATATGAGAGTGTGAGTGATTGTGTGAGTGTGGTGCATTAGAGTGGTGCAAAATTAGGAACTTTAGTACAAAACTAAGAACTTGAGTGCAAAACATATTTTTCAGGAGATGCAAAAACATTTTTCCCTAAGGTATCGGTGCTAATTTTATTAACCCTCTCAAATATATATAGATCCGCCAATGACTGTGAACAGTTTTCAAATCAAATAAGTACAACTAGAGTTGTCTAATCCAATCAATCTTTTACTGTTTAGCGAATCAAACGCACCCTAAAAGTGTCTTTGTTTATTTATGGGAGCGTGTTTAAAGTAACCGTTGAGAGAAACCAGATCCTTAGAAACACGTTAGTAGTCTATATTTTTTTATTGCAAAAAAGGAATCTTACGCAAGGGGTTACTACATAATGTCAAAAAAAGGTGCTACTACACATGGGTCCTTTCCAAGTCGCATAAAAATTCCAACAAGTGGAACAAAACACTTTTAAGTTGCATTACAACAACGGCTTTTGGGGTAGTAGTTTAGTGTTTAATCAATAAATAAATGCATAGTACATGATGATACATATGTTTCTCATGAACACTAGTTAAAATTAATATTAGAAATTTTTAAAAATTAGAATATTTAATATATTAATAATGTTGTTGTCAAAAAAATTAATATATTAGGGGTCTCTTCCAGTTTAATCAATGTTTTGGATTCAAATTCAATTATGAACATGCAACAGTGTTAATGAGAGTTTTGTCGCCCATTGTGGTACTACCCGACTCGAGGGAATAGTCTCTGCAGTTGGGCACATAAAAGTTATTAACAAACTACCCGGCTTATTAACAAAAAAAAAGTTATAGTTTTTAATAAAATGGTTTTTAAGTGAGTTAAATATATTTTTAATTCCTATAAATATTGGGTTTTCATTTTTAGACTTTGATAAATTTCCCTTCAACTTGTGATCTCCATTTATATCTTTTTTTTGTACTTTGGCATACACTTATATCACAGTTTGCACTCTTTACTAATGGATTGTCACACTGCCACCTACCACGTTATATTTTAATGTCTACGATACCAAATTACTTGACATGACAGATGATTTGACAATTTAGTCATTAAAAGTGTGATGTGATAATGCTAGTGTGACAGTTTGTTAGCCGATTGAACATCAGGTTAACATCAGACACAAAAAGTAAAAACTAAGGTATAAGAGGAGACCAAAAGTTGAAGGGAAATTTATTAAGGGCTAAAAATGAAAACTTCATATTTTTTTATCAACTAAAATTTTTGTAGTTTTAAACTTTTTTTTTTTAAAATTGTTATCTATTAGTGAGCTTAATCGTTCAATTTTCAATGCTAATAAGGTGAGAGGATCCGCCATCTGGAACTCCATTCAGAAAGCTATACCTTGCCTTATAGATGGCTTTAAGTTCAAGTGTGGCAATGGATGTCTAGCTTTTGGTTGATGGTTGGTGCTCTAAGGTCCCTATCTATAGTCAAGTCCCCAAGGGCGAATCTTCTTTAGGGTAGGGGAGGACCACACCGCCCCAAGAAAACATGTGAATTACTAAAATAACCCTTCTTTTAAAAATCAACCACTAAATTCATACAAACTTTGCACCAATATACCAATTTTGACAGTGTGGCATAGCGGTTGAAACCCGACCTCTTTTTTCCGTCTTGTCTTTCTAAAAGAAAAGTTGCACTTATTTTTTTATTCTTGCCAAAATGTGTATCACAAGAATTGAACTCATGATCATAGCATTACACACTCACTCATAACCACTATGCCGCCAGTGATTACTGATAAAAAGTTTACAAATTTGCAATATGTATATAACACAAAATCACAAGAATTGAACTCATGACCTTTCTTCCACCTTTGGGAATGACAAGTCTCTTGAGCAATACTGATATTGTCCTGGATTGTCTCTTAGGGATGAAGGAATATTGAGCTAGTCCCACAACCTTATGCATGGAGTCCCTCATACGCCGAGCTATACACTTGATGACTGTTTTGTAGGAGATTAATAAAGGTGTCATTCAAGCTTAGGGACAAAGGAACTTTTGAAACACGTTACCTCATCGAATTTAAGAATGAGAGTAATAAAGGTGTCATTCAAACTCCTCCACTCTCCAAGGCTTCACGAAAAACTTTTGATTCACAATGTGGAGAGACTCCCCAACCGTCTCCCGTTGATTGTTGCAAAATATTGCTTGGAAACCGTCCAGACCTTTAAAGGCTCTTATGCTTCTGATGGTTTGAAAGATTTCTTCCATTATCACTGCCCTACCAATCCCTAAGCTCATTTTCTCCCAAACTAGGGAAAACAACATAAGAGACCAAATTGACAAACAACATTCTATCTCCATCTTTATCTTCCTCGGCGAGCCACCACCACCCTCTCCTCCTCACATCCACTGATAAGTGGGCATTGACAATGTACACTTATTCATCTTCTTCACCCGGTTGGGCCAAAAAATGGGTCGCGAATGGACCCTATCAAACCCAGTTGAATCTTTTGCTATGGGAAACGAAATGCGACAATTTTGTATGTCTTTTAACTACAAGAGACTGATCTAAAGAAACCCCAAAAAAATTTGTAGGATAATCAATCTATTTTATAGATCACAGATCAAAGAAAACAGGTTGTTTTAAGACCGAAAATAAAAACATGTCAAATTCTCACGATTGGTTCAATGAAATTCATGATATTTCAGTATGTATTTCGTGTGACATCGATGAAAGAAAGCCTAAGGAATTTTTTCGAAATACTTGCTGGAAATTATATTTCAAATTTTAATTAAAAAAGGAACAATTTTTCTTTTTATTTTGTCGTTGATGGAAACAAATTCTTGCGTGAATTTTGATTATCATGAATGATTTACATATAATGCAAAAGAATTTAATAACCCGGTGGATGTGAGGAGGAAATGGTGGTGGTGGCTCGCCGGAGAAGATGAAGATGAAGATGAAGTGTTGTTTGTCAATTTGGTCTCTATGCTTTTTAATAGTTTCAATTTGGTCTTCTATTTGCCACACCACGTCAGTAGTTATCTGCCAGCGTGACATCTATTAATTTTTATTTTATTGGACAGAAAACACCATTAAAGACCAAAATCAAACGAAAATGAAAAATAAGAGACCATAACGTGACAAAGAAAAAGATAAATGACTAAAATCAAACCTATTTTAGAGCAAAGATAAGTTGACCAAAAATTGTTGTTTAGCCAATCAATCAATCAATTAACAATATAAGAAAAGTCACTACATTCCTTTGCTAACAAAACACGTGTCACCTTTGGATAGCCTCACTTTCCCGCTTCTTCCACAATTCCCTCAAATCCATAATCCAAAAACGGCTTCAACTACAACGATAACAATTTTCATTCCACGCTTTATTTCAACCCAATTCCTCTTCCTCTTTGATTCGCCTCTTCCTAGAATTAAATTCCAAAATTCTTCTTTCAACACAACTCTTTCTCTAATTATTCTTCCTTTTTTCTTCATCATATTTCTTTGCATTCCACGTGGAATTATTTTTGGATTTGAACATTGGGCCAAGAAGATTTGCAACTAATTCTTCCTCTCTACAATTCAAGGTTTCAAAGACTTTTCTCTAGATTTTAAATTATTCATCCACTAGATTCCATCTTCGGATTATTCTTATTTTTCAACACATGTTTTTGATTCTTTCTGTTCTAATTATTCTTCAATTTTTTAATAAGTTGTAGTATTTTTTCTGTAGATATTGGATTTCATCATACTTTCAAAATATCAATTTAATCATAGCTTTTATATGATTGCTCTCATTGCAAATGGGAAAAGTCCATTATCTTATCTAATTTAAAACTCCATATTTCCTCATATATAGATTGGCAAATTGAAAACAAATGCATATTCTTTATTTTATTTTTTCTTGGTGTTGATTTGTAAAAGGATAAAACCATATTCTTTATTTTACTCTACTTCAACTAAATTTTATGTGAAAAGTAGGCATCTTATTCAGTTCTTTAATGATAAACTTTGTTTACAGTGGATATGCAATTGGGTTTTTATGTTAGCATGACTTTGTTCATTCAACTTAGAAATTTGTCTCCATTGGGCTTTACAATTTTTGCAACAATTTATTCAATTTTTCTCATTATTATGATAGGGTGTTGCATATATTCGTGTTGTTGTCTATGCTCCCTGTTTTAATTTTGGTTTTTTCAAATGTGTATGGAGCACGTGCCTACTTAGCACTATCATGAGTAACAATTCTATCATGCATGCATCTTCATAAAATCCAAGCTAAGTTTCAATTCATGCTTTGTTAACTCTTTTTTATTAACCATGCACAAGTCATATATCATCTACTCAAATGTACAATAGAACTGCATTTATATTACTGAAAAAGTTTGACATAACGATATAAATTATAGACTATTAAAATAAAATATATCTTAAAATTTTGTGTCACTTATAATAGTTGGAGATGAAATTAGAGACATTCAATTTAACTTAAATTTGGCGTCATTTATAATATATTTATTTTTTCATGCCAGTGTAATTTTATCGTCTTTAAACAAAAATCAAACTTATATGCTTCTTTAGTATGCATATCTTTTTTTAGTCTCTAGGGAAATCGGTATATATTAAGGCAAGATCGCATCTTTTGCCATTTTGGTGGGAAATTTTTTTTCCACCATTTACCAATATACCTCTTATTTTGTACTTCACTGTTTACCAATATACCCCCACTCTATATTTTTGGATCAACATACCCCTACTCTATATTTTGTGCCCCACCATTTACCAATATACCCTCATTTTGTACCCCTACTGTTTACCAATATACCTCCACTATATATTTTTGGACCGACATACCCCTGACAATTTTTTTTTCTCCAACATTTTTTTATTATTATCAAAATGTACCCTCAACATTTTTACCAATATACCCCCACTCTATCAGAAAATTAATTAATACACAATTGTTGACTTCTCACTTTTGGTGGGAAAATTTTATTCCCACCATTTACCAATATACCCTCATTTTACCCCCACTTTGTTTACCAATATACCCCCACTCTATATTTTTGGACCGAATATACCCCTCTACGCCGAGAATGGCTAAAAAGAGCGCCACCATGAGCGGCGTTTTTAATAAACGCCACCTATAATTTGAAAAAGCATAGGGAATGGCAACGCTTCTAAGGAAAGCGTTGCGTATTTGATGGCGAGAAGAATGCTAATATTATTTTTTTAGAAATCCGTAGTGAACACGTTCTCATGGATGGGGCGTTTTTAAGAAAGCACAATTGTGAACACGCTCATTGGATGGGCGTAGCGCTTTTTATGAAAAACGGTGGGTATTGCTAATATTTTTTTTCATTTCTTCACATTCCCTCCCATTCACTTTGCCTCCCACGCCACTGTCTTCTCTCAAACCTCACTTCTCTCAAACCCTCACACACCCACACTTTCTTCTCCCTCAATCTCCGCCTTCTTCCACCCTCCTCCGAGCTCCTCCGCCTTTGTTGCCCTCTTTTTCACTCCTCCACCCTTCACCTACGACCTTCTCTCCTCTGTTCCCTCTCACTCTTCCTCTCCCACCACTTCTCCTACCACCACAAAAATAGTAAAGCTATTCTTCTTCTTTCTCCTCAAGGGTAAGTGTTTTGCTTCTCTCTACTTCTTTTCTACTTCTATTTAACACAAAAGCCCTAATTTTTGATTAACTCGAAACCCTAACCCTTATTCCCAATTTGTAGCTTTGAACTGATTGTTGGTATCTGTGCAACATTTTGATCAAAGCTTTGTAGAAATTTTGGGCTGCTGCAGAAGGTGATTTTGCCATGATATTCTTCATGAAACTTGCATATTTATATTGATTTACTTATTCATATTTTGGTGATTTTTTTTGAAATCTACATAAGGAATGACTGTATATGGAAACCAGCAGTTACTTTTAAAGATGTCAAAATACAATATAAGTCCTTTGCAATGTGTTTTGATTTTTTGTGAATGTATAAATATCTCTGTTATGGGGTTTATCTGTAACGAGGTTTTGATATTTTGCTTTGTCGTCTTTGTGTGATTTTAGGGTTACTGCAATGGAGTTTATTTGTTCCTGGTGCCAAAACTTTGATGAATTTGTTTTTTGTTTTTATTCTCATAATTTATTTGTGTTTTTGTGAGTAAGTTTATTGGTTACTTTAATGCATTACTGTGTAACATGAAATTTCTAGACGTATTTTTTGGCAGACGTATTTAGTTTGGCAGCTATTGCTTTCAGGTCTATCTCTGTTGTGGTAGCTATTTCAAGGTAATTTAATTGTCACTACTCTCCATATTCAAATTTCCATGTCTAGTTCACTCAGTAATTCTAATACCCATAATAGTGATGTTGGTTTTGGTTACTTTATTTTAGGCATAACCAATTTTTTCCTTCAAAATTAAGGTCATGCAAAAACATGTAGTTACTGATTTAAGCACCAAGTTAAAACTATTGAAGCCAAGGGCATAAACTCTCTGCTTGTATATAAGTATTTCTTGCTCTGCTTCCCATTTTATTTTCAACTCTTTCATTGGTATGTTGTGGGGTAAACATTTTTTGTATTTCTGAATTCTGATGATAAGTTTCCTATATTTACTAAAGTTATTATTTTTTGTCACACACCTAAGCTTGTATGAATTTAGTTTGTTTGATGAAAGATAAATGAGCCTGTTTATCTTCTGTTCATTGATCAAAGAAAAGACATAGAACAAGTTCCTTTTGTTCCACTTATATAAATGAAGGTCAATACAATGCATTGTTGTTAGATTAATCATCCTTAACTAATTAGATTGATATATTGATTACATAATCTTGGTCACTACTTGTAAGACTTGTTCTGAACATGTTTCTCAGTTAGTTAAAGCTCATACTTAAAAGTCTGTTATCATTGTTTTGATTCGTATCGGTGTACTAGTTGAGATGACAAATCTGTTGGATTTGTTCACTTAGGGGATACTGAGGTTTCATTGGGATAATTTACATCTTGTTCTTCTTTAGTATTCAATAAGTCTTGCTAGAAATAACATGGATTGAAGTTATTGCATAAGTGCTATGACTTATGTCAGATGCAATATATTTTCCTTATGAGACTGTTCCTTTCCTTATGACTTATGACTTATGTTATTTTCTTTGCAGCCATTGTTTCCTGGAGAGGATGGGGTTGATCAGTTGTTAGAGATAATTAGGTAAAATTTCTTGCGTTTATCTTGAAAGTTGCTTTCATTGGTTTTTGGATCTTCAATCTGAGTGTAATTATGTACTTTATATTGCTTATCTTGAAATTTGATATTCCTTACAGGTTTAACTAAGAAACCGTTCATAATCAAAGCAAGGGTGTATGCTAGTTTATCTTATTTGATATTCTGTCTGTTTATCTTATTTGATTTATAAAAGTGCATCATTTATTTTTATTTTCATTGCTTTCATTTTTATATTTGAATTGAGTAGTTTTTTCTTTTGTTATTTCAGGTAAGTGAAAGTGCAGATGAGCATAATTTGTCAATGAATACAAAAGGATCATTCAAGGCTAGCAACGTTAGACGTTTTTAAGATCCTTTAGTATAGGATTTCTTTTAAGCTTTTATGAATTTTGAGTTGTATAAAATTAGATATAATGTTAGCAATGTTTGAAATACATTTATATTATCAAAGTTATATTTTTAATGAAATTTTTAGTGTTTTGATTGAGTTTAATAAATGTTCTATAAGATATATGATGCATAATTGCTAGTAGTAAAAACATGATAATGAGATAAGATTAAAACCATTCTCAATTGGGCATAAAAAAAAAAAGAGGAGGTTAATCACACAAAGTGGAATGGGCGTACACGTTAGTCACAAAATACTCCATATATATATGCGCCCATTGGCTATATCATTGTACCCCCACTCTATATTTTGTACCCCACCATTTTACCAATATACCCCACTCTATATATTTTGGACTGGCATACCCCCACTCTATATTTTGTACCCCACCATTTACCAATATACCCCTCATTTTGTACCTCACTGTTTACCAATATACCCCCACTCTATATTTTTGGACCGACATACCCCTGAAAAAAAAAATTGGTCAAACACTCTTTTTTTATATCCACTTTTGGTGGGAAAATTTTATTCCCACCATTTACCAATATACACCTCATTTGTACCACACGGTTTACCAATATACCCTCACTTTATATTTTTGGACCGACATACCCCCACTCTATATTTTGTACCCCACCATTTACCAATATACCCCTCATTTTGTACATCACTATTTACCAATATACCCCACTCTATATTTTTGGACCGACATACCCCTGACAAATTTTTTATTTGTCCAACACTTTTTTTTTATTATCAAAATGTACCCCTCATTTTGTACCCCAATGTTTACCAATATACCCCCACTCTATATTTTTGGACCGACATTGTTGCCTCATCCCACCAAGGGCTATTGTTGCCTCTTCGTCTTATATATATATGTGTTGTGTATTTTTATACCCCCCTTATATAATGTTGATGTTTTTTCGAAATTACATCTGTAGGCCTGTTAATCACCCCCCGTGCATCGCACGGGTAATCGTCCTAGTTATAATAATGCTTTAAGAGTTTAATAAAAAACAATATAAATACTTAATTAGTATTATAAAACCACAATCAAATGAGAGAAATTTGTATGCTATAACATCAAACAAAAGAAGACATATGTAGTCCTTTCAGCTCTTATTATAAAAAAAATAAAAATTGGACGTACATTTGTTGTCTTAAATATAATTAAAAAATACGTTTTTCAAAGCATATTATTTAGTAATTTTTTTATACGTTTATTTAATGTGAGATATAAGTTTACTGAAAAGTCACATAGTGGAGATACAAATTTAATACTAAAGATAGATTTGTGATAAAGCTTAACTTACATCACATTTAATAACATCCTTAATTTTTGTTATTTTTGTAAAATCTTATAATTCAAAATACAACCAGAAACGGAACTAAAGAAATTGCGAGTAGAATAAGTTATAGATACTCATGCCAAAACATGAGCAGTACCATTAGTTGATATTGTCACAAACACAAACAAAATTATACATTAGAAAAACATCATTAAAATGTTTTTATTTTATGCCAAATAAAACCATGATTAAATTGATATTTACTTTTAAATCATTCTCTGCATGAGACCTACGTTCGTGTTTCACTTTTTAATTATGTTGTCTCATTCTCTTTTTAATTATGAGTTAAGTTTTTATGTCTACATTTTTTTGGTATAAACTGGGTATCCTCTACGCGCAACTCTGGAGACTAATCTCTCGAACTCCTATTACATGAACATAACTTACACAAAATTCCTACTTAATCGTCGTAAAATATTGGATCGAAAGTATCTATTGATTATTTTCTTATGCTCGTAAAATTCCTACTTAATGTTAGTCTTCTTGAACGCACATCAAAATTGTAAAAAAATTAATATTACAAAAATTATTATATTTTTTAGTTCTGAGAAAACATTACATGTTAGTCATATATTTAACTTAATCAAAGCATCAACTAATTGTATTATTTTTTAAACCAAATCAATTGTTATTAGATCTGATAAATTAACATTATATTTTACATACATGTCTGTTTTAATACATGCATAGAAATGAAATGACCCCCGTGCGTGCATTCTACTAGTATTTTTAAAAAACCATCAAGTAGGGATGGCAATGGGGCGGGGCGGGCGGGTGCGTGAAGACTACTCCACCGCTCCCGTCCCCGCCTCTCAAATCGTGTCCCCGTCCCCATCCCCATTCCGCGCCGAGGACATTTCTCCCATCCCCATCCCCACGGATCTCACAGTTCCATGAATAACGAACAGAATAAAAATATAAATTAAAATATAATAAAATTAGAAAAATATATAAAAAGTAAGACTAAAATTCAAAAGTTTAACATTTTAATATAAAAATATAAATGTTAGTCTTAGTTTTATATTCTAATATTTGGAAAGTATAAAAGTCGTAACAATTTATTATTTTGTTAATATTTTAAATTGAAAACACGTATAAAAAGACTAAAAATTTAATTACTTATAAATAATATATATCTATAATAAGAATATTTATGTAATTTATTTCATGTGACATGCATGTAGTGATCATGCATGCAGATGATCCCCATCCCCATCCCCACTTTGATCATGATTTTTCCTCCGTCCTCATCCCCATGGGAAAAATCCTCCGTCCACGGGCCATTCGAAGAATCCTCATGTGATCCCACTTGCGGTCAAATTGCCACCCCTACCATCAAGTAGAAGAAAACAGAGGTGCGACGATGCCATAATGCCCCGCCGAAGCTGAGTGCAGAGACGGCAATCACCCACTCATGCAACTCTTCACGACCCGAATCCTCATTCATCAATGGGAACGATTGTAATAAGAAGAGAACTCGAAAACCGTTACTTCGCCGCATTAACAAACTGTGTAAAAACAACCGAACTGAAGAAGATTCACGCCCACGTCGTAACGCTATCGCTTTCACAGAGCAATTTCGTGGTCACAAAAATGTTGGATTCATGCGACAACATGGGACATGTGGGTTACGCGACTTTGCTGTTCCAACAACTCGTTCACCCAAACGTGTTCTCTTACAACGCAATCATCAGAACCTATACCCACAATCATCACTATTCTCAAGCAATCACTCTCTTCATTCAAATGCTCACACATTCGATGAAAACAGCTTTGCCAGACAAATTCACTTTCCCGTTTGTGCTAAAGTCATGTGCTGGCCTTCTTTGCCACAGTTTTGGGATGCAAGTTCATGCGCTAGTTTACAAATTTGGGCCTCATTCACATTCTGTTACAGAGAATGCATTGATTGATATGTATACTAAATGTGGAGATTTAACAAATGCGTGTCGTGTGTTCGATGAAATGACTCAACAAGATGTGGTTTCTTGGAATAGTTTAATATTTGGGTATGCGAGATTGGGGCAGATGAAGAATGCAAGGGAACTGTTTGATGAAATGCCTTGTAGAACAATTGTGTCTTGGACAAGTATGATAAGTGGGTATGCTAGAATGGGATGTCATGCTGATGCATTGGAGGTTTTTCGTCAGATGCAAATGGTGGGTATTGAACCTGATGAGATTAGTATTATAGCTGTTTTGCCAGCTTGTGCACAGCTTGGGACACTTGAGGTTGGGAAATGGATTCACATGTATGCGGATAAAAAAGGGTTTTTGCAGAAGAGTGGTATATGTAATGCATTGGTTGAAATGTATGCTAAATGTGGTTGTATTGATGAAGCTTGGTGCTTGTTTGATAAGTTGGTTGACAAGGATGTGATTTCTTGGAGCACTATGATTGCTGGGTTAGCTAATCATGGAAAAGGGTATGAGGCAATTCAACTCTTTCATGATATGCAGAAAGCAAGAGTCACTCCTAATGAGATAACCTTTCTTGGTGTTTTGTTGGCTTGCTCTCATACAGGCTTATGGGATGAGGGCTTGAGATATTTTGATGTTATGAAGGTGGATTATAAAATAGAGCCAGAGATTGAGCACTATGGTTGCATGGTTGATCTTCTTGGACGCTCAGGGCGAATTGGTCTGGCTCTTGACACGATATTGAAGATGCCAATAAAACCGGATTCAAGGATATGGAACTCTTTGTTGAGCTCTTGTAAGATTCATCGTAATCTTGAGATTGCTGTTATTGCAATGCAACAGCTTTTAGAGCTTGACCCTGAGGAATCTGGGAACTATGTTTTGTTGGCTAACTTATATGCAGAACTTGGCAAGTGGGAAGGTGTATCGCATATTAGGAAACTCATAAGAAACAGGAAGATAAAGAAAACCCCGGGGTCTAGTTCGATTGAGGTTCACAATGTGGTTCAAGAATTTGTATCAGCTGATGATTCAAAGCCCTTTTCACAAGAGGTGTTTTGGATCCTTGAGGGGCTGGCTTTACACCAAACTGAAACCAATGACTTATCAGAATTTGTTGAAGAAGATTCAGAGAAAAGTATACAGTACAATTATCCAGCCTGAGTCCGAGGTTTTTCTTTTTATTTATATATTTTCAATATTATATTATGTATAAGTACTGAAACAACATATTTGTCACAAAAAAAAAGTAATGAAACAACATAGAATATTACACAACTTAAAGCCAATTGTATTTATCACTTCAGTCAACTTGAGTTAGCACTTAGCAGGTTATTGATTTAGTTAATTAGTTATAAGTTATAACATGTTTGGAACCGCTGCAACTAATGCTTAGACGCACGGAAAGTAAAAAGCTTGTACTACTAGCTTCCACGTCCAAGTCTGTTTCACCATGACTTTGCTGGTAGTCCAAACACACACTTAATCAACCCTCAGTTTGTACTGAATTATTACATTTATTAATTAAACAATATGAATGTGCTATATTTTAAAACTTAAAATTTGATTTGAATTAATATACTACTAAACGTAATAATTTTTTTAAATATCAAATCACATATCTTATATATTAAACTTCATTAACATTTTTACCCGCCTAAATGCATCGAGTTCGCCAAAATTAAGGACAAAATTGTCCAACCTATGCGCTGTTTCGTTTCTGCCGCTGCTGCTTTACTTCTCCAATGTGTGTGTCGCATTGCTTTGTATCCCTCACTTCTTATTCCAACAGATAGAAAAAATGCACTTTCCAACAATTGAAAGTACCGTTTCAATTCCCATTGCCTCCAAGTAAATGTGATTTCTCCTTCAGTTGATTCCCATTGTGTTAAATGCTTGTATCTTCGTGGAACATGATTCATTATCATTTACCCAGTTTTGGGGATGAAGCTATCCTCTGCTGTCTTTATACCTGTTCTCCTCATGTTGGTTCCCTTCATACTATTTATCTTTCCTTCATATGTGGTGGGTTATGGGTAGGGTTTGGTGATTTATTTTCTTTCAGTTTTTGCATTGGATCTGATGTCTATTTGGTTGGGTTTGGTTCTTTATGTTTTCTATTTTTACAGACAAGTTTTACTGCGGCAGTGGAGGAACAACCATGATGGTCTGATGGTACACAGTTGTGTGAGCCACAAAGAGGTAGATCAGATGGAGTTGGTCTTCTGATTTGAGGTGCGTGATTGCGTTTTCGATATTCAAGTTTGCAGAGTCAACCTCTGCCACCAGTGCCTCCAACATCTCTGACTCAGGTAGCTATCTCTCTCTCCCACCTTCCCTCTCTTGCTTCATCCATTCTATCTTCATCTCTCTCCCACCTTCTCTCTCTTGCTTCATCCATTCTATCTTCGTTGTACTCCTTTGTGAATATTCCAATGTAACAGTGGCCAGTCTTGCTGCTAGCCTTGCATTTGGGTGTATGTATTAGTTCGGATCTTTTTTCTTTAAAATCAGATTTTCTTCTTCTTTTGCTGGCTTTGTAATAATCCATTTGTTACATAATGGATGAAGTGTACAATACCCATTAAAAGAATGCTGGCTTGTAATAATCGTTGACAACCACGCATCACATTTTACAATACCCATTATACTTTTTTCCTTTTGTAGTTAAAAGATATAGCTGGTACGATTCCCCTAACATTTAATCAATGATTTTATTCACTTTGAAATTTATGCGCGTTATTATTTTTGAAAGTGTTGTGACCTTTTGAAATGAATTTGCAAAAAAATTCTATTCTTCCTGTAGCAAATTCTTCTTTTTCTTCTCTCGAATGTGTGAAGCTTTTAAATTGAGTGCAAGAGAATAATGTTTGCATTGGATTAGTTGAATTCTTTGACCTCTCAAACGCTGGCCAGGAAAAGAAGTAGTGAATTTTAGCAAAAATGCATGCACTATGGTCTGAGTTAGTGGTGTGTGTGCTTATTTCTTTTCTTTTTTGACAAGAGCGGTGTGTGTTTTATTCATAGTTTTTCTGTTGATTTCCGGAGGCTTATTGTTATTGATTTTTTGACCTTTTTACAGGGATAGTACCTGGGTGCGCTTTTTGGATTTTACTGTTTTGTCTTTTCTTCATGCAAGACAGTGTTCTTCTGAATTCATGGGTCGTTATTTAAGGTCAGTGATCAATTCTATAAGATATGGATTTATTATATGGTACTGTTGTTCTTAGTTTTCATCCTTTTTTTCTGTTATTACTAATTTTGGTGTATGTTACTGATGCCATATGGCAGGCAGCATGGGTTTAGAATTCGCATACCCTGAAGGGAAGTGCTTCTGACATTTTAAATAGTGAAAATCCTACAGATTGGGTAGAAAGTTATTTGCATTTGACTCCCATTGTCTCTTCCTCCTTCTGTTTACTTTCCCACTTCCCCAGGCTACGATTGAAGCAGAGCTGAGTTCAGTTTTTTATGTGAGCACTGATTTACATCTAAATGAAGGTAAGAAGCTTTCTTCTTTACAACTTTTATGTTCTTATTTAGACTGAATGGCCAGTTTTTCGGTTTTGTAGTTTTGTAGGTTGGGTTGAAACTTGAAACTGATGTGCAGTCAGTTCAGTAAATCTTCATGCTTGAAAGTAGAGCTATCAACATGGCCCATAAAGCCCACTTGGACTAGGGCCAAAAGCCCATCCAATGTAAAAGCCATATAGCCAAAAAGCCCACAAAGCTATGTGGTCAAGTCTAGGGACAGTCCATGGGCCTTAAAGTTTTATTTATAGAAAAATTCTGGAAAAAAGATGGGCCACCCCTTCAAGTGGGCTGGTTGGCCTTGGCCCTCCATTATCAAACAGCATATTTAGGCCAAAGCTTGCTCATTTGATTTAACATGGTAGGCATGCAAAAATGCGCTTCAAGGGTAATCCAAAAGGAAAAGTAAGGGATAACTTAACAAATCACAGAGAAGAATTTACTGATTTTGATTTCAACAGACTCATGAGGTATTAAAGTAAAATAACTAATAACAAAAGTAAAATCCTCTCTTGCTTCTTCCTGAGTTCTTGTGAGTGTCTCCAAGATAATGTTTTGCCTTGTTCTATGCTGTCCACTTGGGAGTTCCTCAGTTTTTTCAGAAGACGCCACACCCTTTCTATACAAAAGCAGAAGAAAAACATCTTTAAAAATTAATAAAAGTAGAGTTTGAAAAAACTTCTCATTGAGAGCTCCAAAGTAATTGATTTTTATGTTAGTACATATATTCCAGAAAAATGTATTCTAGTTAAAGAATGCTTAGAGTTGGTTTAATCAATTGACCTTATCTTCAATGAATGAAGTTCAACATTCTTGACAGTTTTCGTGCTGATGATAAAAGAAACAATAGTAAGTGATGTTTTCTTCTATATTTTAATCTCTTTAGGATATTTGAAACAGTTTAGAAGGATGCTCGATCAGTCAAAGCATCCTCGAAGCTGTCTCGATGGGCATTTTACGGATGTGCAGGCTTTTCCCAAGTAATATCAACTGACCTTTTCTTCTATATTTTACTTCTTTAGGATATTTGTTTTTCTGCCGATCAGTCAGCAAGCTGCGGCTTTGGCTTCAATACATGCTTTGTAATATTAAAAAGCAAGTTTGTCATCTGAAGTCTGAACAATAGGGAGTAAAGGTCCTGTTTATGAAGTTAATATTTTAGGAGAGGTTAAATTTTAAGAGCGGACAAATAATTCATTCTATGAAATAGTGTTCACATCTTTACTAATCTTTATTGCTTTACTCATGAGTTGTATTCTAGGAAAGTTCAAGAATTTCCCCAAAACTGTCTTTTCTCAGTTTACGTGGGAAAACCCTGCAAACTATCATCATGATTATGCAAATGTTTGGAACTGCGATCGAAGATAATCGGACGCGTGGTGAATCTAACCCTGTAGCTTCTGTGTAGACGCGAGTTCTTTCAATTGCTGGCTGCTCTCATTCGGCTGTGTCCTCAACCGTGAGTCATTCTCTGATTGCCACTCAAAGGGCTGAGGATAGAGGAGGGGGGGGGGCTGACTAGTCTGATTCTGCTCCTATGATGGCGAGATTGTATCGTCGTGCTTTTCAGAGGTGTTCAACATCCCATGTTGGGATTTCTCGCTACCTCTTAGGGGAGCAAGCAATATCTTGATCTGTGTATAGTAATGGCCAGTATTTCCCTTTAGTATTTTGGAGAGGTAGCATGATGCATTTGGGACACATACTTATGATCACGTATTATATATGACGATACAACATTGTTGTGATATATCTATGATTAATGTTTTAAAAGTTTTATGTTCTTGCATATTTTTTGCTGTATATGACAACACAATCATGTAATTAAAAGATAATTAAGTTAGAGACAAAGGGGTATCTCCCTCTCCTATCATCAACAAAGCAATGACCATACACAGTCTGGTCATTCTATCATAAAATATTTATTAGAATTTATATAATATAAATGTATTTTTAATCACTTATATAATAAATGTGTAATTTTTTCATAATATTTAATTTGACCAATTTAATCTCTCACCTTTTTAACAAATAAAATTAAGTTCTTACATTTCTATTATCGTATCTTCATTTTTACTGTAAAGTTTTCACTAGTTATTTAAATAAATGTTCATCGACCAAATAAATAAACAAAAACCTCAAGACGAGAGAGCTTAAAAATTATTTAAAAAATATCTACTAGTTCTTTTTAATTTATTACTATTTCAAAAAAATTCATTTAATGTTTCTAACAAATTTCCACTATTTATTTTAAATGCTTCGTGAGAGTTTAAAAGTTAGTAAAAAGATACTTAACAACCGGACTAGAATGAATCTAATTTTGGTCCCGCGGTAAGAATTTAGCTCACATTCCACAATGACGTGGTATCAAATCTCGGTGTCGATGTGAGGTGGAGGTGCCGCCCGTCCAAACAATTCGAGCGCACATGCGAATCTTAAAATTGCCCCTACGTTTATCATATTAGATCCTCAAGAGCTATACATAATTTATTGTGGGGGTCAAAATTATCGGCGAATATATTTTAAAACAGTAAATGTAAATATGAATAATTTTGGTTTTAAATTACTGGACTTATTTTTTGAAAATTTTTAAATACTTTTCAAAAGAACATTTGCTAAAAGCAATATATTTCTTTGTTGAATACATTTCAAATCATTGTAAAAAATAACAAACAACTGTTAAAAAAACTATGAGATGCATTTCCAAGTCAAAAAAAATTAGAGATGCAGCTAACAAAAAAATAGGCAGCTGTTAAAAAAACTATGAGATGCATTTCCAAGTAAAAAAAATTAGAGATGCAGCTAACAAAAAAATAGGCAGCTAAACCAAAAAAAAAAAGAAACAATCAAAAAATGGAAAAAATTTAGTGGCTGGAGGTTGAACTCAAACTCTGCTGGTTCCAAAACACTAACTCTCTCTTTGTTGCCACTAAAACAGATTTAAGCTTTGATATATATTCGCAAAATATTATATAACATATTTCGTTTTTTGGGGCCCCAATTTTTTTATTGGGCACGGGCCTGTCAAGAGCACGACGCGTGAGCCCAAGGCCGGCCCTGGACGTGGTAATATCATATGTAAGTACTTTTGTAAGCACTCAAAGAGAATTGAGATCTTTCCTGACCCTGATGAGTTCTTGGACCCAGCTCGCCTAAAGTTTTTGTATTTTTATTTTTATGGAGGCCTAAAGTTTTTGTAACAAAACAAAATCTAATTTTAAGGGTATAAATTAATTTTGCCTTTCCGTTTTAGATATACTTAATTATGTCAATTTATAACTTGTTATCAATTTATAATTGTTATGATCAATTTATATTTAATGTTCAATAAATATAATTTGATGCACAATTCATATCAATTTTAATTAAGTCAAAAAATATTAAGGCATTATTTTTTATCTATTTATAATAATCAGTATTACCCATAAATATGATATTAAATTGGTTCACTCTCTTAATATTACTCTTTACGTGTCATTTTAAGGTTATTTACACATATCGAGAATACTAAAAAAATTGATAATTTTGATGAAAGTATTTATCTTTGTCTTAGAATATCCTTAGTCATTTATCATTTGATTCTTTATATTTCACTATCTGTGATAAATAGTTAAGGGTATTATTGACAAAAATATACAAAACAATAATTAACGTTACATTGGACCTTAAAAACGACAAATAAAATGAAACAAAATTATTCTTAAAAAATGACTTGTATTTAAAACAGAGGAATGATTATTATGAGTTCACATTTAATATCATAAATACTATATTATATTTGTTCACTCTTTTTAATAAATGTTATTATGAATTATTATTTACTAATATTTACCTATTAGAATATACTAGGACACAGGCCCGTGCTATGCACGGGGAGGTGATTAACAGACCTACAGATGTAATTTCGAAAAACATCAACATTTTATACGGGGGGCAACACACATATATATATATATATATATATATATATATATATATATATATATATAAGACGAAGTGGCAACAATAACCCTTGGTGGGATGAAGTCTAGGCGTGTCCAAAAAGCTCATTATATAGAGGACTCATTCTACACATGTGTGATGCACATGACGTGGTTATAAGAAGTTGTGTAAAAAAATTTAAAAAATCATGTATTACAAACTTAGTGGTTGATACGAATTGATAATTTACAACTAAACATAGAATAAAAATTTTATGTTAACAGGGTAGTCTTTATATATGATATATTTGCGAAGATACGAACCAATTCATGGTGGTGATTTAGAATGTGAGAAATGTAATAAAAACACTCTTTAACAATAATGAGGTCAAGATAGTATTAAAAAAAAATGGATGTCTACTATTGGTTAAAAAAATGGCTTTGAAATTTCCTTGTGATATTAACTAACCAACGGTTATGTTATATTTACCATTTTTCACTTATATACGATTTGATCAGAAATATTTTAGAGCTCGTCGTATTTACCTTCCAGGAGATAGATACGAATTCCAGCAAATTTCGCATCGTATTTATCTAGATACGATTTCCTCCCAGAAGCTTCAAAAATAGTAAGTCGTATTTACCTTCATCAAACATAAATCCAATTTTCTTTAAAAAATCGCATCGTATTTACCTTATTCTGAGATAAATAGGATTCATTTTTTTAATCTTTTTTTTGTCAGGGAAATCGTATATAGGTAAATACGACTTGAAAAAACATAAATCGTATTTACCTATTACAAACATAAATCTGATTGGTTCAATTTCTGTCAGTGGTATGTCCGTCCAAAAATATAGAGTGAGGGTATATTGGTAAACAGTGGGAGTACAAAAAAAATCAAAATAATATGTATTTAACAATGATGGATACATTTTGATAATAAAAAAGAGTGTTGGACAAAAAAAAAACAAAGAGTGGGACCTTAATTTTTGTTAGATTAATAATGGACATAAAGTTTGCATTATTTATAACTAATGTTATCAAAAAAATATCTCCCCAAATTGATTAATAAAGTAGCCAGTGTAAAGTGTACCATACTATAACACATACATGACTAAATAACACACATAAATGGACTTATAAAAAAAAAAAAAAAATTAAAGTAGCCAGTGTAAAGGTGTAAATACTATAACACATACATGACTAAGTAACAAATTAAGGATTTATAAAAAAAGTTTGCATTATTAAAACTAATTTTTTAGTATGCTAAATTTAAAGTAGTAGAAAATACTATACTATATATGTATGTAAATGGACTTATAAAATAAAATAAAATAAAAAAAGTAAAAAAGTGAAAAGGTAGTTGTTTATATATATATATGCATTATTATATATATATATATATATATATATATATATATATATATATATATATATATATAAAGACTTACAAAAAAAAAATTTGTAGCCCTATTGTTTTCCTATACAAAAATATAAAATATAAAAAAGTTTACATTATTTACAACTAATGTTATCAAAAATGCCTTCCCAAATTGATTAATAAAAGTAGTATAAAGTGTACTATACTATATAACACATACATATGCATGAGTAGAGAGAGAGAGAGAGAGGAAGAGAGAGAAGGTGTAGAGTGTGTCACGTGAGTAAGGCACACGACTTTTGATATAGCCAACAAAGCTTATCCAGTATGTGTAAAAAAAAAACAAAGTTTATCCAGTAGACATTGAATTCATGTTAAGCCCTACATGTGCATGAAGCTTTTTAACACCTAAAAGCTACTATTACACCAAACAACATACACATGTAATCATAAAATGCCAGACATGAATATGTTGATGGTTATCAATTAATTGCCGCTCAAAAGGCAAAATAAAGGCGATAGTGGAATTATAGGGCTGGATGGTGTACGATTACTTAATACTATAAGTGATATCGAAATGCTTCTAGCGAAGTTGATATGAATTGAAAATTATATATCTAAATGATTCACATGGTTGATCTACCTCTATGATTGAAGATATTTTAATATTTTCATAGATAATTGTATTAGTTGTTTCTACGTAATTTTAATGCATTCAATATATTATATCTTAAATAATTAAAGATGAATAAAATAGAAATAAAATTCTATCATGAAAGGTAATTGAATAGAGATCTTTGATATTTATCACGCACACACACACACGCGCAATATCAAAGATCTCTAAATGGATAGTAAAAAGGCAATGGGACATGTGGTCTATTTGTGTGATAGCTATTTAAAGTATCAAGAAATATATTAACTAAAAAGGTGGGACAAGTATTTAAGTCTTAATTTTAACATATTTAATGATATTATTATAAAGTAAAATTTAAATAAGATGTCATATAAAGAAAATTCGCTAAAAGATTTTGATACATCTCATATTTAACTTAAACTCGTTAACTTCTTACCTCACTAGTCTATCTACAAAATCCTACACCGCTCAAAAGTTGTAGGTTTTCGTAAAAATAAATAAATAGTAAAATAAACTTTTAAAGAGGCTCTCAAACCTTGTTCGACTTTCAAAAAGGTCACGCCAGACCTCAAAACTAGGTCTATGACAGGCCTTAAGCCACGCACTGGCGAAACATTTCATTGTAGGTCAGACTCAAGCCTTTCAAAACTCAACTCTCAGCCCAACCTATTTTCACCTCTACTTGCAATCCTTTGATGAATGGGTTGACGAACACCATTGGAGATGAGATTGAAGCCCATGTCTAAATAATTACCGATTTTGGAAACTAAATTTACACTTGAATAACTTTAAGTCTTGAGTTCAATGGCGATACTGATAGTACACTATTAAAGTAATTGCAAGTAATACCAACTGGGGTTGATGCGAGCAGTAACTAGGATCGAGTCCTATTGAGAGGAGAGAACCCCAATCAAAAACATGATAACAAAAAAAGAGTAATTGCAAATGCTTAGCAATAGATACATCTCAAGATTTATAAGTACTTGGACATGAGTATAAAGTTGGAAGGTCGATCTTTGCTCTTAATAAACTTAGAATATATGTGTTGAAATGCATATTATGGAAGTGCTTCCAAGAAGTGCATATTATGAGAGTGTTTCCAAGAGAGTCTATCTGTATGAAAATGAAGTGGGACCACTTCTTGGATATTAAGGCTCGACACTTAAAGCTCTCATGAAAAAGGTATATGACACAAAGTTTTAACAATGTGTAACTTTACTATCGCTCAATGGTATCAAATCTTACGTGTAGATTAATTTACGCTTACTCTAATCTATAAATGGTTTACCGCTTTTCTACCAATATATTCAGAGTTTTGGAATGAGTGACATAATGACTTATGTAAAGTTTCAAATCGCAAGATACCTTTCACTAATAGGTGATTTATAGAATAATGGAATTTAGATATATTTTGAAAATGGTGGAAGATTTTTGTTCCAAATGTGTGCCATTTGGCGGCTTTCAATGGAGATTGTTCCTTAAGAACATTTTTTCCTATTCATTTAAATACATTTGAATGAAGCGATTTACTCATTCATAGATGAGTGTGACAATTGTCAATGAGTTTTTTTTATAGACAATGTTAGTAGGGGAGGAGAGAATGTTAATTTCCCGTATTTGAACTTGGGACCTCCTGCTTGCACTATTTTGGTGCACTCTTTCAATATTCATTAACTCGCCAATTGAGCTACCTACTTCATATATTGTCGATGAGTTATGGCTCTATATGATGAGAAGAAACTTCTCTTCACCAAATAGTATAAACTGGTCTATATAAAACAACTTTACTACATACCCTTAACCTACATTTCAAAGTTAAGAGGACGAGAGGAGAGCGAAAGCAAGATATTTCACACCTTATTTGAGAGTGTTTTTGAAAAAAAATGCAAGGTATTTGAATAATTTTTCTAACCCTCCAAAGCCTTTCAATTTCAAAATCTTCATCTAATACATTATTTTAGATTCCCCATATTAAGAAGTTTTAGGGTTACAAAGAAAAACAAACTCTTCAATCAAGGTGGAGACTATAACTTTCTTCTCCTTCCCAATCATTCCCAAAACTCTTCTCTCTTCCACTCCAAAACTAAATAAACTAAATTATTACATCAATCAAAACTAAAAAAAAAAACATTCAAATTCTAACAAGTATCATTGTCATTTGATTTCATCCCACAAAGAGGGTCCTAAAGTCACATAATAAGAAGCAACAAATGAGATCCTAAGAAACAACTATGGTTTGGTTTCAAAGGACAAACAGAACTTCCACATCACATGGAGATTAGAAGTACTATGGTTTGGTGAGTATAATAAGAGTAAACATAGCTAAGAATCAATTTAAGAATACCATTCACTCACATATCTCTCATTCTCTCTGATAATAGCGCCCAAATCATCAAAAATTACAAAAAGCTTGGACTAACAACAATATGCTTCAATGGGTTAGCCACATCAGTGCCACCAGCATGCTTAACAAACTCAGCAGGTGTAAGAAAACTGCCATGGCAAACACATAATATTCTCACTTCTTCACCTTTTCCATACCTGTAAAGAAAACCTTCTATTCTTTTTCCATTTGGACCTTCTCCTTTGGTAGACACACTTGGCATGTCTTCCAACAAGTTCTTCACCATCTCTTTGGTCCTGTTTTGTGGTGCTGAATGTTGGCTTGGAAGACTCTCTCGTAGGATCGTCTTGCCCGAGTTTTCTGTAACCCTGGCTCCAGCTCCGGCTCCCAAAGTGACTGGTGATTTTGATTCATCTGGCAGCAAGTTGGTACCAATTGGGCTTGTTGTATCCATCGGCATTGTTCCTGATGGATCATATAGGTGAAAATGTATGTTAATTTATATTTGTGCATGTAACATAACATCCTTATAGAAAAATAGTTATGTAAAACTCAATACAATCAAATCTTTTATAGATTTCGCAACACATATCTGACCGGACATTTAATGTCAAAACTCTACCATCTTTCCACAATAGGTGCAATAACATGCAATTAATCCAAAATTATAACTTAAATAGATTAGTCAAAGAAGTAATCCTCCTAATTTCTCTAGCCATGAGAAATGGATACACAAAAGGAATTTAAACTGGTATAGATTCAATATTTATACCTATACAT
The DNA here is from genome assembly GCA_020916435.1 of Oxytropis ochrocephala. Classification (NCBI taxonomy): domain Eukaryota; kingdom Viridiplantae; phylum Streptophyta; class Magnoliopsida; order Fabales; family Fabaceae; genus Oxytropis; species Oxytropis ochrocephala. The sequence goes on along the minus strand of CM037091.1, from coordinate 6,253,997 downwards.
AAAGAGAATACCCAAAGGTAATCAATTTTTTGTGTGTCCATGTTTTGTTCCATTTTTGCTAACTCCCTATTAAAGACCAAATAAAAATGCATGCATCAAAAAAGAGACAGACAATTAGGGGTGTTCGTTGGTTGGGTTGAGTTGAATTTAACCAAATTTAGATACGTGAACCGATCAATTGTCTTTAGTTTGTGTTAAATGCTTAACCCGTATTTTTAACACTAAACTGAAACACACCAACGTGATCAACAATGGGTTGAATGGGTTGGGTTGGACTCGGTTCGGGTTCGAGTCACGTAAAAATAACTTTAAAATTCCAATAAAAAAAATAATTTAATCAACACATTTGTGCTACTTGGGCATTAAAAAAAAATCTAAACACACATCATTCATGCTTAAAAAAATCATCAACAATTTGAATCAAGCCCATCACCAAATACATATATTATTATTCATGCTTACAAAATCATCTACAATTTGAATCAAGCTCATCACCAAATACATATATATTAGAAAACAAAAATATAAAAATGGAGGGATTATCTATCTATGTTACAAAAAAACTTCATCTTTAATAATCCCTTTAGGTAATTCGTTTTGTTAAAAAAAATCATGCTGTAATTGTGAAACTGAACTTGAAAACTTCACAATTAGAGGTAAAGACATGTTCTGACAAGATGACAAGGCACGACCAACCTTGACAGTAGAATACAATGGTCAGTGACTCGCCACCATGTGACAGTTACAATAGAATCCAATCCAATAATAAACAAACCATCTTCATCAATTTATTATTATGTACCAACAAATTAGAAACAACATCTAAATCAAAACAAAAATATTGTTATAGGAGTACTTCCATCTTCTACATTTGTTACAGTTGGAAAAAATAGTCAAAAATTGGCAGTTTTAATTAGGACTTAATTGATGATTGATGACTAAAACATCCTAAAAGATCACCATAAAAAACCTAAAAAAGAAGTTACAAATCAAGCAAGAAAGAAAGAAAATTCATCAAAAATTAAAACACCTTGATATTAGAGCACTAAAAATAAGGTGATATTTATTTTTATTTTAAAATATTTAAAATGAAAAAAAAGTGTCAATGAAAGATTTTTAATTCATACCCACCCAACTCTCAAGTATTCAAAAAAAACCAGAAATAAAGTTATCAAAAAAAAAAACAGATAAAGCACTAAAAAGATAAGAAAAGATAATTTACCTTGACCACCTTGTTGACCATCAGATTCTGAAGAAGAACCACCTTTTTCCTTCTCACAATTCAATCCAAGTCCACCAACACGAGTACTCAACGACGCCGTTCTCCTCAACCACCACCACCACCACCTTGTTCTTCTAAACCAACAACCTCTTCAGATAAACCGCGAATATTCCTTTCTCTCATAGCTTTCAAGTTTCGTTGCTTCTCACTCCGTTTCTTTCTCGCCTCCATTCTTCTCATCGTCTGTAACTCTTTCCTCTTCCTCCATTGTTCTTCACTCTCCGTCGGTAAAGAACACGTCCTTATCAAAGCCCCAGTCGCCGCCACCGGTACCATATATCCCATCTCTTCATCATCTCTCACTTGGTTCACAGCAAATTCAGGAATCGATGTTGTTCTCTTTATCTTCTTCGCTGTAGGGTCCACACCAAATCTTCCATTCATCGACAGTCCAAGACTCAACTCCAATTCATCTTCTTCTTCTCTTTCATCTTCTGCAACTGCATCATCCGGCTTCACCACCGGTAACGGTAACGGAAAGCGGTGGTTACGACGGTGGCTTGAAGCTATAAACCTTTTGAGTAGATCTCTAGGTAAATTATTCATTCTTGTTTGATGACTAGTGTTATCTCTATCTTCAACCTCAGCCATTTTTGGATCAAAGTTTTTAATATGAGTTAATTTTTGTGTAGAGCTTTGTAACAGAAATTCCACCACATTTTATCAGACTATGCAACTTGCAATGCAACTAATAAGCATAGAGAGAGAGAGAGACTAGAGAGAGAAAGAAATTAATGAAAAAGGTAAAAGAAAAAGGTAAAAGGAGAAAAGGGGTAAAGGTGGAAACAAAAACGGCTGAAGGGGAGTGTGAAAGAGTTAGCAAAAGGGATGTGAAATACCGAGAGTGTCCTTGGAGGGTAAGGGAGAGACGCGTGGAGAGACAAGGGAGAAGGGGAGGAATACGTGGCGAGAAGAGAGGGTGGTGAGGTGCAAGGTACGAGGGGGAGGGGGGGAGGGGAGTGTTCTGTTGTTCTGTGTTTTGTGGTTGTTTTTTTTGTTGGGGATGGATTGTAATGGCTGCGAGTTACGATGCACACGTGTCATGATAATGTGAGTCAAGGAAATGATCCTCCACGTGATGGAATGACAACGTGACACACATATCGGCTATGAATAAGATAAGCAAGCACTATACAGCATGCACCACGAGTCACTCTCTTTCCTTCCTTCCTTCCTTCTTTTTTTTTTTTTTTCATTTTTTTTGTACATAAACAATTAAACATATCATCCACTTGCTCACGGGATTCGAGTTAAACGTACTAGCCTTTCTTTCTTTCTTTCTTTCTTTCTTTCTTTCTTTTTCTTTTCCTTTTTTACAAAAAAAACACAGTAGGAGTATTTCTTTGTCTCATCTACATCTATTAAATATTTTTAATTTGATCAAAGTATATTACTAGTAAATACTTTTTGATAAAGTATTAAATATTTAGTCAAAAATAATAATAATAAAGTATTAAATATTTCTTTTTACTAATGTCCTTCGTTAATACATAGATTAAATATTTTTAATTGTCTCGTAGTATTAAATAACTTTAATAAAGTATTAAATAAATAATTTTTAATAAAGTATTAAATACTTGGTCAAAAACAATAATAATAATTAAGATAGATTAAATATTTTTCCAAAAAAAAATACTTTATGGGACCATAAAGTATTTAATACTTTATGAGAAAATAGTTATTTTGGTCTCTGAAGTGTAAAATATTAAATACTTTATGGGAAAATAGTCATTTTGGTCTTTAGAAGTGTAACTCACTGTCAATTTGGTCTGAAACAAACGAAAATGCAAAATGGTCCCTGAAAGTGTAATCCGTCTGTCACGTTAGTCCCTCCCGTTAATGTGCGTCGTTAATCCATCCGTTACTGTCAGTTTAGTCCCTAAAAGATGTCACTTACTGTCAGTTTGGTTTCTGAAACATATACGTGAATTCGTTTTAGTCTCTAGCTCGAATCTTAAGTTACTTCAGCAAAATTTTAAAATGATTGATTAAGGACGCCAATAGACTCATGGATTACCCAAATCTATTGTAATTGGAAAATCGATGGTTAATGGTGACATTATTTGCTCCAAGAAAATCAATCAGCATAACTTTGTATAATCATTAATTTATATTGAAATTAGATAGCAATTATAATTTTTTATGTTAATTCGAAAGCTTCCATTGCTGCTGAACTTAATAAATTACGGTTATTATTCTAATTCCTCTTTGTTTACAATGAATTTTATTTTATTTATTTCATAGATTAAAATAATATTTTTAGAATATAAAAGCCATGTGGCATTCCAATGTGGCTTGCCATATAAGTTAATAGAGCTTCACATCAGATTTAATTTTGACAAATTAGGGAGAGAGTTTGATTTTAGAAATTGATTTTAGGATATTCAACACATGAAGTGATTTGATTCGGATTGAATCAATAAACACTCCTAATGATTAATAAAGGTAACAAATCTAAGTAAAAGAGAATATGATACAGCTGCAAGGTCCTGTTAACTAGCCTAGCAAAGCCAAGACACAAATTTAGCCAAGGCTAGTAAATTCTGGTTTAAAATTTTGCTGAAGTAACTTAAGAATCGAGGGTCTAAAATGAATTCACGTATATGTTTCAGGGACTTAACTGACAGTAAGTGACATGTTTCAGGGACTAAACTGACAGTAACACGGATTAACGAAGTTAACGACACACATTAATGGGAGGGACTAATGTGACAAACGGATTACACTTTCAAGGACCATTTTGCATTTTCGCTCGATTCAGAGACCAAATTAATTGCGAGTTACACTTTTAAGGACCAAAATGACTATTTACCCAAACTTTATTTAAGTCATTGTCAAAATATTACTGTTTTTGGTATAAAATGAAAATGATAAAAAGCATCGGTTAAAATTACGCACTCTTTATGGTTTTGGCACTACCTTGTGATTAGGCAAGAATAACGTGCATTAAAGATGTGCAACTATGGTTCCAAACATGTTCTTAACTAGTGCGTATGACTCGTGTGATGTACGGGTATACATTATCTTTTTAATCAATGAATTGGGTGGGGTGGGGTGGGGTGGGGGGGGGAATGATGTATGCATGTTATATATCAATTTAGTTGCATTGTATAATAATAGTTTAGATTTTTTAGAATTACAGTAAAAAAAAAGTACTTTAGAACTTATTATTTAAACTAATTGAATTAAATTAATACTTAGAAATTTCAAGATTTAAATTATCTGGATCGGCGGCATAACATCAACCATCAAAGAAAGGTTTGAGTATTTGTTCAAAGTGAGGATGGTGACAATGTAACTTATAGTTTAATGAAGGTTAAAGTAATCATAATAGTTAATGGCCTGAAAGTGCAAATACCAATGTCACATATTTTGCAGGAAAACATACTCAATGGTACCCATGATTTTTTATAAAATAATGAATAATTTCGCACCCAAAATTAACTTTTTTAAATATTTATTCTTTGCTATTCGTATAAAATAATTAAGTATTTATTCTATATTTGATAATTTATATTAGTTGATAAAAGGCGACGAAATCTTAAATATTTGTAACTAAATATTAGATATAAAAATTATTTAATGGTTTTTACGGGTGTGCACAGTCACAAATAACTAATTACTCGTCCCCGTCTGGTTAATAAACGACTAATACAACTACCCGTTTATTTTACTCGCGAGTACCATTTAACTATCTGCCTCGTGCCTATTACGTGTTTTATTAGTGGTATCTGTGGGTATGGTTTTTTTACCACCTCTACTTACTATTTAAAAGTGGTATATTATATAGAAGAAAACTTAGGTGTGATTGTTGTTATTTTCTAATCATACCATGATAGATAGGTGATAGTTGTTGGAGCATGATAGAGGTAGTGCTGAATATTAACTTCATACATGATGGTTTAGTGAAACATAATCAGCGATTCAGTATTGCCACGTCTTAGCAGTGGTTTGATCAGTTGTGAAATGGAAAATACAATTTGTTTATTTTATTTCAGACAGACATTGTGATTTATTAAATTTAAAGATTTTCTAAGTTATATTTGTTTCGTAGGTTTAAATTGAGGTTAAATGGGAATAGTCTAAAGTGGCATAGTATTTGGGAATTATTAGTTTAGTAAATGCAGTGGGTCTACTTTAAAGGAGGGCGGTTTGAATATTTTGTGGGCATTACCTAATCCAAAATTATAAATTTAAAAAACTTGAGCTTACAAAACAAATTTAAATGATGAGATTAAAATAGAGATTGCAAAATATTTATAAGATTAAATTATAATTCAGAAGTATCTCTTTTATAAAGGAGCGGTGATATAATTGGTCCGTTTGGATAGGGCTTATTTTGAGCTTATGCAAAACAAATTATGCAAATAAATAAGTTTTTATGTATTATTCATAAGCTTGTCAAGGTAGTTTATGAACAAACAACTTATGGAGATTTAATATTTTTTAGTTAGAACTTGTAAATCAACATAAAAACTTATTTATCTCCATAAGTTGTTTTTTATAAGCTCAAAATAGCTAATCTAAATGCGCCCAATATTTGAACAATCAACTCCTACATACACTGGGATACACGCAAAATGGTTTGAGAAAAAAATGAAAAACACAAAAGACCATGAGATAAAAAAAATCACAAATTTTGTATAGTTTCTTCATCAATCATTAAATTAGATTTTACAATATCTATAATAAAGTTAAAACGCTAAATTAGATATTACTTCATTTCAATTCATAAGAAAATAATGTTATGAATCTATTAAATATTTACATCCATTGTATTTACAATGATAACAAATGAATATGTAAATACATTTTGCTAAATCATAGACCATCGATAATTCTAGTCATTTTGTCCGGTACAAAAATTCATTTGAAAGCAAGCACAAATATGCTTCTAATTGCACCGGCAACTCCATACTCCAATCAAAGGCGATCTACCAACTTGTTAATTATCAATATATAGTTATCATGAAAATTAGTTGTTTCCCACTTGTAGAATTGAGCTTCCCAATAGTTTGCCTTCCCTCATCTTCTCAACAGATGTTTTGGAATAAAAGAAGGTAAATCAAACCACAAAAACAAATTTTACCCAGTCCAATTTTGCATCTTTTTTTTTTAAAAAAAAAAGTCTGCATCTCATTTATCAACTGGATAATCATTTCTACTTGACATGAAAGGAAAGTGGCTCATGCCAAACCATGCTAGCGAGTCACACTTATTTGTGGCACTTCCTATAACCAAAAACAAAAGTTGGTATTTAAAAAAGACTACTGTTATAGAAAGGAAATATTCAAACCTGATTTCATGCAAATTTTGAAATTCTAATTTTCTTACAAATTTACCATTACGGTATAACAATAATGTGAAAATGGTATTTTCAATTTAGATTCTTTATTTTATGTATAATCTGTATATCATTTATTTTGAGTTTTTTTTTTCAGATTCATTTTCAAATTCAAATATATCACATTAATGCATAATTGTGTATATGGTATGTTTATTATTTGAATTTAAAATAAATTTGAAAAAAAAAATGTTTCCATAATAGTGGCTTTATAAAATTGGAATAAGTTCATTGTTTTGTTATTTGAATTTACAACTAATTCAAAAATAAAATAAAAAAAGCTACAATAATAGTGTTTCTATAAAGCTTGAAATATGAAACCTAGAATTGAAAAATTTTAAATTCAAAATTAAGGATCCTATGTAAATTTGGGTCCCCTTTTTTCTATACTATATATTTTCCATCAAGTGTAAGAATTGATAATTAATAGTCAAAATCTAATCAGATATCTTATTTCAAACAACAAATACATAAGAAACTGTAAGGTCTGTTAGAGTCTTGGGCCTAGTTAGTGGACTCATGTTGAGGTCCAAAGCCCAAGTCTAAATCTCATTGTAATTACTTGATACAGCAAACTCGTTTGTATATAAGTGTGGTTGACCATTCAATAAAATAACTTTCCTTTTGACCATTTGCTGTTAGAATTGGTACCAGAGCTCGTTATGAGCCTGAAACCGTTAAACGTCAACTGTAACCGTAATAACCGTCGTAAAACCACCGTGCGTGTTTTTCTGCCGTTCATCAATGGCGGAACGTGAGAATGGAACTTTCGTTCAAGCTGCAATACCAAAATACGATGGACACTATGATCATTGGGCTGTATTAATGGAGAACTTGCTTCGCTCCAAAGAATACTGGGAGGTGGTTCAGAATGGAATTCCGTCGCTGCCGGCGAACGCCAATCCGGAGGAACTGAAAACTGTGAATGAAGCAAAGCTGAAAGATCTAAAGGCCAAGAACTACCTGTTCCAAGCTTTAGATCGCAAGATTCTTGAAACAATCTTGAAGATGGATACCTCTAAAGACATTTGGGATTCTCTCAAACAAAAATTTCAAGGTTCATCAAAGGTGAAAAGAGCCCAATTGCAGACATTGAGGCGTGAATTTGAAGTTTTGGGGATGAAGGAAGACGAGAGCGTGAACGATTACTTTGCAAGAACTCTTGCTATCGCGAGCAAGATGAAAGCACACGGTGAGAATCTTACTGATACTGTAGTTGTAGAAAAGATAATGAGATCAATGACATCCAAATGGAATTACGTTATGTGTTCAATTAATCTATCTACAAATGTTGAAACTCTCACAATTGATTAACTGCAAAGTGCAATCCTTGTGGAAGAACAACGAATGATGGGAAAGAAGGAAGATGAACAAGCTCTCAAGGTCTCGGGCCCAGAAAGAAATGGAGGAAGAGGTCGTGGTAGAGGTGGTGGAAGAGGTAGAGGCAGAGCAGGGTCAAAGGAGCACATAGAGTGTTACAAATGTCGTAAAATGGGACATTATCAGTCTGAATGCCCTACAAATGATGGTAAGGAAGCCAATTATGCTGGTTTTGATGAAGATGAAGAAATCCTACTCATGGCCTATGTTGAGGAAGAAAAGGAAGAGCCAAGAAACGCAAGGTGGTTCCTTGATTCTGGCTGCAAGGAAGAGCCAAGAAACGCAAGGTGGTTCCTTGATTCAGGCTGCAGCAATCACACATGCAAAGATAAAAGAATGGTTCTTTGACTTGGATGAGAATTTCAGAGAATCTGTCAAATTGGGAAACAATATGAAGCTATCTGTCATGGGGAAAGGAAGCATAAAACTCAAGATTGACGGGCGTATTCAAGTGATCACTGGAGTCTATTATATACCAGAATTGAAAAACAATTTGTTGAGTCTCGGTCAGTTGCAGCGAAGAGGCTTGAAAGTTGTGATTGAAGATGATTTCTGCAAGATTTATCACAAGGAGAAAGGCCTGCTTATGACATCTAAGATGGCAAATAATCAAGTTTTCACTGTTATGGGAACTGCTATAGTTCCAAATTGCTTACAGGCTACTGTTGATGATGATTTATATGATCTGTGGCATAGGAGGTATGCTCACCTCAGTTTTAGCAGACTGTCTCTTCTAAATCAGAAAGAAATGGTGCAGGGGTTGCCTACATTGAAAGAACCTGTGAAGAAATGTGTTGAATGTCTTGTTGGAAGTCAACATAGAGAAGCTATGTCCAAGAAGAGCAAATGGAGAGCTTCAAGGAAGCTGGAGCTCATTCACACAGATATTTGTGGACCTATCACT